>OX632359.1:15012164-15019664 GCA_951751655.1 Ophion costatus | reverse complement strand
GGTTCGAAAAAGCAAAATTCAAGAGTGGTCCATAGGAACGAAAATATAGAGAAAATTATTTTCTACATTTCGTATATTTAAGCCATCCCCGAAAAATCAATTGTTTCTGAGTTATTCAATAAACAATTTTTTTTATACTTCAGCGGTTCTTTTGGGGGTGAAGATATTTATGGAGAAGGTTGATCAAATCCCCAATCGACGCATCTTTTCAAGGGTTACAACGTTCCCATTTGAACAAAAATTGCATGAATTTTTCCTAAAGAGTTATCGAACGAAAACTGATTTTTCAAAATTTCACCCCACTTTTTCACCCCCAAAATGAACTTCCACGACTTCGGCTCTGTGGACATACTAAGGCGGGGCCTCCGAGATTTGGAATTTGCCATTTCGCTGGTGCCGCCTGCTCGATCTTCTTCGTCAGTTTGCGAGAGACAGTGTTCGCTGGCCTCGCTCCATCGCTGCAGCATATTCAATATCCAAACAATCTGGAAAAAGTAATAAATTCGATATAGTGTTTTTTAAATTGCAATTCGCAATATCAATGTTAATCACTTGTGCGTGAAAAATAGATGCCACATTAGCATCATAACCTCAACTCATTTAATATTCAATTCGTGAATTATAAGTTATAATTCGCGAATTGAATGAATTAAATACATTTGGAGATGTTGTTGGGAAGATGTTGGAGATTGAATGTTTGTTATAATTTATTTAAAAAATTCTCCAAATGTGTTTAATTAATTATTCTATTATGAAAAAGAAAATACTTTTTTCTTACCTGCGCTTATTATAATATCGGTTTTTCGTAAAATTTCGTAACAAAAGATGTAAAACAAGAATGCCGTATTTCTTTTTCTTCTTCTTCTTTACTATTCGGCTGGATTCCCGGTAGGTAACATGAGTCTAGCCTGGCCATTGGGTTCCCGTCCAAGGGTTAGAATGACGTATGTCGCCGGGTCTGTAGTATTAATATGCTGCTCACCTCGTTGCATCACCAACGCCACACTTCACATTGTACTCCCCGCAACAGGAGCGCTCACCGTCGCTCAATTTCGAACTCGAATTTGAGTTTCGAATTTAGTTGCATTATATTTAGAATTTAGAAAAAGTAAATGTTTCAACTTTAATCCGTACGGAGACACGTAATACGATAGAGTAACACAGAAAACTCTTGTGAAAGTTCAACGACAAATTGGTGTGGGTGAAAAACTTTTGTTTCGGCGTATTTTGGCTATCTGAAAAATATACTTCATGATGAATATTGGAATTGGATAGTAATCAATAAACATTTTGTGTTGTAAATCACGCAGGTAAGTTTCTTTGAATGTTATAAATATGCACGATATCAATGTTTTCATTCCATTGCTCTTGAAAATTCGTTTCTCCATCGCTTAACCCATTAACGCCCAAGAATCGCCATTTTTTCCTTCATTTTCAAGCCAGATTTTTATTATATAAAAAAAATCATAAAAAATGAAGAGATACGTTCCCTCGTATTTTCGAGTGTGCTCTTTCAGAATCTGGGGTCAAAATCGGGTTTCGTCCATTAGGGAAAAGAATATGGCGGCTTTTCAACAAAAAAAAAACAGGAAAAATCGATGACACTTTTTTTTCAAAATGTTTTTTTCACATCGAAGCCGTTAAAAAGTCAGGTTTTTTTGCAACAATGGGTGCATAGAATAGTGACGATTGAACAATACATTTTTTTTAATTCGTCGTTATCAACATTTTCACCCCCAAAATGGCGCTTTTCACCCCCTGAGTGACACGAAAAATTTCACACTCGATGTCCCAAATGAAAAGTAGTTGGATTTGGACGAAAATTGGTACTCGGAAGTTTTTGAGGTCGCTGATTATGATTCTGTTCTCAAAATACCGAAATTCAAAATGGCGGATCCAATATGGCGGACACAAATGCAAAAGTTCATTTGAATTGGATAAAACGTGGTACTCGGGGGTTTTCGAGGTCGCTGATTATGATTCTCCTCTCGAAATTCCGAAATTTAAAATGGCGGATCCAATATGGCGGACACAAATGCAAAAGTTCATTTGAATTGGATAAAACGTGGCACTCTGGGGTTTTCGAGGTCGCTGATTATCATTCTGCTCTCGAAATTCCGAAATTAAAAATGGCGGATCTAATATGGCGGACACAAATGCAAAAGTTCATTTGAATTGGATAAAATGTGGCACTCGGGGGTTTTCGAGGTCGCTGATTATGATTCTGCTCTCAAAATTCCGAAATTCAAAATGGTGGATCCAATATGGCGGACAAAAATGCAAAAGTTCATTTGAATCGGATGGAATGTGGCGCTCGGGGATTTTCGAGGTCGCTGATTATGATTCTGCTCTCAAAATTCCGAAATTAAAAATGGCGGATTCAATATGGCGGACACAAATGCAAAAGTTCATTTGAATTGGATGAAACGTGGCACTCAGGGGTTTTCGAGGTCGCTTAATATATTTCTGCTCTCAAAATTCCGAAATTAAAAATGGCGGACAAAAATGCAAAAGTGAATTTCGGAATTTGGAGCGCAGAGTCATAATCAGCGACTTCGAAAACCCCCGAGTGCCACGTTTTATCCAATTCAAATGAACTTTTGCATTTGTGTCCGCCATATTGGATCAGCCATTTTTAACTGCGGAATTTTGAGAGCAGAATCATAATCAGCGACCTCGAAAACTCCCGAGTGCCACGTTTTATCCAATTCAAATGAACTTTTGCATTTGTATCCGCCATATTGGATCCGCCATTTTTAATTTCGGAATTTTGAGAGCAGAAACATAATCAGCGACCTCGAAAATCCCCGAGTGCGACATTCCATCCGATTCAAATGAACTTTTGCATTTTTGTTCGTCATATTGGATCCGCCATTTTGAATTTCGGAATTTTGAGAGCAGAATCATAATCAGCGACCTCAAAAACCCCCGAGTGCTACGTTTTATCCAATTCAAAAGAACTTTTGCATTCGTGTCCGCCATATTGGATCCGCCATTTTGAATTTCGGAATTTTGAGAACAGAATCATAATCAGCGACCTCAAAAACCTCCGAGTACCAATTTTCGTCCAAATCCAACTACTTTTCATTTGGGACACCGAGCGTGAAATTTTTCGTGTCACTCAGGGGGTGAAAAGCGCCATTTTGGAGGTAAAAATGTTGATAACGACGAATTAAAAAAATTTATTGTTCAATCGTCACTATTCTATGCACCGATGGTTGAAAAAAACCGGACTTTTCAAAGGCTTCGGTGTGAAAAAAAAATTTGAAAAAAAGTGTCATCGATTTTTTCTGTTTTTTTGTTTTGTTTAGAAGCCGCCATATTTATTTTCCTAATGGACGAAACCGGATTTTGACCCCAGATTCTGAAAGAGAACACTCGAAAATACTAGCGAACTTATCTCTTCATTTTTTATGATTTTTTTTATATAATAAAAATCTGGCTTGAAAATGAAGGAAAAAATCGCGATTCTTGGGCGTTAATGGGTTAATTATACAAATATCATAATTAAAACATAATAATTTTCAATACAAATTTTAATCCGGGAATTACAACTTGGTACATCTTTTTAAATACTCAAACATTTTTATTCGTTAATTGGAATCTTAATTCAAAATTACTCCAAAAATTGATTTTAATTCGAAATTATGCCAAATTTAAATTCGGAAAATAAAATTTGCCACATTATTTTAAATACTCCAAACTCCAATTTCCAAATTCCCAATTTAAATTGGAGAATTAAAATTCCAAATTACTTATTACGAATAATCATTTTAATTCGAATTACTATAAATTTTAATGCGAGAATAAAATATTTTTACCTAATTTAGAATACTCCAAATTTCAATTCAAGAATTAAAAATGGGTGCATCATTTTAAATACTCCAAATTGTAAGATGGGAATTAAAATTTGGTACATAATTGGGATACCCCACATTTTAAATCTTGAATTGATTTTATTTTAATTTAATTTTAAATTCAATTTTTAATTTTCATTTAATAAAATAAAAATTATGTTCTAAATTTTAATTCCCATTTCAAAATTTGGAATATTTGAAATGATGTACGAATTTTTAATTCTCGAATTTAAATTTGGAGTATTTTAAATTGTGTACCAATATTTAATTTTCGCATTAAAATTTGGAGTAAATTCGAATTGAAATGAATATTCAGAGTAATTTGGAATGAAAACTTTAATTTTCGAATTCCTCAAATTTCAATTCGAGAATTAAAATTTTGCAAATCATTTTTAATACTCCGAATTTTAATTCGGGAATCAACATTTTATATACAATTTCAAATACTCTAAATTTTTATTTGGGAATACAAATTTGGGATTAAATATTTGTTACGCCAAATTTTAATATGAGAATTTGTATTGGAATTCAAAATTGCTTTAAATATTAAAACTAATTCGACTTTAATCCAAATTTTGATTCGAGAATAAAAATTAAATCTATTAATTCGAATCTATCTAGTTCAAGAATTGAAATTTATTACATAATTTTATTCACCGCAAATTTTTAATATTTATTGAGTTTTAATTAAATTTAATCGTTAACAATAATTGACTCTTTCTCCGTTGCAATAAATAGAGAATTAATTTTATTATTATAGTCGTAATCGTTGTGAAACTTTTTTATCTTCACTGAAAATTATCATGATACGAGATTTAATTTTGAAAGCGTCTTCGTCAGTTTTCTCCCACTTATTCATTGGGTTGCTAGTTTTTTAACTTAATGATGAATCTGTAGTTGTTTATAGTCTTTTAAGGTTCACGCATAACAACATTTATATACAATTCTTCTTCAATTGAGACGTACTAGTTATATAGTAATATAGTATGTACATCTAAATAAGAACACGTGCATGTACATTCAAACATGTTATATTTTTAGTGTATAACAAGAAACATGCCGGACGGAGTACCCGGAGGTTCTTCCAACGAAGTACTACAAAGTAAGCTATGATGATTTATTAAGATATTCCCGGAAATTACCATATAAACATTTTTTTCAATCAAACTCTTAATAGGGTTGAACAGTTTCTGATATAATCATTGATAGATCGTAGTTTCAATCGCTGATTTAAAAAACTTCAATAAAAATAATTCAACTTATTTTGGTACACACAACATTAGACGAGGAAATGGAATTCGAGGCATCTGACGGTGAAGATAACCGAAATATCGAAGAACCAGAAATGCTGCAGGCTTTTTTGAACGAATGCGAGAAGCACCCCTTTTCTGATGGAAAGTATTACTCCATGGATGTCGAGAAATCTTTGAAAAAACGAACGGTTGTTGGAATTTGCCAATTATGCAACCATCATAAGGAAATAAGAGGGTCATTCAGGGCACCAACCAATTTTAGAACGCACATCGTGGTAGATTCCTGAAAACTTTTCATCCTGGAAATATTAACTGTTCATACGACTAGCTTATTTTATTCAGAAATGTTTATAATCGAAATTTTCTCACAGCGAATGCACCGTCTGCAATTGAAAGATTACGACGATTACAAAAAAAGTAGAAAACCAGAGCCAAGTATCCGAGAACGGGAGCAGTCAACAACATGCAAATTCTCACAGAAAAAATTCGAAACAAACGTGTTGAACTATGTGATTGAAAGTATGGCACCCTTGAGCACTGTTGAGATGCCAAGTTTCAGAAAACTGTTCGATGGTATGTCGGTTATAACATTATTTCAATAAATACTAAGGCGAGGAATTTGCGAATATTATAATTGAGCTTATTGATAAATTTTGTTGAATGTAGAAGACTTAATATACGTATAATTATTATTTAACCACAAACGACTTTAATCTTATAAACATTTTCAATGTCCAAAAAACATATCAGGATGTTTTATCGACTGATCTCATTTAAATGACATTGGTTTTCGTGATCTATATAGATTTTGACATCAAGCAAAGAAGCGCAGCGTTGAAGCATTTATCGAGGAATACACTTTGTAGACGCATAGAACAAGCGTTTGAAGAGAGAATGGTAGAAATTCGCAGCCTTCTTGAAAAAGAAGCGAATTATGTCTGCACCACTGCAGATATATGGACCTCACGGAGTCGCCGGTTTTTAGGCGTCACAGTACATTGGGTAAGGCACGATTCAGATTCATAAAGACATTCAGGAAAAAAGTTTTGTTGCTTCATTCAACTAAAAAGATCAAGATCAGAAAATATAATTTATATTTATTTTCTGAAAATTCACGTTGGAGATCGACTCCGCGACTTTGATGCGAAAATCCTTTGCCATCGCGTGTCGGAGATTCCCTGGAACGCATTCAGCGGAAGAGATAGCGTGCGCTCTATTTGATATCAATGAATCTTTCGGATTGAATGTAGAAAAGATTGTCGCAACCGTTACAGACAATGCTTCAAATTTTGCAAAGGCTTTCCGTGAATTTGGCGTCAGTTCGCTTGACAGTTTCTTGCCTGGTAAGTTAGGATTTTAGTGTAGTTTATGTTTTATTCACCGGAAGAGCATAAAAAAAGTTAAACACGATTTCAAATACCACGGAATTTCAGATAGGAATTCGACCATCGATGACGATGATCAAATGGCCGTTGATCCCTCTCATACGACTTTCGATCACGAAGAAGAAGCTGTCCCTGCAGATGATTACGCGACATGCGACGAGGCCGAGTCGTTCAGATCATTGCCAAGGCAACTGCGATGTGCTAGTCATACGTTAAATTTGGTAGCATCTGTGGACACAGCCAAAATAATCAAGGCGTCGGATTACTTGTCTGCTAAGCATTCAGCAGCAATAGAAAAATGTACGGCCTTATGGAACGCAATGCGTTCGCCAAAATTGAAAGAGATTTTTGTGGAAAACGTGCAAGTCGCATTACCTCGTCCGGTGGTCACGAGATGGAATTCTCTCTACGATGCTTTACAGCGCATTGTTGATCTTAATGAAAGAATCGTCCCGATAAGCCCTCAAATCGGTATAAAAAATATATTGAACGATTCTGACTTCAGATACATGGAAGGGTATCTGAAGATCCTAAAACCAATTGCAGAAACGCTCGACCTCCTCCAAGGGGAAACCGTATGTCACTACGGATATCTTCTCCCATCTCTAGTGTCCTTGCAAAGAAAATTAAAGACGCTACAGAGCTCTGAAGCGAATACACGGTTTGCACCATTGATCACTGGTTTACTTAAATCGCTAGAGGATCGATTTAAACCATTATTCGATCTCGAAGATGAGGTGGCTGGAGCAGCCATTGCAGCCTGCAGCCATCCCCGCTTCAAAAAGCGTTGGCTTGCGTCCTTTTCGGACCCTATTCGCCGTAAAGTCGACGGTTTTTTCATGAGGGCTGCGGTCGAAGAACAGAGTAAGCTTTTGCCAGCGATTCCAGCAGTGAACATCCCTGCTCAACCAGGAGATGATTTTTTTGACTTTGGAGAGGAGCTCGAAGAGGTGATGCCCACAGAAAGTATCAGTGTTGAAGTCGCGAAGTATATGGCAAATTCAA
>OX632359.1:14921157-15011964 GCA_951751655.1 Ophion costatus | reverse complement strand
TTCGCTACTCGCTACATTTGTATCGAGTAGCGACATTTTTTTCGCTACTCGCTACATTTGTATCAAGTAGCGAATTTTTTTTCGCTACTCGCTACATTTGTATCGAGTAGCGACATTTTTTCCGCTACGCGCTACATTTGTATCGGGTAGCGAGATTTTTTCGCTACTCGCTACATTTGTATCGAGTAGCGAAATTAAATTCGCTACTCGATACAAATGTAGCGAGTAGCGAAAAAAATTTCGCTACTTGTTACTAAAGTATCGGGTAGCGAAAAAATGTCGCTACATTTGTATCGAGTAGCGAATTTTTTTCGCTACTCGCTACATTCGTATCGAGTAGCGACATTTTTTTCGCTATTCGCTACAAATGTAGCGAGTATCTTTTTTGTATCTCGATACAAAAGTATCGAGGTATGGACATCTCTGTCGCCCAGGGCCCACTCGACAGGAGCATTTAGTCGCGCCCTTACTGCCCCAGCCACCCCGCGGGTGTTTGGACGCGCGACCAGCCCTCCCGCTCGTCCATCCCCAGACAAACCAGCATTCATACTATTTGTTTTGTTATTTCCCATGTCACGTCGCGACCAATTGCGTACAATGTATTTTTAACCTCAATACGCACGATAGCGGTATTCATATTTTTCGACGGATCTGAATATTTTTCTTTAGAATTAGGGCTGCCACGGCGGAAATGTAGCCTATCGATAATAATATAACCAAGCGTTTCGCGTACCTTCCCACGCGAAAGCGTAGCGGTCTTAACGATATCGAGAACAAATATACAAGCGGGAAAATTTCGAACAGTCTCGTTGTAATCCGAACAGAGTCCGAGTACATCGCAGAGTGTCCTTAAGACCAAAAACACACAAAGGAAACCTTCGGATTACAAGGATGACGAACACGTGAAGTGACACGTACGAAATGCGTGATGATATTCGTAGAGACGTAAATATATAACGACGCGACGATACCGAATTCTAACGACCAGCCAAGAGAGAAAAATGCCCAAACCCTTAAAATCTACACTCGCTAGAAGAAAATCCTCCGATCCAGGAAGTTGACCCGGTCATAAAACTGCGTTGATATTTCCCACGTGGACTCGCGGGCCTCGGTCAACAAGCCCCATCCCGAGCGTGCGTTCTTGCCGCTGACAAGGCCCTTTTTCCTCTCTGTATTTTTCCGCGATCCAGATAAAGAAGCGCAGCTCCAATTCCTGAAAATAGAGCGACGAGCCTACGTCCTGCTCCCACTCTCTATTTTCGACGAATCAACCGAAGAGCCCTATTCTTAATGCCTTTTCCACCAATCCAAAAAGAATGCACCCCCAAATGTGCACTTTTCCAGAGTTTCCGTCTCCCACCACCTCAGCATCCCAATTTTCCCTACATCCTGGAACAAGAAAATCATCAAGGCAGTGTTCCATCACGACTCGTAGAGAACAGTCTTCCGACATTTTCCATCGCGTTCAGATCAGTCTTCCAACCGATTCTGTTGCAATCAGATCGTAGTCTCGCAAAATCATCCATCGAATTAACTTCACTTCTTAATCTTGTTCTGACAGAATTCGAAGTGTAGTACCGGTATCATAGAGTTTCGAATATTATGCATCTTCGGGTTTTGACCGAAGTGTCGTATAAACGTTTAGTCGGCTCTCGCGGCCTCGGGTGCGTAAGGTAGTTCGAGTGCTGTTTACTACGCGTATATACATAAATACTCTCAGCACCCCAAAAGTCTGGTGCTGATGACGGCTTACCGAACGCTAAGCGTGGCGTCCGTCAACTAGGCCCTTATCTGCGAGCGTCAACCGATATCCTTGCGAGCGAGCGTACCTACACACGGATACACCCACGAACATAGCGACCAATGTAAGCTACAAATTTCATTTTATGTTAATCCAGTTATTCCCCCGACTTTACAGTTATTTTGATTGTTATTTTTTCTGTATAAGTAACTTTATTAATCCAATCACTGCATGATTTCCTAATTTCAACTCATTCCAAGCACTACCCCTTTTTGCCCTCATCCCGTGCTATTGCGCTTGTCGTAGGCAAAAAAGGAGGGAATCAAAAAATATATGCCCACGTCCCTTCCCGACGTGATATATTGATTTTTGGGGGCTCGTCCGGGATCTTAAAAAGGGAAATGTGCCGATTGATCCAATGTCCGGGGATAAATCAACAGCTATTTCATTGAATTTACATATCACTGACGACTTAGGTGAACCATCGGGTTATTCTTTGAGGAGCTCTGACGCTCAATTGCTACCCGGTCTCGAACCTAAGAAACGACCAGTAAAAAAAATAGAACTAACTCAAAAAATCGATAACGAAAATAAAACAGACATAGTGCTAGGTACAAATCAGTCGCTCGCTTACGTATTTTTAAGGGAAGCTATCGAAATGGTCCCGGATTTTTACGGGAAAGGTAGCTCCTTCTCAGATTTTGTAGCCGGATGCGAAGACGCATTGGCGTCGCTTCCGCCCGGATCCGAAGCACAGTTTGTGAGAGTAATTCGAAACAAACTAAAGGGTCAGGCTAAGAAGGTCATCCGGTCGTGCACATTCGAAACGGTAGAATCTCTTTTGGAATTCTTAAAGAAACTATATGCTCCAAATAAAAACGAGGTACAACTGTTGGGAGAACTCAGTCACATTTTTCAAGGCAGCGGTGAAACCGTAATAGATTTTTCCACTGCAATTAGGGATAAAGCTAGGGAAATACTCGACGCTTAACCAGCATCCCAAAACGACATGGAAAGTGCCGCTCACAGAAAAACATTAGACGGCTATTTCCTCTCGTTTTTCAAACGCGGGCTAAGACTGGAGATAGAACAGTGTCTCCCTCGGTGCGACGAGATGTGGACCGCTATAGATCATGCGATCGAAATCGAATGCGACCTCGAAGCCCGTAAGGAACTTCTCTCGGCCTCTATTAGATCTGTTCCCAACAAATCGGTAAAAACCTGTAACATCTGTAAAAAGGACGATCATTCGAGCGAAGCTTGCCGATTTGCACCAATCACATGCCAAAAATGCAACGGTAAAGGTCATAAAGCCGATCAATGTGGAAATAATCAAGTCGCTCAAAAATCGGTCACGTGTCAAATTTGCGATAAACCCGGTCACGTCGCGAAAAATGCTACTTTAACCAAAAATCTTCGAATTTTTCTGGCAATCCATCACACCGCTCACCCCGTCCTCAATGCCCACTCTGTCATAAGCATGGTCACACCACGGAGAGAGGAAACAATCCCCCGAACTCTAATCCGCCATCCTGTTGATATTGCAAAAAGGTCGGGCACACTATCGAAAACTGCCGTGCTCGCGATTATAATAATTCACGTAATCAGTCGGGAAACGGACCGACTGCCCCTCGGACAGACGCATCGAGCGGCCCGCCCACTCAAACACGTCAAGCGAATGCCGTCTCTCTCGGGGAGTCGAACGAAAGTATCCGACCTACGCAATAAAATCGAAAATTTTAACCCATTGCCCTCGGTGTGTAACGGAGCACTGCCGGAAAAAGGGGCAATTTCGATGCTATTAGACAGCGGTGCCATCCCCAACTCGATAAAAAAGGCATATACAAGAAATATGGTAGACATCAACGAAGAAGATGTTATTAAATTAACAGGGATATCCGAATTACCGGTCTTTGGACTAGGGAGCGTGCTATTTCGCGTATTCGACTTCGAATTGCTATTTCACATTATACCCGACAATGTGCCGCTTTCCTATCCCGGTCTGCTGGGATCTTCATATTTTTATGAAACCAAGTCCAATATCAATTACCGAACGGAATGTCTCGAGTGTGGAGATAAATCATGACCTTTCAAAAAAGGAACCGGACCCGACGAGGCGATAGAAAACCCCGCGCGTTCGGAAACTCCCTTCTTCGTGAAGGTAAAAGACAGCATAATAAAAGAGGGATACCTCTCGCCTTTGAAAATCCGTCAAGGTGTATACGCCGGCGATTGGCTGGTGACAAACATCGACGGAAAGGCTCATTTGAAGGTTTATAATACCACAAATGACGCTGTCAAATTGATCGTCCCAGTTGTGGAGCTGCAGGAATTCGACGCTATCGAAGACCTGTCAGAAAATACTCCCAGTTCAGACTGTACAACAGTTACAAATTCTCGTTCATTCCCTCGTGACCCTCCTAATCCAAGCGTAAATTGCACGATGATTGCGCCGATTCAGAGCCCGAAAGTGGCCAATTCCAAAATTTCGATAACAAATGTCGAATCAAATAACAAGTCTTGTAGCGAGGAAAGAACGAGAATAAACATCAATCAAAATAAAAACTTCAGTCAAATTCCGGGCCAAAAATCAAAGGCAGACAGAAATAAAAACGCGAAAAATACAAAAATGAAATCGATCGAAAACTCAACAATCGAGGTAAATCGTAACGAACGGTTTAACAATGAAGCAAATCGAAATAAAAGTAAAAAAATCGACTCAAAACGTGATCTACGTTCCTCCCTCTGAATCAACATCGCGTATAAAGAAAAATAATTCAGAGCACCCAAAAATAATAAAAAGTCTCTTGCGACTCGACCACCTTGCATAAACCGAATTAGAACATGTCTAAAAAATAATCGAACAATATTCAGATTAATATTCCATGTAAAGGGCGAACCTCTAGAAGCCACACATGTGCTTCGACATAAGATACCGACGGTCAACGACCTGCCGATAAACACTCAACAGTATCGGTTCCCCCAAGCGCTCAAGGGCGACGTCCAGCGTCAAGTGGACGAGTTACTAGAAACAAAAATCATAAGCCACTCGGAATCTCCAAACAACAGTCCCGTCTGGATAGTCCCGAAAAAACCAGACTCTAACGGTAATAAACGTTGGCGAATGGTAATTGACTCGTGCTTTGAACGAAAAAATAATCGGTGACTCATATCCGCTACCCAATATCACAGATATTCGGGATCAGAAGGGACGCGCGAATTATTTTTCATTGTTCGATTTAGCATCCGATTTCCACCAGATCGAAATGAATCATGAAGATAAATCGAAAACCGCTTTCTCTACCCCACATGGGCACTACGAGTTTTCAAGAATGCCATTCGGGCTTAAAAATGCCCCGGCAACCTTCCAGCGCTTAATGGATATCGTATTAAGTGGACTCCAAGGAGTATCCCTCTTTGTTTATCTCGACGATATCCTAGTGTATGCCAGGGACCTAGAGGAACACCGTAAAAAGATTCACGAACTGATGGAACGATTGCGCACAGCCAATCTCCAACTGCAACCAGATAAATGCGAATTTCTCCAACCAGAAGTCAGGTACCTAGGGCACATAATCGGTAAAGACGGACTTAAACTAGACCCGAGCAAACTCTCAGCCGTCAAAGATTTCCTTGTACCCAAAAATGTCAAAAATATTCGCCAATTTTTGGGCCTAACCGGTTATTATCGTAGGTTTATCAAAGACTTCTCCAAAATCGCGAAACCCCTAACTCGCCTCTTAGAGGACAGGGTTGACTTCAAATGGACTGACGAAGAGCAAAAAGATTTCGATATCCTAAAATATAAATTATGCGAAGCTCCTATTCTCTGATACCCAGATTTCGAAAAAACCGTTTATTCTAACAACGGATGCTTCTGGCTACGCCTTAGGCGGAGTCTTATCACAAGGAGAAATAGGAAAAGACAAACCGATAGCTTATAAATCGTGCGTACTGCAAGGAGCGTCCCTTCGGTACGACACGTACGAAAGAGAAGCAATGGCAATCATTCATAGCGTAAAAGCCTTTCGACCGTACATCTATGGTAGGTAATTCACGCTTGTAACCGATCACAAACCTTTGCTTTGGTTCAAGACCGCCAAAGACGCGAACGCATGCGTTCTTAAATGGCGACTCAAGCTGTCCGAATACGATTACGATGTCGTATACAAACCGGGCACACTGAATTCAAACGCTGACGCATTGTCGCGTAATCCAATTGAACAATTAGAAGAATCCAAAATAGCCGCCCATTGCAAACACAAGGAAATACACAAATTCAAAAACGCGCCACAGGAAATAACTCGTTCAAAAACGAAATCCAGCAGTAGCGAAGAAGAAGGTCCAAATCCCATTTAAATCACGACACGGGTCGAAATCCATCTATTTCCGGAATCCAAAAAAATTAATGTAGTCACCCGTGCTCAGGCAAGGGAGACTGTAAACGCTCGATGACGTTAGTGCGTCAAGTGCGGATGAGCCAGCTCTCGAGAAGGCCGACGCACGCCCCGCGTCTCAGCATCGTACACGACAACCTCGCAAGGCCGTGAACTCCGAGGAGAGTAGTGACGACGAGACCGAGGCCGATGTAATAAGACTCGCACGCGTCACCCGACCTAAGAACGCCGTCGGCTCAAAAACATTCAATGGCCCGAACCAGTGCAAAGCACCACCTATCTCTCCCTCCAAAACCTCCACTGATTCCAATTCCGATAATTCGACAAATTCAGATTTCAGCTCTCTGAATTCAGAACTTTCTGAAAACGAGATCCCTCCAACGGAGAAAAGGAAGATATCAGAATTCGAAATCGCTAATTGTATCACAAGTAAGGAGTTGTTCCATTTCCGAAATGATCACCTAGTCTATTTTGTCGATTCTGCTGACAAACCATGTGACTCTGGAGCACAAACGTTGTTAGAATTAAACAAACTTCCCCTTTGTAACGTCGCGACCAAATGCGTACATTGCATTTTTAAGCCTAATATTTACGGTAGCGGCATTTTCACTTTTTCGACGGATCTGAATATTTTCTTTAGAGTTAGGCCTACCACGGCGGAAACGTAGCCTATCCATAATAATATAACTAAGCGTTTCTCGTACCTTCCTACGCGAAAGCGTAGCGATCTTAACGATATCGAGAACAAATATATAAGCGGGAAAATTTCGAACAGTCTCGTTGTAGCCCGAACAGAGTCCGAGTATATCGCAGAGTGTCCTTAAGACCAAAAATACACGAAGGAAACCTTCGGGTTACAAGGATGACGAACACGTGAAGCGACACGCAAGAAATGCGTGATGATATTCATAAAGACGTAAATATATAACGACGCAACGATACCGAATGCTCACGATCATCCAAGAGCGGAAAAATGTCCAAATCCTTAAAAAATATACACTCGCTAGGAGGAAATCCTCCGACCCAGGAAGTTGCTGCGGTCATAAAACTGCGTTGATATTTCCCATGCGGACTCGCGGGCCTCGGTCAACAAGCCCTATTTCGAGCGTGCGTTCTTGGCGCCGACAAGGCCCCTTTTTCGTCTATATTTTTCCGCGCTCCAGATAAAGAAGCGCTGCTCCAATTCCCGGAAATAGAGCAACGGTTGTGGCTATCGCAACCTACTCCTCGCTCCCACTCCCATTCCAACTTATACATATTTTCCACCAATCCAAAAGAATGCACCCCCAAATGTGCACCCTCCCAGGGGGCCAGTCTCCCACCACCTCAGCATCCCAATTTTTCCTACATCCTAGAAGAAGAAAATGACCAAGTCAGTCTTCCGGCAACCACGATCACACAAACTTCTTTTTATCGAGTCTCAATCCGAGACTCCAGTCAGAATCCAGCGAGCTCATATTTAGAGTTCCTTAACCGATATCCATCGCGTTGAATATTCATTTCCTTTCTTGTAAAGCGTACGTTGTCTTGCAACTCGAGTTTATACAAATCTTGTACTTCGAAAGTTCTCTAACAGTTACGCGATAATCTTAAGAATTTGACATTTGTATTACGCGCAATATTTCATTGAATTTTCCATTCTCGAACCGCGAAATCCACGAACACTAGAATCTGTGTCACCGAACATTTGCTGTATCCGTCACACATACACCCACACCATCTGCGAGCGTTCGGGCCATCGACGAAGGGCCCTTAGTTTTACGACCGTACCCGACACCCAAGCGACTGGGTCAACGCCGAGACGCATCAATGTAAGCGAACACATTTTCACCCTTTTGTCTTCAATTTGTATCTTTAAGATAATAGGATCAACCCATACGGCTGATTCTAATAAATTACGAGTCAATCGAACACAAGTGTCACAACCGTTATTTTCAACGATTGGATCATCCACGAAATTCTTTAAAATTACCCTTTCCACCAGCACGTCCCCTTTTTAACCCTCATCCCGTGCTATTGCGCTAGGCGTAGGCAACAAAGAGGGATACTACACATATATATATGCCCACGTCCCCTCAGGACGTGACACCTTTGGAAAGATATGACCAAGCTTACAGCAAAAAGGTTGGAAAAATATATCACATCGCCCGTGTTATCAAAGGCGCAAACTCAGGATCATTATCGTTCGTATCAGAGAACATTAAAGAAAGCGTAGAAGAATTACGAGATCTTTGCGAAATCCTCTAACTTCAATCATGGAATATTTGCCAAACGAATCATGTCGAAAACATAGTATGGAACGACGTTATCACAAATATTGCGTCGCAATCCCGCTTTCAAATGCACTGGCAACGACTGTCGCAGACGCATTTATAAAAAGATTCATATGCGTATTCGGCGCACCTAAAGCACTTCTAACAGATCAAGGCAGCAACTTTTTAAGTGGCTTGATGAGAAGAGTCGCGAAACGCTTCCGTATTAAACGATGTAGCACAACGGCATTCCACCCGCAGTCCCATGGTGCCCTCGAAAGGTCACACCATGCGTTGGCCGAATTTTTGAAACAGTACACAGATAAAGACAACGAATGGGATCAATGGCTGGAATTAGCAATGCTATCATACAACACAAGCGTTCACGAACGTACCAAATACACTCGTTACGAGGTGCTATTTGGAAAACTAGCAAGAGTTCCATTGAGTGAACCCCTCCGCGAATCGGATCAATTACCCACCTACCGCGGATATTAGATTGAATTGATAACTCGAATAAACGGAATCAGAACGCTCGCTTATGAGAATCTGGTTTCATCCAACCATCGTTCAAAAAAATATTACGATAAAAACGCAAACCCTAAAAGCTTCAAAGTAGGAGATTTTGTCTACCTACAAAAAGGTCCTAAACCAGGCAAACTCGGGGACCACTACACTGGACCGCATAACGTACTAGAGAAATTGGAAAAGGGCAACGTAAAAATTCAACACAAGAACAAGACGCGAGTAGTCCACGAAAATCGATTGCGGTACTCCTATATTAACGTTGAAGCCAAACCCAATGGGAAACCCAAGTCGACCAGAGTCGACGAATCCGATTTCAACCCTAAATAAATTAATAATAATACCAATTACTCTGTGTTTCAGGTGGCCGTTGTCAACCTACTCTATAACGTCTAATGAAATCTCATTTCCACTTGCAACCAGAGAAACAAATCAAAGTTTTACTTACAGTATCCAAGACAGAACACTGGAAATTATTCATATTCAAAACACGTCGAACTGTTTCATAATTCGAGAAAAATTTCCCGTCGCAAACCTAGATATAATTGCTTGTGTCAATTCGAAATTTGTATACGTAGCCATTATATTATATTAGAAAATCATTTTATTAAGGGACAACACCTCTGTGACGGCTTCAAAAAATCGATTTTTTGAAAACCATCTAGAAAAATCTAAAATACATTTAAGATTAAGATGGCGTTGGACCCAGGTCGAAAAAATAATTATTTTCGGAGATATTGAATATTTTGTGGAGCGGTGCAGCGCTCCGTGTCGTCGGGGTCGGCAGGTATACCGGGCCTTTTCCAGGTCCTGCGGGTCTTTCCCAGGTATTCTTTTGTCTCCTTTCACAAAAACAAAAAAGCCATAGGTGGCGATAATTGAAAAATTTTCAAGGCAGGTATAGGGATAGCGTCATAGCGTCAGTTTGCGAATAGAAGCGACGCTACTCGTGTCTAAACGCTCCGAATCGTTTCGCTTATAAACATCGAAAGCTCAGAATTATTCTTTGCACATCGAAATGGATAATCCGAAAGTGTACGCGGGGAAAACGGGAACAAAACGGAGCTATGTGACGAGGAGTCGAACGACAATTTCGATTCGAAAACCTCCCAACCGTTATAGCTCCGAAAATAGTTCTACAGAGTATGCGAGCACGTCGGCGAAAAAGTTAAAATCGTCGGACGATTTAGAGGTCGGGGATACTAACGATTTCGGTTATCGTATAGTACATCTCGTCAATGCATTGAACATTATATCGACGTTAGTGAAGCGCAAAGTGTGTGATCGCGATATAAAGTTTACTGAAAAAAGTTTGCCCGGACTCGGATTCAAAATCGGGGTCGATTGCGGCCATTGTGAAAAAGTGCAAATCAATTCGTGTCCTATGATTGACAATGCATACGAAATAAATCGTCGGATCGTATTCAGTATGCGTCTTCTTGGCGTCGGTTTGAATGGCCTGATCAAGTTTTGTGCATTGATGGACCTACCGCGCCCCATATTTCAGTCTTTCTACGATCGAATCTTAAATTCGACTTCGATTGCCACTACAGCTGTGAGCACAGTGAGCAAACAAAAGGCTGCACTTGAGGAGGAGACAATATCGTTGGAAAATGGGGTGGAGGACGGAATTATCGTTTCAGGCGACGGATTAAGGCGTAAGCGCGGTTTCAGCTCGCTTTTCGGCATACCATCGCTAATCGGCTGGTACACTAAAAAAGTGATCGACGTTATGGTGAAATCGAAATATTGCAAAGCATGCGAGCATTGGGAAAAAAAAGAAAGTACCGCGGAGTACTGGGAATGGAAAAGTACCCACGACGATGAGTGCCAGGCGAACCATAGCAGCTGCTCCGGAAAAATGGAAGTCGACTCAGCTGTCGAAATGTTTCAACGGTCTGAAGAGCTCTATGGCATAAAATATAAATATTATATTGGTGACGGCGTTTCTAAAACGTTTCTGGGCATATTGAATAGCGATCGATACGACGGTTTCGAGATAAAAAAAAGAGTGCATCGATCATGTCCAAAAACGTATGGGGACGCGCCTCCGCGAAATCGTGAAAAAACAAAAAGGATTGTCTGGCAGAGGAAAGCTCACCAGAAAATTGATTGACGAGTTGAGCACATATTACGGCTTGGCTATTCGGAGGAACAGATGTTGAAAAAATGAGGAAGGCAATTTGGGCAACTATCAAACATAAAATATCCACAGATAGTGAGCCACAACACGACGATTGCCCAGAGGGAGCCGAGTCGTGGTGTTCGTGGCAGCGAGCGGTCGCAAGCGGTAATGTTTCTGAATATCGCCATAAGCCGCCTCTTCCTGAGGAAGTATTGGAGGCAATTTCGCCAGTCTTCGAAAATTTGAGCAGAGACGATTTGCTGCAGCGTTGCTTAGGCGGCTTCACGCAAAACAACAACGAAATCTACAACAAATCAGTTTGGGTAATAGCCCCCAAGTGTCAGTCCGGGAGCAAAAAAATCGTCGATATTGCAGCTGATATCGAGGTATTATTATTCAATGATGGCCTGCGAAGCCTCATGAAAGTTTTGGAGTCGTTGGGGATAACTATCTGCCCAAATTGTTTCAATTTTTGCGTTGAAACCGACGCAGCGCGGATCGAGCTGGCGAAGCGCTCGCTCACAGACGCTGCAAAAGAGGCAAGAAGAGCCTCTACATGTTCGAGAAAAGATGCTAGGGACAATGATTTGCTTCTTGAAGGCCAGCTATAGTATGGTGCCGGCATCGCTGATTAAAGGTGAAATTTTTTTTTTTCCAATTCATCGCATAAATTAACAAACCTAAAACTTTGAACGCGTTTTTCTCGAACCACTTTTTTGAGTGCGGCACGCAGCAGAACTCGAGCAATTATTACCCGATCGATTTTAAATTTGGACTGCATTAATAAAACTAGATTATCTAAAGAAGTACACAGGATTTTTTCGATATCTCAATAATAAAAAAAGTTATAGCGTATTTTCGACGAGACATTTTGCTCGAAAATCGTCCTTTTATTTCAAAAGCGTGCCTATTTTTTAAAAATTAATATTTTTTCAAATCCCTGTGTACTTCTCTTTAAAATATCATATTATTAACGAAAACACTCGGTATTTTTTTTTCAGATCGACTTTGAAGAGAGTTCTGCTGCGTGCCGCGAACCACTGCAGAGGCAACAGTACCTGACGCGGGAGCTTCCCCAGCGGCATGGGGCATGAAAAATTTGAAATTTTTTTTTTATGTTTCTTCAATAAACAACGAACAAAACAAAAAAAAATTTTCGAATATCTCTTTTTTTTCCCACAAAAAAAATTCTTGAAAAATGGCAAAAAACAGGGGGTCACAGTGGTGTTCAGCCTTAAGGGCGGGGTAAAGTATTAACATTTTTTTTTTCATTTAAAAATTTTTTTTTCAATGAATGCATAATATATCAAGAATATCGTGTTAAAATTTCAAGTCGATCGGAGTAAAATTGACGAAGTTATGAGTATTTGAGCGTCTATTGCTCCATGCCGGGTTCTATACCTGGGCGGCAGCTGCGCGGCGCGCTATTGTATTTTTCGACCCCGAATAAATTTCTTGATAAACGGGTCTGTTCCGGTCCCGTTATGTATATTCGAGGCATGGTGTATATTAGTATACACATTAGTCTGTACATCAGTTGACCGCTGTATGCCGTGCTGAGCAGTAGCAAGTCACACTAACAGTTTGAGTTCGTTTTCGTTCGTGTTCGTACCTCGTAAAATGCCTCAAAAAATAAGCAGACAAGATCGTGAGAACGGAATTGGGCAATTGTGCGAACCGAAAAAAAAAGTGCCTCCTCAAAAGCGTAAAACCGACGAACCGTTAGCTAATAGCGCGTCAGCGAAAAAAATTAAAAATAATCCCGCTGGGGTGGTAGAAGACATCCAAAAACATTATCGAATGATAGATTTCGTGCTTGTTTTTTCGACTATTGCTACTGTAGTCAAATGTGTGAAGTGTGATGGAAAAGTTACATTCCAAACATGCAAAAAAGAAGGTCTTGGTTTCAAGATCAAGGTTACACGTGAAAAGTGTAAACAGCCTCATTACATTCCATCAAGTGAAAGAATAGACAGTGGTGTATACGATGTCAATTATCGATTTGCTTTCGAAATGCGAGTGTTAGGCTTAGGTTTAGCCGGATGCAATAAGTTCTGCGGACTAATGGATTTGGCGAGTGCTTTCTTATCGAAACCAGCCTATAATTTATATATGAAAAAACATTGTGAAGCGATACAAAATGTGGCCAAGAAGTTCTTCGCATCGGCTGCACAAGAAGAGAAAAAAGTAATGTCTGAAGCAAATAATGTAGAAGAAACGTCAGAATTGACTGTATCAGGCGACGGCACTTGGACAGAAGAGGATTCTCTACGTTATTTGGCGTTGCTTCTCTAATTGGATATTGTACTGGAAAGGTACTTGACATTTTTGTAAAAAGCAGTTACTGCCACGGTTGTAAGACTTGGAAAAACAAATTGCATTCTGCTGAATAAGAAGCGTGGTACGAAGAGCATGTGGATAGCGGTGTTTGCAAAGCCAACCATGAGGGACCCTCTGGAAACATGGAGGTATCAGCAATTATCGAAATGTTCGAACGATCGGTGGAAAATCTTGTGGTGAAATATCGTAACTACATCGGAGACGGTGACTCAAAGACGTACAGCGGCGTTGTCAATGCAAAACCTTATGGTGAAGATTTTGTGATAAACAGAAAAGAATGCATAGGGCATGTCCAAAAGAGAATGGGAACACGTCTGCGTGGACTAGTAAAAACAAGCGTAGTTGACACAAAAACCAAGGCCGGAAAGATCGTAAAAAGAAAAAGCCTTTCTGGCAAGGGAAAGCTCACTGCTAAAATGATTGATAAATTGACTGTTAACTATGGACTAGCTATTCGACGTAATTATGATTCAGTTGAGAAGATGAAAAATGCCATATGGGCAACTTATCATCACTACAGTTCAACCGACGAGAACCCACAGCACGAGAAATGCCCAAGCGGTGAAGACGCCTGGTGCGAATGGCAGCAAGCTGCAGCTGCAGATGCTATAGAATCATTCAAACACAGCTACACAGCCCTTCCTACTGACGTTCTGGAAGCCATTGAGCCCATTTATAGTGACTTGAGCAACGACGCACTTTTGCAGCGATGTCTTGGAGGTTTCACGCAAAATAATAATGAGTCTCAATCAACTCATTTGGAAAATCTCTCCAAAGTCAGTCAGTGGCACCTCTACAATTGTGGAAATTGCAGCTTATGTAGCCGCATGTACTTACAATGAAGGTTCTTTCGCTTTGTTGGCCTTTATGGAAGAGATGCAAATCAGTACAGGGCCAAGTTCTCACGAATGGGCCCGACAAGTTGACGATTTGCGTATTAGTAGAGCAGAGGAGCAAAAAGCACAAACGCAAAAAGATGCTCTCGATCATCTTGATGGAAGCCTTTTGCTCTACGGACTTGGCATCGACGACTTTGAGTGAGTATAAGAAAATTATCGAGTTTTATTTTGAATTTCTAAAAATTCAAAGATAATTGAGAAATCTGAAAAAATTCATACGTATTCAGAAAAATGAACGAATCACGAAAAAAAATTGGGTTGCGGGGAAATTTGTTGACTAATTTGTTTTTTCATCATTTTGCTAATAACATTTTGGAATTATTATTATGCAAAATTAATCTTTTGAGTACCTTTAATATGCATAAATTTTCTCAGATTTTTATGCAATCGAGAAGTGGTCTCAAACTTATGTGCAATGAGCGCTAAGCGACCAAACACTTCTGCGTTTTTCAAACCGTTTTTCTGAGACTTGCCATATTTGAAATCCGTGTGCACGATAACTCAAAATCAACTGGGCCAATCGCTTTGAAATTTTGCACAGTACTTCTTCACATAATTCACCAGGTATTGTCGAGAGCTTTTTTGTTTTTTTTGAATAATTACTAATTTTTCAACAACAAATTAGCCGATTTTTTTTAGCGAAAAACGGGTTTTTGGCTCCCAAGTGCTACGAAAAATCGAAAAAAAAAAAATCCTCCCGTCATTACCTCGAGAAACATCTCCTTTAACAAATGCATTTTGATTTTTTTGTTTCAGATGATTCTGTTGCGAGTTATGGTGCACACCGCAAACCAACTTTTTTTCGAGGCACCTCCGGGGTTTAATTTTCACTCGCTCAATTTTGAATATTTTGCAATGCAAATTTAGGAGAATGTTGTTCAAATGTTACTTTATTATATGTAAATTTTTCAATAAAGGAACACTATTCGTTACGCCAAAAAAAATCTTAAAAACATGCCTTTTTTCGTCGGATTAACTTTACCCCGCCCTTAAGATACGCCTACGAAGCAGTGAAAAAGGGGAGCGTCATATACTCCAAAATAGTTCGTTAGTAGCGATCCAAGCCTCGGACAAATTCTATACATTTTAGTGAAGAAGCCGAGTTATATGGCGATACTTACTGGCGGAAGAGTACGCGTAATTTAATGTATAAGAATACAAGGAAATCTGATCAGGTTAGAAGAACTTTCCGATCAATTGCCGTCACTCGTGGGAACGCAACATATTTCCTTACTCCTCAAACGCACATATTATCAAAAGGCGAAATGCAAACGACCTTCAACTCCCTATTTCCCCCATCTTACTTCTTGGGGACACCTAGTATATACCTGTTGCGATCGAGGCTATACCACCTGCAAGCATGAAGGCAACGACGAAATCTACTTGGCGATACATCAACCCAGCATCATGTGGGGTCTATTCCAAAGAAGATATCGACAACGTACGAGAACGCATAATGTTTCCCATAGAAAACCCGCTGTCCTAAACAATATGGCACAGGGCATCAGTGGTCTAAACACTGTCAACCAAGGGGAGAAGTTGTTGGATCTCCTGGATAACATCAACCTACAATATTAAGCGAACTCCACCTGAAATCGCACCTGGGGAAAAATTCCTTCCATTCGGTGCAGCAAACGCTGGTGTCCCCCGGATGTTACCCACTGTGCAAACGATCATGCTCACCGGAGATCCATACATACAGCCTACATACTGTGTACGGCCGGTCAGTTTACCTCCTCGGTGCAGTATGGGACTCGGTTACGCACCCCCTGATGCACCTGGCTAAACGACCTAAGAAGAAAACATCAGCGGTGAAACTGGTCAAAAACTTCATAAACTCGTCACAGCTCCTTCTGTCAAACCAAACGGTCGTGCCAAGGCCAACGATGCAACACACGATCTCTATATTAACGTCTCCGATCGTTCAAGGTACGGTCAACCTCCTAACCTATGTTCCTTTCCCTTGAATTCGCACCAGAAGACTTTCTAGTGTCAAAACAACCACTCTCGTAATGCTCAATAACCGTTTTCTCTATCCTCATTATTATTGTTCTTTTAACCTTGTCAAGTAAGATGAGTTGTAATAAGTAAATAGGTATATATACAAAAAAAACTTTCTTGTATGGCGATGATCAAATTTACACCGCCATATTAGACAACAATCTTCGAACATATTTAAGTCACATTGTAAGTTGATCAATGACAATGCCAATTGATACTGTCGTGCCATTATATTTTCCGTTGCAACCTCCAACGAACCTGATCGAGCGAGACGCTCAATCCTAAAGGGGGGTGGTGTCACATCGCGACCAATTGCGTACAATGTATTTTTAAGCCTAATACGCACGATAGCGGTATTCTTATTTTTCGACGGATCTGAATATTTTTCGTTAGAATTAGAGTTACCAGGGCGGAAATGTAGCCTATCGATAATAATGTAACCGAGCGTTTCGCGTACCTTCCCACGCGAAAGCGTAGCGGTCTTAACGATATCGAAAACAAATATACAAGCGGGAAAATTTCGAACAGTCTCGTTGTATTCTGAACAGAGTCCAAGTACATCGCAGAGTGTCCTTAAGACCAAAAATACACAAAGGAAACCTTCGGATTACAAGGATGACGAACACGTGAAGTGACACGCACGAAATGCGTGATGATATTCGTAGAGACGTAAATATATAACGACGCGACGATACCGAATTCTAACCACCAGCCAAGAGAGAAAAATGTCCAAGCACTTAAAATATACACTCGCTTGAAGGGAATCCTCCGATCCTGGAAGTTGACCCGGTCATAAAACTGCGTTGATATTTCCCACGTGGACTCGCGGGCCTCGGTCAACAAGCCCCATCTCGAGCATGCGTTCTTGCCGCCGACAAGGCCCTTTCTCCTCTCTGTATTTTTCTGCGCTCCAGATAAAGAAGAGCTGCTCCAATTCCTGGAAATAGAGCGACGAGCCTACGTCCTGCTCCCACTCCCTATTTTCGACCAATCAACTGAAGAGACCTATATTTAATGCCTTTTCCACCAGTCCAAAAAGAATGCACCGCCAAAAGTGCACTTTTCCAGAGTTTTCTTCTCCCACCACCGCAGCATCCCAATTTTTCCTACATCCTGGAAGAAGAAAATCATCGAAAGAGTGTTCCATCATCTCTCGTAGAAGAGTGTTCCATCACCACTCGTGGAGAACAGTCTTCCGACATTTTCCATCGCGTTCAGATCAGTCTTCCAACCGATTCTGTTGCAATCAGATCGTAGTCTCGCAAAATCATACATTGAATTAACTTCACTTCTTCTTGTTCTGACAGAATTCGAAGTGTAGTACCGGCATCATAGAGTTTCGAATATTATACATCTTCGGGTTTTGACCGAAGTGTCATATAAACGTTTAGTCGACTCTCGCAGCCTCGAGTCCGTAAGGTAGTTCAAGTACTGTTTACTACGCGTATATACATAAATACTCTGAGCACACCAAAAGTCTGGTGCTGATGACGGCTTACCGAACGTTAAGCGTGGCGTCCGTCAACTAGGCCCTTATCTGCGAGCATCAACCGATATCCTTGCGAGCGAGCGTACGTACACACGGATACACCCACGAACATAGCGACCAATGTAAGCTACAAATTTCATTTTATTTTAGTTTTAAGGCTTTCACGGCTCTTTATGTAATTTGAAGAGTATGTGGCTTCCGGATGGAGGCCGTGTTGAGAATCAGCGTTGTGCCGACGTTTCGCAAACGTTACAGTCTGTATCATCAGGGCTGAGAGCTCCGATACTGAAGCTCCCGTGTCTCAGGCATTCCTTATATACTTGCAGTCATCGTTCCAGATCACTGCACCAGCCAATCAGATGTTTTAATTGATCGGCCGGTCAATTAAAAAACCGGGAGGACGGTGTGCCAAATGGGATTGACGTGATATCCACCATCTCTGTTTAGATTGTCCGGATGTTTTCGGATTTCCAAGCCTTCTCGGTGTTTCCTAGAAAAATAGCTGTTTGATGGGGCCAGACTTTGGGCTTTATCGAACTGGATGGCATGACCAGTTTCCATCCAATGCTCGGCCAGGGCTGATCGTCCAATGTGGCCATATTTGATACACCGTTGATGTTCTTTGATCCGTGTACTGATCTTCCTCCCGGTTTCTCCTATGTACACTTTACCGCATGAGCAGGGTATCTTGTACACTCCTGGTGCACTTAATGGTGGTCTTTGGTCTTTTGCACTCGGAACCACTTGTGCTAGCTTCTTCTGAGGTTTGAAGATGACTCGCACGTTATGTTTCCCAAGGACCCTGCCTATGCGATCGGTTATGCCCTGAAGGTATGGAAGGGAAGTTGTTGCTATTATTTGTCATTCATTCTCCCCTTCAGGTTCTGTTACCGTTTTCGGATCGGCTATTTTTCTTCTTAGTTGTTTGATCGTTCTTTCGATGTTGCCTGGCTTGTAGCCATTATCTCCTAAAGCTTTGCGTAGGTGTTCTAGTTCATCCTCGAGAGAGTTCGGTTCGGAGATCGCTAGAGCTCTGTAGACCAGAGAGCTTATGACCGATTGTTTTTGGGAGGGGTGGTGATGGGACGTAGCGTGGAGATATCTATCCGTGTGCGTTGGTTTCCGGTAAACTTTGTGGCCCAAAGTGCCATCGTTTTTCCGTTGAACCAGTACATCCAGAAAAGGAATTTGATTGTCCTGTTCTATCTCCATGGTGAATTGTATATTGGGGTGCTGGGAGTTGAGGATGTGAAACCCTAGAAATAGTCAGAAAATCCCAAAAAGTTGCTCCTAACCTACTAGCCCTCATAGAACATTGCCTAAACTCTACATATTTCCAATTCCAATCCCAGTTTTATGAACAAACTTCAGGCGCAGCCATGGGTTCCCCGATTTCCCCTATCATCGCCAACATCTTTATGGAGAATTTCGAGAACAGAATTCTGCAAGAAGCACCTCTCAAACCCTCAACCTGGTTCCGATACGTCGATGACACCTTCGTCATTTGGAGTCACGGCAAAGAAAACCTCAATCATTTCTTAACCTTCCTCAACTCCCAGCACCCCAATATACAATTCACCATGGAGATAGAACAGGACAATCAAATTCCTTTTCTGGATGTACTGGTTCAACGGAAAAACGATGGCACTTTGGGCCACAAAGTTTACCGGAAACCAACGCACACGGATAGATATCTCCACGCTACGTCCCATCACCACCCCTCCCAAAAACAATCGGTCATAAGCTCTCTGGTCTACAGAGCTCTAGCGATCTCCGAACCGAACTCTCTCGAGGATGAACTAGAACACCTACGCAAAGCTTTAGGAGATAATGGCTACAAGCCAGGCAACATCGAAAGAACGATCAAACAACTAAGAAGAAAAATAGCCGATCCGAAAACGGTAACAGAACCTGAAGGGGAGAATGAAGGACAAATAATAGCAACAACTTCCCTTCCATACCTTCAGGGCATAACCGATCGCATAGGCAGGGTCCTTGGGAAACATAACGTGCGAGTCATCTTCAAACCTCAGAAGAAGCTAGCACAAGTGGTTCCGAGTGCAAAAGACCAAAGACCACCATTAAGTGCACCAGGAGTGTACAAGATACCCTGCTCATGCGGTAAAGTGTACATAGGAGAAACCGGGAGGAAGATCGGTACACGGATCAAAGAACATCAACGGTGTATCAAATATGGCCACATTGGACAATCAGCCCTGGCCGAGCATTGGATGGAAACTGGTCATGCCATCCAGTTCGATAAAGCCCAAAGTCTGGCCCCATCAAACAGCTATTTTTCTAGGAAACACCGAGAAGGCTTGGAAATCCGAAAACATCCGGACAATCTAAACAGAGATGGTGGATATCACGTCAATCCCATTTGGCACACCGTCCTCCCGGTTTTTTAATTGACCGGCCGATCAATTAAAACATCTGATTGGCTGGTGCAGTGATCTGGAACGATGACTGCAAGTATATAAGGAATGCCTGAGACACGGGAGCTTCAGTATCGGAGCTCTCAGCCCTGATGATGCAGACTGTAACGTTTGCGAAACGTCGGCACAACGCTGATTCTCAACACGGCCTCCATCCGGAAGCCACATACTCTTCAAATTTCATTTTATGTTAATCCGGTTGTTCCCCCGACTTCACAGTTATTTTTATTGTCATTTTTTCTGTATAAATAACTTTATTAATCCAATCACTTATTTGTAATAAACCTTTAGTTAAGTTTGTACAAAATTGTCGGATTATTCCTCGATACCAAATCACTGCATGATTTCCTAATTTCAACTCATTCCAAGCACTACCCCTTTTTACCCTCATCCCGTGCTATTGCGCTTGTCATAGGCAAAAAAGGAGGGAATCAAAAAATATATGCCCGCGTCCCTTCCCGACGTGACAACCATAATGAGTCCCACGAGTATATTGGAAGTAGTGGGTTCACCAGGGGCAGATCCATCTATGCCCGAGTAGGGGGTAAATACAACAGGGTTGCCCATGTCGCCCTGAGGGGATCATTAACGACTGCAGCAAGCAAATAAGAACAAAAATATCCTCTGTGCAGCCAACATACCTTGGGCACGATGCTTCCGCCACTGGTCTCGGAGGTTTTCGCCCCGCGCCCTGGGGCAGTGACGGACCGCTGTAATATTATGAAAACAAAATAAAAATAAAGCGAAATAAAGTTCTTGATTACTTTGTTGGGGACACTCGGTTCCGTGCCACCACCGCGACCAAGGTCACGGTAGATCCGGGACCAAGATACCCCATCAGAAAAATAAAAACAACGTCATTAAGGGGGAGGGCTCGTCGTGGCTCCTACGGTGCATGAGTCAAAGGAAACACGTCTCGCACGGTCCCGTGGGATTTATCCGGCGTCCCTTGTCGTCGTCCCCTCTCCCCGAGGGAGGGAGGCATGCCAAGGCAGGGGGGTTGCCAGGGGGTGAAGGAGGTGGGAGGTGGTTGGGGTGGGTGTGGAAACGTCGGGAGCCGTAGCTCCGTTCCCCAGGGTTCCGGGCGGGGCTGGCCCGCGCATACCAATGAGGGGAGGCACCGATGCCAGGCGACAGAGGCCAGCAGACAAGCTGTCTGAGCTGTTTGCGTCATTCGCACCCCCCCGGCAGTGAGTACCTGGCGTCCCTTGCACTTGCTGTACATCTGCCAGCCTGCCTGAAGGGTGCATCCGATGTGGCAATCCGCAGCATGTATCAGATGCGCACTCCATCGCCCAGCCCAGCACCCGGCGCCGCACATAGGAGTATTAGACTAACAATTCCGGTCAAAATGATTTATTGGTATTTTCTACATTGTTATGAAATGAAATACGATAAAAAATATTTTTCAAGTATATAATATATTAAATATATTGAAAAAAAAATAATATCTATATAAATTATACAAAAACAAACAATAATAACTATTTCGAGTTAAAAAAAGAAGAAAAAAAAAACAGGTTAAAATTACATACTATCGCAATCATTATTTTCATTGACATCTTCATTTTCTTTATCAGAGCTATCATCTTGTGCACTTGAAATCAAAATTTCCATTGCGTCCTTTGAGAAGGACTTGGATTTTTTTATTTCTGCTACAACTAATTAAGGGATCAGATGTTAACAAAAGTCTGTTTATTACATCTGTATTGCAATCTATCCTACTAAATTTCCGAGCAAAGTCTGTGCGATACTTTCGCAAATGCTTATTCCTAGCCTCCGATGCCTCTTCCTATAGTTGTCCAATTGGCAGAAGGGCTTGTTGAATAACTTCGGCCCCATGCATTAAAATTTTGTGAACTGTGGGTGACATGGGATGCCACCCATACAACTCTACATACGTTTTTGCTGTTGTTTGGGCAAACAAATCGAATTTTTCATGGTCAATGTTGAAACCACTTGATAAAACCTCTAATATTGTATTAAATCGTTTAATCAACGATATGTCAATACCAGTGATCCTAGAAGAAGATTCTGGGTCATTGAAAAATCTTCTGGATGTGTTGCCATCGTTATTGTTTCCGAAGCCGACTTTTGGAATGTCGACAAGCAACCCCATTTCTTCCCTGAAACTTTTTTGTATCCGCTCTTTGGTTTCCTTTGCAAGTTGTTTTTCGTCTTTAGATCGGGCTTGCCACTTTTTAAGAGGTGCTTTATACGCCAAATGCAACAATTGCTCGAAAACACGGATTCTGGCATGGAGAATCGAAAGCCCAAACTTCAATGATTCTTTATTGGTTTCTACCTTTTTGAGATTATTAAAATATTTCGAAGTTTGGCCACATATGTAACACCTCATTGTCGATGCAGTATCAGTCGCGGCATTGCACACCGCGCCATCGACCATTGTCAAAAGTACGGTGTGTTTTATTTTAGCGCCTTGTTCGTTATCTTCTGTTTGCTTGAGGCATTTTACTTGGTTTTTTAATGAATGCTATCTCTTCTTTGGTTATATCTTTCGTCTCATGAACAAAACGGGCCCGAATAGGTTGACAAAACCTCACTGACGAGGGTACAGGATTCTGCCACACGATTTTCTTTGTTTTACCATTAATAGATACGATCAACCTTACTGGCACTAACGAACTTAGGAATATATTTGCATCACTATTTAGTGTGTCCACAAACTTTTGTTTGAACTGTGTCTAATGGGATCCATCACAGCCCCATTTCGAAATCAAAACCAGATTTTCTTTTTCATTTTCCGATAAAGTTTCCACATCATCACTTAAGTAATCGATCAGACGCAAAGCTGTATGGTCCAATAAGGCTTGAAGATCCACTTCAAAACTTGTTTCAGTTACTTTAAACGATTCTTTTTTCGGGTAACACTCTTTTTTGGCCTTTTGAAGGAGAGAGTAACAAGGGTAAACACCTTTTCTTTCGCTTTGGATTAGTTCTCATTGTCTTCGTGTGAAGTCACCTTCTACGTACAATGCCAATGCTTCTTGTGGCGTGTATTTCTTTGTCATTTGGTCTTTCTTAGCTGATGAAATGATTTCTCGAAACTTAGTAGCGCGTGTGGGAGATGCCGTCATTTCTTGCAATACTTTCGATGTATCAATATTCCCTGAAGTGCCCTGACTTACGCGAGCAGCGAAGGTCAATTCATCAACAGGTACCTGGTCCCGTAAATCTTTAGTTCTTCGCCGCTTGCTCCTTTCACTTAATTCTTGGAATGGTTTTTGCGGTCTTTCCAGTTTATTAGACCACGTAGGTAGCTCAATTGTTGCTTTGAGCCAATCTGCGTTCTTATTTAAGAATCTATCTTCTATACTGTCAGATTCTCTCCACCTTTTTTTAATGCTGGTCTTGAAAAACCTCAAAGAACGACTTAACACGCTCTTTTCTTCGACTGGGCATGATGTGAGTAGTACGAGGTTTTCTTCCATCAAAATGAACTTTTCTTCAAGTTTTTTCCCTTTAAACTCTTTCATTATGTTATATAATTCCAATCTAGTAAGTTTCTTTACCCTCTCCGAGGGATCTCTAACAAAAGAAAGCAAAAATGGTAAAAATTCATATTTGGAATATTCTATATCTAAAATTTCAAAAATGTACAAATAAAGGTGAACGTTTGTGAACAATTTTATTGCAAATTCATGTAGACAAAGGTCTTAAATATATGTCATCATAAAAAGCGAAAGGCGACAAGGCGTGACACTTGGTCAAATCCACTATAATATCCCAGATTTAGTAAAAAAATTGAGTAGAAAAAAGGTGTTCCAATATTGACTTAGTAAGTGAATAAATCAGGAAAGATCTACATAAAATTTGTTTTATAATATAGTACATACCTTCTACTTCCATATCTAATTGTTTTTTTTTGTAGTCCACTACACGAAGCCATTTTACACAGACAATTTAGTGTAATAAAAAAGCGCCGCCCGAGAAAAAAGAAACGCGATTCCGACAACGACTGAGTTCCGACTCGCCTTGGTCAGAGAGCCGCGGCGCGGGGACAGGCGGGGTTTTCCCCTCGATCAACCGGGTACTAGGCTACATGAAACGAGCATTTTAAGTTTCATTACATTTAGTTTGTGATTTTGACTTTTAACCGGATATATGCATCTAATACTCCTATGTGCGCCGGGGCGAGCGAGAGGGGCCCTCACGATGCTGAACCCCCTTCAGGGGACCTGTGGAAACCCTTAAACACCCCGCCCCGGATCGACTTCGAAGCGGCAGTGGAAAGTGCTCCGAATAGCCTGCGCAATCAGCTGTCGCCGCCTCTAAGGCACCGCCGTTGCCCGGATCCACCACGGGGAGGTTTGCGCAGGCACTTGACCTTAAGTGGGGTAACCAGAACCCCTCCCTCCCCTTAAGATCTTAGGAGCCGTTCGAAGGCACACAACGAGTCTCTGTCTCCACAGAAGTTTGCGAAGTTAGAACATCCCTCGTGATCTGGAGTAAGTGCTCGTGATTCGTTCTAATTCCGCCAAGATGAAAAATTTAGGAAACATATTTGCGCTCGTATAATCCACGCGTATCGTGGTGCCTGTCGTCTAGCAGTTCATCTGGTGTAATCCACTGCCTACCCGAGTACATGGACATTGAACGCTCTGAACTAACGTTATTAAGCTCAAATCGAAAGGAAGCGGCACGGGAGTGCGGTCGTCGGCGTCCAACATGATTCACTTATACATTCAACACGGCACCCACGCAGTCGGGATCGTTTGTGGACTCGATCGATAGTGCACTATTCTTCACAATGTCGTCGGTTAACGAGCTCACTGACAAGTTCGAGTCAATCATCTCCGAAATGAAGAGGGTGGTTGCCAACGTCAAAAAATTAGGAAAATCGGGATTCATCGGCACGAAGCTTAATCACCTAGCACCTGCTAGTGAAAATATATGCTACGAGTATTTCAAGAACAACGTCAACATCAGTACTGGAGAAGAATATTGGAACCCTTTGGACTTCCTCACCCAAGCGTTCGCCGATCGTCAACCCGCAAGTAACTCTAATGTTTACAACATTGGTGATGCATCGACCCTCGATCTACTTCATAGTCGTGGGATTCCGTTACCACGAACACCGATGCCTATTTTCTCGGGCGATTATACCGGATGGGTTGCATTTCGTAACCAATTTCAATCACTCGTTATTAGCCGCGATGGTATTAACGACGTACCGCGATTACATTAGCTCAAGGTCGCGGTTCAAGGTGAAGCTAATTCATTACTTAAAGATGTTGAGTCTCAAATCGCAAATGATGATAAAATTCTGAAACTTTGGTATGTTTTTGTATGAAGTATTTCAGAGGTCGTGTAAAAATTTCACGACAATTAGGAAGCTCGTTATTGAACAATTAACATTCACAATTTTATAATATATACAATATACTGAAAGCAACGGAAACAAAACGAAGTTTATTGATACATTTTTTTAAATTTCTTTTTAAAATTGTTCTTAACAAAATGATAGTTTTTTTATAACGAGCTTCCTAACCGCCGTGAAATTTTAACACGACCTCTTAAATACTTCATACAAAAACATACCAAATTTTCAGAATTTTCTTATTATTTTTTATTTCAACCCGTAAGGATGTTGAAGTAATGATGATGAAATTCTGAAAATTTGGTATGTTTTTACATGAAGTATTCAGGAGGTCGTGTAAAAATTTCATGACGATTAAGAAGCTATTTATTGAACAATTAACATTAACATGTTTCATAGGGACTCAACATCCTTAAATATATAATGGTTTCGAAAGCAAATTTCGCGAAGGCTTGAGCAGGTATCAAAAAACGATATGATCAATCACGGCATATTATTGATGCCCATTTAGCGATATTATTCGATATCCCACCAACAGTAAATGAGTCGGTACGGGATCTTAAGCGTTTGCGGGATTTAAATAGCGAGGCTCCAACAAGGAAAGGTTGCGAGGTCGATATCTCCGATTTCAATGAAATTTGGCATGCTTGTAGAATGGGTAAAAATCGGCGACGCGTATTTTTTCTATATCTGCGGAAGCCGGTTTTTGAGGGTTGAAACGCACTCTCGAAAATTGGAGTGTTTTTTCGTTTTACGTCGATAACGTTTTAACGGTAGGAGATATGAAAAAAATTCAAATCGCGACAATGCTTATTTTTTCGTGTACTACATTGGAAAAACGATGCAGATAGCAACAAATTTCATATTGTTTATTGCATAAATGCAATTTTTTCAACCGTATCTCTGAGAATTTTTTTATTGATTGGAATATAAATTTGCATACATGTAGAGAACCGGAAAGTAGCGGATACGGCTTTTTTCTTTTTCCGATATCTCACCATTAAGGGGTTACAAGTGCCCTTCGATTTTTTAGTCAAGAGCATCGCGCAATCAGCTAGCCTTTTGGCATTCCAGCCTAAATTCACGTCAATATAAGTTCGTGTTATGACGCAATTTGTAGAAATGAAGTAGAAAATATGTAGAAATAAAAATGGGTTACAAAGAAAGTACAATCAGTCAAAATGGTCGTTACAAATTTTCTTGTTTTGGCGCAACGACACTTAAAGAGTCAACGCACCCTTAAGAGGAGGGTAGGGGTTTGCACTTTTGAAAAATCGATTTTTTTGTATTCTCTTATAGTTAAACATTTCAAGAATATAATCCCAAAATTTCAAGTCATTCGGAGCAAAACTCTCGAAGTCATTGACTATTTAGTCCCGCTCCTCTAACACTGTAGCTCCGACAGCTGCGGGCGGTCGGAAAGGCAGCGCACAGCTGACGAGCAGGTATGCAGTTCATTCACTTGGCGATCGTCCTTCCCATTATTCTGTTTCGAAAAGGTTTTATTGAGTAAAGAGAGGTAACAAAAGCCGTATACATATATTATAGGTGTATAATATGTTCAAAAGAGAAACGAGCGTCAGTTAGTTGTTGTACATTCGGTCGAGCGCTTGTTCTCAGTGATTTTATAATTTCGTCAAGAAATATTCTGCTTAAAAATGCCGAGATTGTCCAAAGTTTCAAGAGGTGACCGAACAGATACAAGAACGTATTTGTGCAGATCGAAAAAAGGCCTAATCCATGTAAAAAAATTAGGATGAAGCTAATACGAAGAGTGCATCATCGAAAAAGATAAAGTTGAATACCAGTGCGAGCGTGCCGGAAGACGTTGAAAATCATTATAGAATCGTCGATTTTTTGCTTGTTTTCTCAACAATTGTAAGTTTGGTGAAAAAGAAAAAGAGAAAACAAGGGCAAAGTCGGACTCTGATACTTTGACCGTTTCTAGCGACGGCACGTGGCAGAAGCAAGGCTTTAGCTCCTTGTTTGGCGTCACTTCATTGATTGGTTATTGGACTGAAAAAGTTATTGATATTTTCGTAAGTAGTTTGTATTGTCAGTCTTGCAAATTGTGGGAAAAAATAGAATACAACTGAATTTGAAGAGTGGCACGAAGAACACGTTGATAACAATGAATGTCAAGCCAATCGCACCGGACCATCAGGTAACATGGAAGTAGGCGCAGTAATCGAGATGTTTCGCCGCTCAGGGGAAAAGTATGGAGCAAAGATCAGCAACTATGTCGGGGACAGCGATAGCAAGACTTAAGACAATTTAGTGAAAGCGAAACCTTGCGGTGAAAATTTCACTATAAATAAAAAAGAGTATGTAGGTCACGTGCAAAAGAGAATGGGAAAACGTCTACGTGATCTGGTAAAAAATACGGTTGAAGATAAAGTCGTGAAAACAGACAAAAATTCAGGTAAAAAACGGCGAAGTAAAGTACTCGGCGGCAAAGGAAAACTCACTGGAAAAGTCATCGATAATTTGAGTCGATACTACAGAGCAGCAATAAGACATAATTGTGATTCGGTACAGAAAATGAAAAATGCCATCTGGGCAACGTACTACCACCAGCAGATGACAAGCGATAACCCTCAACAAGATAAGTGCCTGAGCGGCGAGGACTCATGGTATCCTTATCAAAAAGCTCTGGCCACAACAGGAGTGGAAAATTTTGAACACAATTACACTCCACTTCTAGAAGATATCTTACAAGCAATCAAATCGATTTACGAAGATCTGAGCTAGGATGAACTTCTTGAAAGGTGTCTTGAAGGTTTTACCCAAAATGCCAACGAAAGTCTGAACCAGCAAATTTGGAGGATTGCACCGGAAAAATTACCTGGCAGCAAACAAATCGTTGAATGTGCATCCTACGTGGCTGCATGCACTTTCAATGAAGGTGCTAGTGCTTTTCTCACCTTTATGCCGGATATGAACATCAGCGTTGGGCCGCACGCTCATGATCACGCAAGATTGTAGGATAACTGTCGCATCAACAGGGTCGAGATACATGCTGAAAAGCAGAGCAAGGAAGCCAGGATAAGGCAAAGGCTTGAAAAAAAGAGGCTCAAGACATCGAAGCTGCTGCAAGGAGTCTACTTTATGGAGCTGAAATCGATGATTCAGTGTAAGTTGAAAACGTTTTTTTTTCACTTTTTAGCTTTTAAAACTGTAAACGCGTTTTTCTCGAAACCACTTTTTCAAAGTCCGTGTTCACTGTCATTTGAAAACTACGTGACCGATTTATTTCAAACTTGGTACACACTTTCTACATATAAAATACCTCCCCCGAATGGTTAGTTTGAGATTTTTTTTACATTGAGGGGGTTTTCCACCCCCAAAATGGCGGAATTTTTCGTTAAAAATAGCACTTTTCACTTGACATGACGACCAAAAATTTAGAAATGAAAAACAACGATCAAAGACCGTTGGGGGGAGAATTTGATGACACTTTGACTAAATTTTAATGATACTTGATTTCAGATCATTTCCAGCTGAGATACAGTGAACACCGCAAATCGTGTTTTTCCCAAAGGCGTTCTTGGAAAAGCTTTGTCATCGGCTTGTTTCTGGATATTTTCGCGTACAAATTCCACGGAATGTTCTTGAAATGACACTTAACAATGTACAAAAGGTTTTAATAAATTTACTCTATCCATATAGATGAAAAAAAAAATTTTTTAAGTGTTTTTTCCACGCTGAAACCCCTACCCTCCCCTTAAACACTTTGTTTTTTCTATAATTTCTGAACGGGCCGAAATAAAAATAAAGTTTACAGGGGCCACTGTAGTATTCTTCGACTACTAGACGTTTATGATGATAATGATGACTACAGCAACAAATGGCGTGTAGTTTATTGCAATAATTTGTGAATAACTGGTGAAAAATCACTCTTAAGTTTTCAGCTAATATGGGTACAGGCAAGGCTCGCAATCACGGAATGACTTCGTGCTTCGGGACGCAACCGAATTACAGTTGTATGTTTACGAAGAAATTCTACGTCGCTCACCGTATCGAAAGCACTGTGTGCAGAGATTACAGCGTTTTTAAGTTGTTGCTGCAACTCGTGAACAGAATGATGCAAAACATTTTTATCAGCTTATAACGCAGCACAATTTAATCTTATTCATAAACAGCAGAACCAATGAACGAAATAAATAAATCTGTGCAAAGAGCGACTAAGCTGTAATGAACAGCTACTCCGTGATAACACTTGAGAACGCCTTATTAAAAATTAAAAGCAGCTCTAGTAATAGCGTGTGTTGTCGTTATCTTTTTTGTGTGTGCTGATAAATTGGGATTCAAGTCATATAAATTCAGCAACGATCATTATTGCTGCAGCTTACGACGGAGGAACTAGCCATACGTTTTGAGTTCCAAATACGAATAAAAATGTACGTTAATCCGGTAAATGTCATTCAACTTCTATCCATAGCGATAAGTGCTATGAATGTGTCTTGCACTCCAATCTCCGAACGGGAAAAGTAGTTCAGTAGGGATCTAGAAAACATGATCATTGAAGCGATGGATGAACCTATGGAAATGGAAGTCGAGACTGGTTTGAATTTTATTTCACCAAATGCAATTCATGACGTAGCTACGATAGACGATGACAGTGAAGAAGATTGGCACGGACAACGATACCTAGATAGTAGTATCGCTATGAGAGTTCTAACGCACGTCCTCTAAGGGGGGTGCGGGGCGGGGGGTCCACACGGGGACGGGTTGACGTGACGCACGGGAGGGGCAATCGGAGGGGGTGGTGACGTCACGCGGAGAGGGGGAAATCGTTGGTGCTGGAGGGGGGTATCGATTGATTATTGATTGGACGGGGGTATCGATTGATTATTGATAGGATATTTATTTTTCTCGTTTTAATTTAATTTTTAATTTTATTATAATTTGATTTATTTTTATGTCATATATTTGTGTGAGCGCTGTATAGCAGGTACGACTATCCGCACCAAGAGGAGACGCCGAGAATACGGCTTCACCATTGCGAGTCACTACGCGGGCATGGGACGGCACGCGCGGGAGCGGGAAGTCGTTGGATCGGTGGGTTCAAGTGGGTTGACCCCTGTCGCTGAGAGATACGAAGCGATCGGATTACACGTATGCATGAGAGAGAGCGAGAATGAGTGATCGGATTGCATGCATGTGAGATAGAACTACTCTTCTGCATGCATAAAGACATATACTTTTAACTTTAGCCGTTCGACGATTAGAGCGGTTGGGGTTGTTTGGGTGAAATCCCAAACAACCCCAACCGCCACGAACATCCTCGAATATCTATTGAATGTCTTCGAACATCTATTGAACGCCTTCGAATATTTCACGAATGGCTTCGAACGTCTCACGAACGTTTTCAAATGTTTCTTGGATGTCTCTCGAACTGTTCACCAGCGTCTTCGATCGTTTCACGAATATAATGTAATATTTTATGCTGGAGATGTGAAAATAATTCAAAAGTTTTAGAACAGATTCTGCACATTGGAAGAAACCATTATACCAACATGTATAGGTAAAAGACATTGTAAAAATGTCGACTCAGCATCATGTGTCATCTCAAGGTCAGAATGCCTAGCACACTCGCGAAAGAATAAAATTAAGCGAACGATATTGCGAGGGCTTCGTGGATCCTGTCGAAGATGTTGATGTCAGTAAAATCGTAAAGTCTGTACAAAAATATATAACGAAAAAATGCACACGGCACCAAGGATGCAGTCGTTATAGAAATGGAATATGAATCGTGATTGAGAGGTAGACACTTTCAGTCAATGTTTGAATTTCCGAGATCGCAGAGTGCCTCGCGAAGAGACATGGCGGACAACATTCAAAAAAATCTTTGCGAGCAAGGAGCTCAGAACACTACGGTAGAAGAGTATATTGTGTGGGAGCAACGATGTGGCGAGTATATCGAGTCGTTAGAAGAACAAAGTCGAATTAAACGACCACGATTATCGATCTATAATCGTCAATCGATTGTGGCTCAAATTGCACGACTTGAAGGCTTCAAGAATTCGGTGCGTCGGCATTTCATACACACGGGTGCTGAACATGACAATTATGGATTTATATGGCGCGAAATTGATACGGCATTCGAGATCCGTATCTTGACTGGTGTAGTGATAAATCGCGATCCCATCGAACCTGAACAATTCCTCAAAGACGCTAGTGATGTCGTACTTCCACGCGTGCAAACCATTATCGACAATTACGGTAGTGTGAAAGATAATATCATTTTTAACGGCGAATTTGTGGCGGGTGACAAGCGTGCAAATAAAAGCATTAAGGCAGGATTCTACTTTGAAACCATGAAAAAAACGCTATCGTCGTGAATTTTTTCTGAGAATACTATTAAAGATATCGATATGGGGTTTAAACTGTTCAATAAATACACTCTTTAAGTACATAAAAAAAAAAATTTAATGTATTTTATTCATTTTTTGTACACGTAAAATATGTTTAAAGCCAACGCCTCGAAAAGCAGGTACCGTTGCCGTGGTCGTGAAATCTTCCCGACGGATGGTCTGAAACAAAAAAATCAAATAGTTTCATGTTCAGTATGTCTTCAGGAACCGACCTAACTAGAATATTTTATATACGTGCAAAATTAACAAAATGGCGGCTAAAATACGAAAAAAATGCGTTTTTTGGGTCTTTTTTTGCAATAAAAAAATAGTTCTAATCAAAATTTTGAGTTGATTGTAGTTAGGTCGGTTGGTACACACATATAGAATGTGTTCCAAATTTGAAAAGTATCGATTCAGTACTTTTTGAGTTATCACGACCACGGTACTTGAAAATGTCGTTTCGAGAAAAACGCGTTTAAAGTTTTGGTGAGTGATAAATCGTAGAAAAAATTATCTTACCCTCAATCAGCGATGCCTGGGCCATATAATATGCCTTCGACGTGTTCCAGGTGGGTGTTTTCATCCAATTTAGCCTTTTTTCGTAATTCTGCCCTCCTTAGAAGCCCCAGTCGAGCGGCGGTTCGCTCGAACGATGCGATGTTGGTCGCGCATAGTGGCGAACTGCATGACGGTTGGGCCGATTGTAATGCCCATGACTTCCATTATTTTTAAAACTGGGCTGAAACCTTCATTAAAAACGCAGGCAGCAGTGAGGCACGCAGTTTTGACGATTTTTTTGCCATTAAAGACATGTTTCGGTGCCATAGCCCAAACTGTAGAGTTGAAACATTCGTTGTTATTTTGAGTGTTTCCACCCAAACATCTCTCCAGTAATTCCGTTTTTGTTAGATCTTCGCAGATCGGCTTCAGCACCTCTTGTACGTCACGAGCAGGAGCAGGAGGATGTTTATAATTGTTTAAAGCGTTGTTTGCTTCGGCCTTCTTATACTTGCACCAGCCGTCTGAACAGTACGTATGCTGTGGTTTGGAGTCTGTTGATATTTTGTGGTAATAGCCGGCCCAGATCTCGTTTCGCATGCTTTCTACTGAATTTGAATTCCTTTGAATTGCGAGACTGTAGTTTTTAGATAACTCTTTCATTAATTTGAGAGTTAGATCAGCAGTCTTCACTTTTTTAATCACGACTTTTGGTTTCTTCACAACTATCTTCGGTTCAGCTACATTTTTCGTTTTTTTTCTCCGTCCTTCAGTTCTGCACTCCCAGCTTTTCTCCTTTCAGTTAAAATTTTCTTCGCATCACTTGCGCGTTTGAAAATTCGCATCACTTGCGCGTTTGAGAATAGCGCGCTCAGGTAGGTGCGTTCGAAAAGCGAAAAAGGATAGTTAGGCTGCTTGGAACTTTATAACATTTTGACCGAACATTCTTGAACATATTTACTTTCGAAAAATGTAAAAAAAAAATTTTTTTTCAAAGTTTCAGAGTAGAATCCTGCCTTAATACGAAAAACTATGAACTTTTTAATACGTCTGATTTACGCTAGTGGTACGATCAAAGAGTTATTGAGCCCATTTCGACATCACTCGAAGAGTTTCAAGAACGCGACAGCGGGTGGGCATTGTCGTGAATATATAACTTGGCTATAAATATAAATAAGTATAAGCCGATGCGCGCGGGATGCCACATACTTTTATCGCGGACGGCAATGCTAAAAAGAGCGGTTGTTAATGTGAAATCGCGCGATCAAGCATGTTTCGCATGGTCAGTAGTAGCAGCTCTTCACCCAGCCGAACGTGACAGTGCGCGTGAATCTTCATACCCACACTACTCGACAGTGCTAAATCCTCAAAACATTGAGTATCCAGTGACTCTGAATAAAAAAAAAAAATTTGAAATTCCTAATGACATTTCAATCAATGTATATACCATTGAGAACGATAGTACTCTTCCAATTCGCGTGAGTGAGCGAAAGAGAGAAAAGCACGTCAATTTGCTCTACGTGGAAGATCCGCAGCAAAACATTGTTGGACATTTCGCGTGGATCAAGAATTTATACAGTCTCGTCAGCTCACAGTTGAATAAGCACACTGGACAGAAATATATCTGTGATAGGTACGTAGATTTGATGTAATTTAATACATCAAAGCAATTGTATCGAAACTAAAGTTATTTTTGTTTCCGCAGATGTCTACACTACTTTCATTCGGAGCAAAAATTGCAAGCGCACGCTGTGGACTGTGGCCAGATTAACGACTGTGCTGTCCGTCTACCGAACGATGAACAAGTGGCTTACTTTTAGAAACTTCAATCATAAGGAGCGACTTCCATTCTTAATATACGCCGATCTTGAGTGCGTTCTTGCGAAAATGGACGAACGAACCATGTACCAACACCACGAGGTTTCTAGTATCGCATACTACGTACATTGTTCATACGATCAATCATTATGCAGATATGAATCGCACCGTAGTAGCGATTACATTGGATGGTTCGTCGAAGAACTAGAAAGTGCAGCTTTGCATGTGAAAGATATTTTATCTTCAAATATCGCCATGGTACAGTTAGCATCCGACGAGGAGCTTACATTTCGAACCGCGATTAAGTGTCACATATGTGAAAAAGATTTTGTACAAAGCGATACACGACATCCCGATCATTGTCATTTGACTGGGCGTTATAGAGGCCCAGTATAATGTAATATAAATTTCCCCCCATAATATAAATTTCAAACAATCTTTTATTCATTCCAGTAGTTTTTCACAATTTGTCTGGCTATGATGCACATTTTATAATTAAGGAAGTAGCCACCGCGGTTGAAAGGATAAGTTACGTGCTTCCAATAACAAAAGAAAAATATATTTCGTTTACGAAAACTGTCCAAACTACCACCGAAGAAACAAAAAACCAAATTAAATTACGTTTCATCGATTCATATAAATTTTTGACCACAAGTCTTGAGAAATTGGCATCATTTTTAACGACGGACAAACTCAAAACTTTACGCTCGCAATTTGATGGCCTACCGATGCATGACTTTACATTATTAACACGAAAAGGTGTCTTCCCGTACGAATACGTTGACCATGTCAGCAGATTGGAAGACACGCGTTTGCCGCCGCGCGACTCATTTTATAGTTCTCTGACCGGGGAAATAATCAGCGCGTGCGAGTACACTCACGCTGAGAGTGTCTGGTAGCGATTTTCCATTCAAACGCTTGGTGAATATAGCGATTTGTATTTAAAGACGGATGCCTTATAATTAGCAGATATTTTTGAAAATTTTCGTGATGCGTGTATTGAAAGTTATGGGCTCGATCCAGCATATTATTACACTCTTCCCGGATATACTTGGGACGCCATGTGACATATACGCACATTACGTTTGAATTATTAACTGACATCGACATGCAATTGTACGATCCATTGAAATCATCATCATACCTGATGTACTTCGATGTGAACAACTTGTATGGATGGGCAATGTGTCAACCTTTGCCTTATGCTCATTCTCAATGGATCAACGATACGTCGAATTTTGACGTATTATCCATAGCGCTAGATTCGCCTGTAGATTACGTTCTCGAAGTCGATCTCGAATATCCGCAACGCTTGCATGATTCGCATAGTGACCTTCTGTTTTGACCGACACGCGACAAACCACCTGGCAAGCGCGAAGAAAATTTGCTCGCAACCGTATGTAATAAGAAGCGTTACGTGATATACTATCGGAATTTGCAGCAGTGTTTGCGTCATGAACTTCAAGTAGCGAAAATACACAGAATTTTGAAATTCACTCAATCTCCCGGGTTGCGTTCATACATCGAATTGAATACGCAGTTTCGCACACGTGCTACAAATGATTTTGAGGAAAATTTGTATAAATTAATTAATAATGCAGTATTCGGCAAAACGATGGAAAACGTGCGAAACCGTGTAGATGTAAAGCTTGTAACAAAGTGGGAGGGACGATTTGGGGCAGAGGCAATGATCGCTAAACCAAATTTTCACAGTTAAAGTGTCTTTTCGGAAAATCTTATTGCGATCGCATTGCGAAATCTGGAGGTAAAATTTAACAAGCCGATTTATGTGGGTATGTGTATACTCGACATATCGAAAACATGTTTATATGTCTTTAACCACGAATTCATGATTCCGCTGTATCAGCAAAACTGCAAGATCATGTATACCGACACCGATAATCTCATATACCACATCGAGTCTGATGACGTTTACAATGATATGCAGCGTAACATTGACAAATTTGATACGAGCGATTACCCGATGGAAAACGTGTACGGTTTACCATTAGTCAACAAGAAAGTGCCCGGAGTCATGAAAGATGAAAATAATGGTATGGTAATGACGGAATTTGTGGGATTGAGAGCAAAAATGTACGCTTTGCGAGTCGATGGTAAAGAAGACACGAAAAAGGGGAAAGGTGTGAAAAGTACTGTCGTCGCGCGAACACTAAGTTTGAATGACTACACTCGCTGTTTACAGGAAGAAATTGAAATGACTCGTCAGCAGTCCTGCATAACATCGAAGCTGCACGAAGCTTACACTATTTGACAGTCGAAAATTGCTCTAAGTCCATACGATGACAAGCGGTATATCGTGCCGAATAGTACGGACACCTTGCCATAGGGTAATTATAAAATAGCATTGTAAATGTTAGATTGCATTGTAAATATTGTTATTAAATAAAAATGGAAAGGTATAATGAATGTAGTAATGTAAATTTGGTATATATTGAAAAATATGAATGTTATATATACTGCGAGTATGTTAATGTTTACAAGTTACAGTGATTTATTCTTATAAGGAATGGCAAATTTATACATAAATAAAATGGTATGCTTACTGTAAATAAACTTTATTGAATTTTCCATATGCTTTATAAAAGTTATTACAATATATTATGATTGTGTATCCACGAGTTTTGAGATTTATCCATTCCCAACCATTTAACATAAACATTATTGCCCTTTTTGCCAATTATCTTCTTCACGAGATATATGTTTGGATCGGCAACACGCTGCAGTTCGTATTCGTAGAATCCTCCGTCATTTGGATTTCCACTTGAGTCCAAGGCAGAACACCATTGTGACCACCTGTTTATTTTGCCATTTTTCAAGAATTTTTTTTTGTGGGAAAAAAACAGATATTCGAAATTTTTTTTGTTTTGTTCAGTGTTTATTGAAGATGGATAAAAAAATTTTCAAATTTTTCACGCCCCATGGTGACGCTGGGGAAGCCCCTGCGTCAGGTACTGTTGCCTCTGCAGTGGTTCGCGGCACGCAGCAGAACTCTCTTCAAAGTCGGTCTGAAAAAAAATACCGAGTGTTTTCGTTAATAATATGATATTTTCAAGAAAAGTACACAGGGATTTGAAAGAATATTGATTTTTTTAAATGGGCACGCTTTTGAAATAAAAGGACGATTTTTGAGCATAATTTCTAGTCGAAAATAGGCTATACCTTTTTTTATTATTGAGATATCGAAAAAATCCTGTATACTTCTTTAGGTAATCTAGTTTTATTGATGCAGTCCAAATTTGAAGTCGATCGGATAAAAATTGCGCGAGTTCTGCTGCGTGCCGCACTCAAAAAGGTGGTTTTGAGAAAAACGCGTTCAAAGTTTTAGGTTTGTTAATTTATGCGATAAACTGGGAAAAAAATGTTTTACCTTTAATCACCGATGCCGGCACCATATAGCTGGCCTTCAAGAAGCAAATCATTGTCCCTAGCATCTTTTCTCGAACTTGTAGAGGCTCTTCTTGCCTCTTTGGCAGCGTCTGTGAGCGAGCGCTCCGCCAGCTCGATCCGCGCTGCGGCGGTTTCAACGCAAAATTTGAAACAATTTGGGCCGATAGTTATCCCCAACGTCTCCAGAACTTTCATGAGGCTTCTCAGGCCATCATTGAATAATAATACCGCGATATCAGGTGCAATATCGACGAGTTTTTTGCTCCCGGACTGACACTTGGGGGATATTGCCCGAACTGATTTGTTGTAGCTTTCGTTGTTGTTTTGCGTGAAGCCGCCCAAACAACGCTGTAGCAAATCGTCTCTGCTCAAATTTTCGAAAACTTGCGAAATTGCCTTCAATACTTCCTCAGGAAGAGGCGGCTTATGGCGATATTGAGAAATAATACCGCTTGCGACCGCTCGCTTCCACGAACAATCTGTGGATATTTTATGTTTGATAGTTGCCCAAATTGCCTTCCTCATTTTTTCAACATCATCGCTGTTCCTCCGAATAGCCAAGTCGTAATATGTGCTCAACTCGTCAATGAATTTTCCGGTGAGCTTTCCTCTGCCAGACAATCCTTTTTGTTTTTTCACGATTTCGCGGAGGCGCGTCCCCATACGCTTTTGGACATGATCGATGCACTCTTTTTTTTTATCTCAAAACCGTCGTATGGATCGCTATTCGATATGCCCAGAAACGTTTTAGAATCGCCGTCACCAATATAATATTTATATTTTATGCCATAGAGCTCTTCAGCCGCTATGGTTCGCCTGGCACGCATCGTCGTGGGTACTTTTCCATTCCCAGTACTCCGCGGTGCTTTCTTTTTTTTCCCAATGCTCGCAAGCTTTGCAATATTTCGATTTCACCATAACGTCAATCACTTTTTTAGTGTACCAGCCGATTAGCGATGTTATGCCGAAAAGCGAGCTGAAACCGCGCTTACGCCACGATCCGTTGCCTGAAACGATAATTCCGTCGTCCACCCCATTTTCCAACGAAATTGTCTCCTCCTCAAGTGCAGCCTTTTGTTTGCTCACTGTGCTCACAGCTTTAGTGGCAATCGAAACCGAATTTGAGATTCGATCGTAGAAAGACTGAAATATGGGGCGCGGTAGGTCCATAAATGCACAAAACTTCATCAGGCCTTTCAAACCAACGCCAAGACGACGCATACTGAATACGATCCGAAGATTTATTTCGTATGCATTGTCAATCATAGGACACGAATTGATTTGCACTTTTTCACAATGGCCGCAATCGACCTCGATTTTGAATCCGAGTCCGCCCAAACTTTTTTCAGTAAACTTTATATCGCGATCACACACATTGCACTTCACTAACGTCGATATAATGTTCAATGCATTGACGAGATGTACTATACGAAAACCGAAATCGTTAGTAACACCGACCTCTAAATCGCCCGACGATTTTAACTTTTTCGCCAACGTGCTCACATACTCTGCAGAACTATTTTCGGAGCTACAACGTTTCGGAGGTTTTCGATTCGAAATTTTCGTTCGACTCCGTCACATAGCTCCGTTTTGTTCCCTTTTTCCCCGCGAACACGTGCGGATTATCCATTTCGATGTGCAAAGAACAATTCTGAGCGGGCGATATTTATAAACGAAATGATTCGGAGCTATTAGACACGAGTAGCGTCGCTTCTATTCGCTAACTGACGCTATGACGCTATCCCTATACCTGCCTTGAAAACGTTTCAATTATCGCCACCTATGGCTTTTTTCGAAACTATATTTATAACAATAGCTGGTTTTTGTGAAGGGAGACAAAAAAATACCTGGGAAAGACCCGCAGGACCTGGGAAAGCCCCGGTATACCTGCTCACCCTGAGGCGCGCAGCTGCGCGGGACCTTGAGCATCACGGAGCGCTGCACCGCTCCACAAAATATTCAATTTCTCCGAAAATAATTATTTTTTCGACCTGGGTCCAACGGCATCTTAATCTTGAATGTATTTTAGATTTTTCTGCCGTCACAGTGGTGTTGGCCCTTAATCAGAGGTAAAAGCTGCGAATGCAACGCTAGCTCCCCCCCACTCCTCATCTCCACTCCTCGGTAGCCGAGGTGGTGGGGATGGAGTGGGGATGGCCGTCCTTACCCCCCCCCCGCGACCCAGCGGGGCGTGGAGGGGGGATGGCCGGAGTGGAGCGTTTGCCATAGCGGCCCCTTTTTTTTTGCTTTATGAAAATTCATTTTTTTAGCAATAAATCTGTTTTGCTCACCGAGGCCGCTGCTGCTCCTGGTGACGGTGAACTCCGAGGGTCCACACGCACACACACACACACACACACACATACGCACACACACGCGCGCGCGCGCGCGCCCACACGAGCACGAGTGTCACGTCTCGTTCTCCCACCCCTCCGGCTCGAACGAGTCGTCGAACCCATCGTCAGGCCACCCCGCGACGTAAAAAGCGATAGGTTCGGGCCCGTCGTTCACCGCCGCGATTAGTACTGTCGCGACGTCGACCCCGTTGTACATGCGTATACGGGGGAGCGGGGTGCCCTTTTCGGCTACAGCCACGACGACGCTGTTCTCTGCGAGGTCCGCGAGCAGGTCCGAGACGAAGGGGATGGTTTCAGGATGCGCGATCCCCGAAACCGTGCACTGAACCACGAGGCCCGCAACAAACGCGCAAAAGGGCGCGGGGGTATACAGCGAGTCCGCGTCTACGTACCCGCTGTACCCCTCATCAACATAAAAAACGTCACTCTATCCCTCAGAGTCGCACGACACTATGTTCCCGCGGAGTACGTCACAGCCACCCGCGGGGATTATTACGCACGATGCTCCCGGCACAACATCGTCGAAGGGGAGGCGTACTCCTGCCCGACGCTGCACGTAAAATGCGTACAGGGCTTCACGCAACCACTGGTGCGTTTCGCCCGGCGCCACTGTGCGTATATATACGGCCAAGCCGTCGACGCGGGAAACGCGGCACGCGAACGGCGCCACAGGGAGCTCGAGGCACTCGGGATACAGTTTTGCGAACTGGTGGAATGGAAGAACATGATGAGACGCAGGCGACGGAGTCTGAAGAGCAACTGAAGCTGCCATTCGTATGAAGGGCATCTTTTGCAGATTTTGACAGGTCAGCATGATTGCACGTGTGCGAGGTAGCCACTGCATCGTTCTACGATGCGCTCACCCGACGGTGAGCGCCATCGTTCTACGATGAGCTCATCCGATGGTGAGCACGGAGTTTAGATAGCATAGATGCACGTGTGCGAGCTAAGCGATGAGTTCATCCGCCGGTGAGCTCACCGCACGAGTTCGCGAATTATGCTCATAACTGTCAAAATCTTTTGCGCAGCAACCCGTACCGGAGGAACCGTATTCTCGGCCTCTCCTCTTTGTGCGGATATTCGTACCTGCTATAGAGCGCGCACACCGACGGGCACGAGCATACATGTGTCGTGGCAACGGGCCGCTTGCTTGCACACACACACACACATGCGCCCGCAAGGGAGAAGCCGTTTTCTCGGCCTCTCCTATTTGTGCGGAAATTCGTACCTGCTATACAGCGCGCACACCGACGGGCACGAGCATCGGGCTACTTGCCGGCCCACACCCGCACGCGCCCTCGGAGCAGCCCGCAAGGGAGAAGCCGTATTCTCGGCCCCTCCTCTTTGTGCGGATATTCGTACCTGGTATAGAGCGCGCACACCGACGGGCACGAGCATACGTGTGTCGTGGCATCGGGCCGCTTGCTACTGCACGAACGCACGCGCGTCGCTCACTGACGTATACTTTTAAAAATGAATAACAATTCAGAGATTGATCCGAACCCCATACATACTTGTAGCAGCTTATTCAGAATTTCAGCCTACATCCTCAAGAACATCTCAGCAGACGGATAACCTGTATATAGCAAAGCATACTTATACTCGTTCTATCTTTATTAAATAGAGAACGCAGGCCCTTAGAGAACGTTGAATTTGAATTCGACTATGATTTTTCTGGATTTGATTTAAGGCAGAACACCACTGTGACCCTCTGTTTTTTGCCATTTTTCAAGAATTTTTTTTTGTGGGAAAAAAAAGATATTCGAAAAAAACAATTTATTTTGTTCGTTGTTCATTGAAGATACATAGAAAAAAATTTCAAATTTTTCACGCCCCATGGTGGCGCTGGGGAAGCTCCCGCGTCAGGTACTGTTGCTTCTGCAGTGGTTCGCGGCACGCAGCAGAACTCTCTTCAAAGTCCATCTGAAAAAAAATACCGAGTGTCTTCGTTAATAATATGATATTTTGAAGAGAAGAACACAGGGATTTGAAAAAATATTGGTTTTAAAAAATAGGCACGCTTTTGAAATTAAAGGACGATTTTCGATCAAAATTTATCGTCGAAAATAGGCTATAACTTTTTTATTATTGAGATATCGAAATAATCCTGTGTACTTCTTTAGATAATCTCGTTTTATTGATGCAGTCCAAATTTGAAGTCGATCGGATAAAAATTGCTCGAGTTCTGCTGCGTGCCGCACTCAAAAAAGTGGTTTTGAGAAAAACGCGTTCAAAGTTTTAGGTTTGTTAATTTATGCGATAAATTGGAAAAAAATGTTCACCTTTAATCAGCGATGCCGGCACCATATAGCTGGCTTTCAAGAAGCAAATCATTGTCCCTAGCATCTTTTCTCGAACTTGTAGAGGCTCTTCTTGCCTCTTTTGCAGCGTCTGTGAGCGAGCGCTCCGCCAGCTCGATCCGCGCTGCGGCGGTTCCAACGCAAAAATTGAAACAATTTGGGCCGATAGTTATTCCCAACGTCTCCAAAACTTTCATGCGGCTTCTCAGGCCATCATTGAATAATAATACCGCGATATCAGCTGCAATATCGACGATTTTTTTGCTCCCGGACTGACACTTGGGGGCTATTGCCCAAACTGATTTGTTGTAGCTTTCGTTGTTGTTTTGCGTGAAGCCGCCCAAACAACGCTGCAGCAAATCGTCTCTGCTCAAATTTTCGAAGACTGGCGTAATTGCGGCCAATACTTCCTCAGGAAAAGGCGGCTTATGGCGATATTCAGAAATATTACCGCTTGCGACCGCTCGCTGCCACGAACACCACGACTCGGCTCTCTCTGGGCAATCGTCGTGTTGTGGCTCACTATCTGTGGATATTTTATGTTTGATAGTTGCCCAAATAGCCTTCCTCATTTTTTCAACATCATCGCTGTTCCTCCGAATAGCCAAGCCGTAATATGTGCTCAACTCGTCAATCAATTTTCTGGTGAGCTTTCCTCTGCTAGACAATCTTTAGTGTTTTATCACGTTTTCGCGGAGGCGCGTCTCCATACGTTTTTGGACATGATCGATGCACTCTTTTTTTTATCTCGAAACCGTCGTATGGATCGCTATTCGATATGCCCAGAAACGTTTTAGAAACGCCGTCATCAATATAATATTTATATTTTATGCCATAGAGCTCTTCAGACCGTTGAAACATTTCGACGGCTGAGTCGACTTCCATTTTTCCGGAGGAGCCGCTATGGTTCGCCTGACACTCATCGTCGTGGGTACTTTTCAATTCCCAGTACTCCGCGGTGCTTTCTTTTTTTTTCCCAATGCTCGCAAGCTTTGCAATATTTCGATTTCACCATAACGCCGATCACTTTTTTAGTGTACCAGCCGATTAGCGATGTTATACCGAAAAGCGAGCTGAAACCGCACTTACGCCACGATCCGTCGCCTGAAACGATAATTCCGTCCTCCACCCCATTTTCCAACGAAATTGTCTCCTCCTCAAGTGCAGCCTTTTGTTTGCTCACTGTGCTCACAGCTTTAGTGGCAATCGAAATCGAATTTAAGATTCGATCGTAGAAAAACTGAAATATCCCAGATAGGCAGTTTGAGGCACTGTGAAAGTAACACTGCGTCACAAAACAGCACGTTAACACAGCACAGTTGCAAAGGTTGCTTCCGTATTACGCTGTACAATGATAAAACGGTATTGCCTTCAAATTCGACAAAGGGCTGCTAATAATATGCCTCATAGTTGAGATGAATAACTGCAAGACAACGGATCGAAGTTACAGTATTATTAAAGCATAAATACGGTAAGACGTGCTGTTTCGGCTTAAATTTGAGCCACAATATATAGTAAGACAACATCACATGCCTATATTCTGTAACGTCACAGTTACGGCAACAGAACAGTACACCGTGCCGTTCAGTGTGCAAAATATTATAGTCGAGTGTAAGGTCACAAATGCAGCAACAGGACAGCATACCGTGCCGTTCTGTTGGCGCCAGAATTGAGGCACGTAACAACAGCACCGGAACAGCAAATCGGTGTTATACTGTAGCGAAATTTGGATGCGTCAACTCAGTTTGCTTTGACGCTCTTTTGGCGGCGCAAACGCAGAACGCTGTTGCGGCTTATCAGCAGCAATTAAGCGTACTGCCTTACCGGCACACGGACAGCGTAAACGCGTCGCACTGATACTTTATTTATCTACAGCCAAGGCTCATACGAAGTCTACAGTTTTGAAGTTGAATTACGCCATGGGACTGCGAATCGCAATTCATCAATCTGCAAAGTTAGTAACAAATTAATCAAATTTAATATAGAAGTACATTTCTATTTTTTGTTTTGCAACATTCACCCGAGTGAAAGATCGTGCCTCGTGAAGTTTACGATGAATATTGGGCATGCAGTACAAAGATCAGAGTTTTGCGGAGTCGACAGGCACCTTTTAAATTCCGGTGGGCTATCGGCTCCCCAAAAACCCTGATACTTTAAACCGCACACCTGTGCATTGGGAGACCTTTTTTGAGTGGAATCCGAACCACTTTCACTCATATGATGCACTCTTCACATTAACGCACATAATCCAATACAACTCTATTTCATAAAGATCTAGCTCGAGCTGTATGGCTGATGCAGCGCGACTCCAAGGATGCCTTCGCCATATAATTTAATTCAATATATCAGAAACCTGAAGTTACCGAAGAAATAGGTTTGCACATAAAAGTTGTAGTTTTGTGTTAGCTTTCGAGCGGAATATTTGAAATAATGTTTACGTTCCGGTAACGCTGTTTTTTTACCACAAAAGGGGTAAATTATTTTTGTATTAAACAGGAGCCGTTTTTTTGCTGGAATAATTACAGTCTTCCAGTATGTCTGACGGTATAGCAAAAAAATCGCCATAGTGGCGCGGAGCGAGGTTCCGGTATAAAAAAATGAATTTGTGTGGTTTCATATTTTTACCCTAGAACCTCGATCCGTGCTACTCTGGCGATTTTTTTGCGATATCGTCAGACATACTGGAAGACACTGTAATTTTTTCAGCCAACAAAATGGCCGTTTCTGAATAAAAAAATAATTTCCGCCTTTTTTTGTAAAAAAATCAGCGTTACCGGAACGCAAAAATGATTTCAAGTCGTCCGCTCGAAAGCCAACACAAAACTACAACTTTTATGTATAGACATTTTTTTCACTTACTTCTAATTTCCGAGATATATTCAATTGAAAAAAACGGCAAGGTCTAAAATGTTTAATTAAAAAATCTGAAAAAATTCACATAGAATGACTTTTAGTAGTACTTTGATATAACCAATTATGGGGCAGATCCGAGATGGTCGAAAAAAGGTGGCTGAATTGACGGTGAATCCCTCATATGTTAATCAAAATTTAATTCTAATACCATCGATTACCGTGTCATTCCCGTCGTACATTACCGTCAAAGAAACAGAAAAACAAAGTATATGAAGTTTTTTATAATGATTTCATACAGAGTTGAAAAAAAATATAGTTTGAACACAAATAAAATGAAAAGATGGAAAAATGCACAAAAAAAAATATATGACGCGTTATATCGGTAATAAGGAATATTCACTGCCTATTCGGCGAGCTCGATGTTCCGCTGCTAGGCGGGGACGACCGTTCCCTTCGGATACGGTTATTTTGTCTACATCGATCGCGACGTTCCGCAATTTCGTCGACAATTTCAGTATCATCCGAGTCGTTAGCTTCGACGTTATTTCTTGAAGTGGGAGCCCCACGAGCTACGTTGCGCCGATGCTCATTATCCGATTGGCCGTGCCTACGATTCCTGTTCGTATTTTCCACACTAGTCAAGCTGTTACGATGTCGCTGCTTAGAGCTCCTGAGAGCATTCACCATCCCATCCGTGAACTCTGACCAGCTTGGTTTGTCGAAGGTACGATTCCTCGCAACAGACGCTTTTTATGAAGATATTTACACGATGGTCGAAAAGGATATCTACGAAACGGAAGACTGCAAGAAAATCTATAATAGTTTTATACACACCATAAAGCGCTTTTGCGAATCTTGTTTTTCTCAAGGCTATTTCATTTGGTTTGCGACCATGCCACGTTAGACCTGGTGATACCGAGTCCTTCATCACGTTCTTTAGTACCTCGTTAGCCGCTTCTGTCAAGTTGTGGCCACCCAGCGAATCCAAGTAACTTACCTGAGGAATGAGAAAAATGGATGGCACAGGTATAGTTAGTAATAACAATAAAACTAAAGAAATTGTCGAACGAAAGCACATATTTTTGCAACTTACAATGCTCCGATATTCTTTTTCCGGGATATTCTCGAAAGCCATCACTTCTTCCAGACTTGATAACGGTAACGAGTTCGGCTTGCTAGGGAAACCCGGCGACATCTCCCGTTCGTATAATCGTCGAAGCTTGCTACACAATGGAATAAAAAACATAAAAAATAAACCTGTGACTCTACATGATTACATTCCTTATGCAGTTATGAGGATAATGAAGATATGAAGGATAGGATATGAAGATAATATTTTAACATTGTTACTCACCGCATTTCTTTTTCTAATGTATCTCGAAGTAACCTGGAAAAGAAAAATGAGAACAGCGATAAACGTCATTTTCATAACGAAATGCGTATCAGAGTGGTAATTTATCAAAGGGCAAACTTACTGAATCTCGTTATTCACGCGATCCACGGATGCCTGTGATGCGTAAGCAAATTGTTGATTATAATGTGGCCACTGTTGAGCTGGGTTGTGCCACTGCGGTTCATTAGGACCCAATTGCCTTTGATGCTGTCCTCCGTCTCCATGCGCTTGTCCTCTAAACGTACTCCAAGTGTCAGTAGCGTCTTGGGGTCTCGCGGAAACCGGAAAATTGCTCGCAACGGAAGATGATCGTGTCGTGTCGGTTGTCATACAATTCTGACTTGGTCGTGTTTGATTGGCTTGCAGTGGAAAAGTGTGTCGCGATTGTGTTTCGTCGCGTTGCACGGATGTACAGCTACCGTGTCGTGAAGTTTCGTTTTGTTGTAGTGGCGTGCTGCTCGATCGTGGTACCGCGTTGTCTTGCAGTGGAAAAATGTGTCGCGTTTGGGTTTGGTCGCGTTGCACGGACGTACAATCACCGTGTCGTAAGATTTCGTTTTGTTGCAGTGGCGTTTCTTGGTTTTGAGATTCGGAACGATTCGTTTGAAACATCGCAGGCCACAGATTCTGCAAACAGTGGAGAAATAACTTAACCAGCATTCTTATTCAATGAATAGGCGATCGTATCCAAAGAAAAGATTTGAAATGATTGAATAATACTCGCGGTACGATAAACGTTCGCTGTATATTAGGGTGATTCAAAAGAAATCGATTTTTTTTCTCGGAGCTCCATCGGAAATCATTAATATATAAAAAAAAGTACTTTTTCGAAAATTTGGGATTTAACAAAAAAATTGTAGATAGTGTTCAAGTGACCGATATGTTTTGTATTTTTTCTTAAAAAGAAGGACGTGACATTTTTTTGCTCTCATGATAAAATAAGTTTATTTTTTAAACTTTGTCACTCTGAAATACACATGTTAGAGCTTTTAAAAAAACTTTAAGCTGCCTCAAGCAATTTATTTGCTATTCATTTGTTTTTAATTTTTTGCTATAAATCATAAAATTAAGAGCTTAGCTATAGGTGTTTCTTTTTTTGCTCTCATAGCAAAATGTAATAGTGCTCCATGAAATCATGAACCTGCTACGGTTTATAGGAGTGTAAACGAAACGTTGCGCCTCTAATCGTGAGGAACCTGAAATTTGCGATTTTAGGCTCAATGTTATTTTTTACACCTTGAAACTACGACAAATTTATCATGATTTCATGAAACATTAACGCTTTCTGCTATGAGAGCAAAAAAAATTAACATGATAACTAAGCGAATCGAAATTTTAGGAGTTCTGGCTGAAAAAACATTGAATAGCAAACAAATTACTGGACGCAGCTTAAGGTATAATGAGAGTTTAGACGCTCAAAATAATGCTATTTTTCAGAATTTTTTTAGAGGTCGCTAATATGGATATTAAGGTGGTCGTTATTTAAGATTAACGATTATTTTGTCAGACGCCTCTCAAATTGACTCCAAATCATTTAAAGACAGTACCTCAATTTTTTTGGAAGCAACAGCAAGAGGAAGCAAAAAAATTACTTTGTTGTGAGAGCAAAAAAATGTCATGTCCTGATTTTCAAGAACAAATACAAAAAAATATCGAAGTCACTTGAGCACTATCTACAATTTTTTTTTATAAATACCAAATTTTGGGAAAATTATTATTTTTTTCAAATATATTCATGATTCCCGATGGACCTCCGAGAAAAAAAAACATCGATTTATTTTTAATCGCCCTACTGTATATGAGGCATTTCACGGTATTTCGCTCGGCCGCGACACTAACCATTTTTTATTTTTATATTTTTTTATAAAATAGTATTCTATGCAAGGAGTATCCTCTGTAATTTTTAAATTTTTACCGCATGGATTACAGGAGTTACAATTTTTCAAAAAATCGATTTCTGAAAGTTCGGAAACGTTCTAGCGCCGACATCTCTTAAACTAATCGATATATCGAAAAATGTCTCTAAATCTTTTTTGTTCATATTAGTTCACACTTTTATAAAACAAAAGGAAAAAAATTCAAATCATCGTTGTCAACATTTTTTCAGCGTGTAAAGTGAAAATTATTTTCTATAAGATGATTGCCATTTTTTATTTAAAAAAAAAAATTCGTTAAAATAATATATTATACAAATTTTAACGCTAGTCCCATTGTGGGCCCATTTTTCTTTCTATATAAAAAAAAAAATTTAATTGTTTTCCACGACAGTTTTTTCTTCCTATGAATTATATTCAAATCAAAGTTAATGGCACTTGTACCGATTGTAGTAATTATTATACTCATAAAAAATTATAGTTAAATTGATTTCATTGAAAAAAAAAAAATTAAATTTTTTTCCACGAAAATTGTGCCTGATATCAATGGTGCTGTAAGAGTAAGTGATTTTTCAAAATGTGATCAGTTTCGATTATGTAAACTTTTTAAACGAGTGAGAAATTAAATATCCAATTCACTCAAGATCAAAATTATGTACTGAGTGTTGCATTCATAAATTTTCCCATAATACATAATTTTTATTATTTCTTCTAGGAAAATAATGGACAAATAATTCTTCAACATATTAGACGCCGGCTACTAATTGTAAAATGATTTCTATAACTAATTGTAAATGAGTAAAATAATGATTATAATTGGTACAATTGGTTATATCTTTAATTTAAATATAATTCATAAGAAACAAAATTTTCATAAAAAAATAATTTATTAAAAAAAAGAAAGTAGACGTAAAAATGGGCCCACAATGGGACTAGCGTTAAAATTTGTATAATATATCATATTATTTTATCGAATTTTCGAAAAAATAAAAAAATGGCAATCGTCTTTAAAAAAAAAAGTTTTCACTTTGTACGCTGAAAAAATGTTGAAAAACGATGATTTAAAATTGTTTTCCTTTCTTTTATGAAGGTGTGAACTAATATGAACAAAATCGATCTATAGACATTTTTTGATATATGGATTAATTTAAGAGATATCGGCGTTACAACGTTTCCAAACTTTCAGAAATTCAGATTTTTTGAAAAATTGTAACTCCTGAAATCCATGCGATAAAAATCTAACAATAACAGAGGATACTCCTTGCATAGAATACTACTATTGGATAAAAAAAATATAAAAAATAAAAAACGGTCAGTGTCGCGGCCGAGCGAAATAGCATGGAATGCCTTATATACAACGGTACGTTTATCGGTCAGTGTTTACTGGATAATATTCACGTTACTTAACCAACTCACGCTCAATTCTTGATCATTTTTATAAAATGTTGGCAGGCCATCCTATGGTATCTCATTAAGATTTTGCAACGTGCGTCGAATTTCCGCTACGTCCTCCTTTAGTCGGTTTGAATCAGTGGTGTTGTCTTCTCCAGATCTCCTATATAAGCTGGTGCTATTTTCTTCCGACGAAATGGTCGTAAAAGTGGGAACGTAGTCTAACAGACGAGAAGGTGGACGAGCATTTTGCTTGTGGCGTGATTCTTCCATTCTGCGTATAGAAAATAAACAAGCGAGCATATCTACTTATGGATATAGGGATGTTCAGCCGTCGATTTCGTAATAATTGTACCGCAAGCGGCCTTGGAGCGAACACTCAAAACTGTGTACTAAATTAACTTTAATAAATAAGTACAAGCCGTTATTATTTATTGAGACACTAGTGGTTTCGATGTGTAAGATGAAGATAAATTCGGCAACCCCCCCCCCTTCCCGCCGTTGTATCTCGAAGTATTGTTTATGAATTCGCCAGTCTCAATACGTTGAAAACTATTCGAATCTCAATAGGTAGTGTTATTGTTCATGACAGCGACTATGAATGTACCATCGATCAGCAATTCCCTATTACATCTACCCGTGCTATCCGGTGTCCACGCGGGCATCGCATAACACTTTGCGGAAATATCGTCAAACGTTACCGTGGTTAGGATCCGCGAAAGTGCTTTGCACTTAAAGAATCCCACCTCGGTAGACGGAACTCCTACATCGAAAAACGGTTCAGCGGATTCAAATATTCTAACAGCTAAACAAATTTCATTGTGACTTCTAATTATATTTTCAACCACGCAAATTCTAGCATCTTTAAGCAAACAGTGACGGTTACGTTTTTTCATGCTCAGGCAAAAGTTTTGACTTTTTAACCGACGGAATTGGAGAACATCGTTTGTGAGAATATCGTATAGCAGCGGCCCATCGTTATGCCGATCGAGTGTGGTCAGAGCTCGATCACGATTTACGCGACGACGACAACCAACGCACCGCATACGTTTTGCCCGTCTGTTCGCTATTTGCTGCAAAGACAAATAAGGCTTTCTTATACAATGACGGAAATACTGCATGGCGTTCTCGTACGGGAAGGTGGAATACCCGTCACCCGGACCAAAAACTTCAACGTCGTCGACAAGATGCAACAGTCCGTGAACGTTATAACTGACAAATTCATGAGCATACAAGTGAACGCTTTCCGCGACAAAAACTTTCGGTGCCATTCTCGCGTACGTTAATTGTCGCCTAGAAGGATTGGTCGACACTAAAACGCGCGCAGCACTGCTTAGAAGAAGAAAATGATTATACAAATCAAATGGTAATATACTAAGGAGAACAACGGGCCCTGAATACAACAAAAATTGACGAAATTCGGTGGCCTTCCACCGTCCATAACGATCCCACGAACGGGGGAAACGCGCAAATTCGCTGGGACACCAGTCATATAAATATTTGTGCCTTTCCGAAATTAAGACAATGTCGCGAGCACACAGCTTACTCGCTTTTGAAAATTTCCCTTCATTCCACGCCATGAACAATCGCTTCACCAAACCAAGAAACAAAAGATGCATAATATCGAATCGAACCTGCGAAACGGGCCCCATGGGAAGGTGCGCAATTGGACTTTCCGCGTCATGCTGATGATCTTCATCCGGTTCGTGAAAATACTCTTGATCGATTCTTAATTCGTTTTCAATCTGCTTATAGGACATGCGACTACCCGCACCTTGACCGGAAACTTTGCACTTGGAACAAGGATTAGTGGAATTGTGATTCATATGACACAATATCATGGCACGACCAGGCGCATCAGCGATAAAGGCTCGAATGATTAGAGGATACTTCGAATTTTCGTAAAAAAATCCTCCTCTTACGACTCGATTCACATCGGCAACAAAGAGCCTAACAAAGGCTAAAGCACTTGCAGCTTTTTTCGGTCCTCTGTATACGCCTATTAACCCTACCGGCGAATTTTCGATATTTATGATCCTACACCGAATAGGCCATATTTCGGTGTTTCCCGAATTATCGAGACTGGCTCCGTCAGTATGGAAATCCATCTCGAAACAATCAGGAATCTCATCTTCTTTTATCGAATCGAGAATTTCAGTTATCGCAGTTTCTAATCCCAAATGAAGATACTGCCCTGGGAGTACGTCTACCAACTCAATCGATTTACGTGGGGTACCCAACATAGTCTTTACGGATTTCGGAAAGTTTGAAAAATACGAATGCCGTTTTAACTGTTTGAGAAGATCATCCCTAGCACGATGACTGATGCGGTTTTCGACTAACCACGAGGCCAATTCGTCACGAAAGCTGTCTCGGGTGTCTGTAACCGATGTTTCATACAAGTCCTACTCCTCACTAAAACTTGTATCAAGATTCGACCAGTTTTTACATCTATCGCCCCCATCATTGTCTTCATCAATGCGGAATGTCAGATTCGAAGCATTACTCGAAGAAACTGTGATCGGGGACTTAGCGTGTGATGCACAAGGTTCCACTTCTATAAGAAATTCGTCAGATAATCTACTATCAACAATGGGCACATTGAGCGAATTTTCAGTTGACCGACCGATTTCCTGACCGATTGGACCTACTTGTCTCGATTTCTTTTTTAATTGATCGCTTCTGCCGTTTCGTCAAATTTTTCAATGCCTTCCGCCCACGAGACCGCTAATTGATCCGAGGCATTTTTCAACTAATGATACAGATATAAAGGCTTATAATTACAAGTAAATTAATAAGTATGCAAATGCAAATCATAAGTGTCACTTCCTTTCGTTGTGAAATTCGTTTCGTTGAGAAGATGACCGCCAATCGTACAATCAGTACTTTCGACCCTTTGTTGGATACAATAGCATGCGCGATGATTTACAGCCGAATGAGCAGCGAAGAACCTATATCGAAATATGACGATGACAACTTAATTTTAAAAAGTGTACAAGTATAGGGCGATATAAATTTTGTTTATTTGAAAAAAAAGGCCAGTTCAGAATTGACTCAGATTGAAAACTTCAGATTGAAAAAAATTATAAGGTGAATGAAATCGCACGCCTGCAATAAGTCCGATGAAAAAAAATCGAATGACGATTTTCAGAAAGGATGTAATGAAAATAAAAAAATAATGCGACCGAGATCGTTTTTATTCGAAGTTTTGTACGAGATCGAGGTTCGGCCTTGAGATGAAAACAACAATTAAATAATATAAAAGTGATTGTTATCTATTCGCTCATGTAAACTAGATGAAAAATATTTCGCGACCTGAAGTTCCAAAATTTTTCTTTATATTCAAAATGAGAGAGAACGTGTTAAAGCTGAAAAAAGTATAGAAAAGTGTAAAAAGCACCTGTGTGTTTCTTACACTTACATAAAAAATCTAAAATTTAAGATCACAAATTCAATCATTATTGTAATTGAAATTTAAAGTTAATTCAATTTAATAATCACCCCAATTAAATATTAATTTTAATAAAATAAATAAATTAAATTTATTCTTTTAAAACCAAAATTAAAGTCTATAGGGTCTTCTCTTTTAAAATTAAATATTAATTTTAATAAAATAAATTAAATATTAATTTTAATTCAATTAATATTTAATTAAATATTAATTAAATATTAATTTTAATAAAATATTAAATATTAATTAATTAAATTAAATATTAAATTTTAATTTTATATTAAATATTAATTTTAATTAAATATTAATTTTAATATTTTAAATTAATATTTTAATTAAATTAAATATTAATTTAAATATTAATTTTAATAAAATAAATAATTAAATATTTAAATTAAATATTAATTTTAATTTAATTATTAAATTAAATTAAATAAATTTTAAATTTAATTAAATTAAATTAAATATTAATTTAATTTAATTTAATTTAATTAAATTAATTGATTAAATTAATTAAATTAATTAATTAATTAAATTAAATTGATTAATTTTATTAATTAATTAATATTAATATTAATAATAATATTAATAATAAAATAATATAATATAATATAATTATATATTATATATATTTATATATATATATTATATATATATTATATATAATATATTTATTATATATTATATATAATATAATATATAATATATATTATATTATATATATATTTTATATATATATATATTTAATTATATATATTATAAATATATAATTTATAATAAAATATAAATAATTATAAAATAATAATTATTTATAAATATAATTATTTTACAAATAATAAAATAATAAAATAATATAATATAATAATATAATAATAATAATAATAATAAAATAATATTAATAATAATAATAATATTAATTAATTTAATTAAATTAAATTAATTAATCAATTAATTAATTAATTAAATTAATTAATTAATTAAATTAATTTAATTAATTAATTAAATTAATTAAAATATTAATTAAACCAATTAAATATTAATTTTAATAAAATAAATAAATTAAATTTATTCTTTTAAAACCAAAATTAAAGTCTATAGGGTCTTCTCTTTTAAAATCATATTAGCTTTTTTACTAATAAAAAAATTTTTGATTTTAATATAAAAAAAGAATTTATCTCATCAAACCATTCACTCTAGCTTTCAATTAAAAAACTATTGATTATGCTACCTTTGTACAGTTAAAATACTGCAGCTATTTAAATAAATTCATTGAGCAGGCCAAATTTTAGATTAAATTAAAAAAATCATGTTTTTGTTAAACAGGTGAATAATTAATAATTAAATTAAATGTGCCTAATTATTTTAAGTTAATTTTCGTTAATAATTTAAACTTTATTAAAATTTTCATACTACTAGCTTAATCATTATTTTAATTTAATTTTAAGAAATAAAATTATTTTAATAAAAAATTAATTTAACTTTTAATTTTATTAAAAAAAATTAATTATAACACTTTTTCTTATAAAAAATATTTCTAATTCTATAATCTTATTAATTTAAATATATTAAAATATAAAATAATTTTTAAGATTAACCCTAAATACTTTAATAATTATTAAATATTTATATATTTATTTATAAATTAATTATTTGAGTTGAATTCATTTAATAAAAAACTAGATATCTTAATAATCGAATAAAATTTCTCCTCTAATTAAATATTATTAATAATTATGTTATATTAAATAAATTATTATAATTAACTCTTATTAATTCGACAACTAATTTAATTTTAAATTAAATTTTAATTAACTCTAATACAAAAGGTAACAAAAATTAATTATTAATTTTTATTTATTCAATTTAAATTATTTTTCATTTACATTAAAATATAACGATAGTACATTCCTTTATTTCTTGTACACCCTTGCGGGCTTTTTACAAACTCCTCTCTTGTCTTACATTTTTCCTTTCGCCACTTACACTAACTTATCTTATCTTAAGTATCCTTCTCTAAAATTCCTTCCCGTTTTCGCCATATTACTCATCCTCTCCTCCCTCTTTTCAGCCCTCTATTTCTCTGTCCTTTTCCCTTGCCATTTTTTCAAATTGTCGCACTATTTCGCACATCTCTGGCACCACCTCTTTTCCCTCTAGCGCTCTCTTCCACCCCCCTTCTGGATTTGTGCCTTGCTGTCCCTCCCACTTTTTAAATTCTCTCCACGCCCCCCCTTCCAACTTCTTCCGCACCTCCTCACATACCTAGACGTGTGCCAATGTTTCCTCTGCTCCTCCACACACTCTACACCTAGTATTTCGGAATCCTTTTTCCGCCTCTCTTCCTACGCTCCCGCACCTCATTCTGGCCCAAATTTCCCTAGTCTCCCCTCTCACGATCCCTTTATCCCAATACTCCTCCATCCCCACATCTCTTTTTCTTTCTTTATACTCCCTGCAGAAGTTGGAGCTAAGAATTTTACCCCACATTCTCTGCAATTCCTGTTGCTCCAACTTCTCCACCGCTCTCCCGCTCTTCTTCCTCCATTCTTCCTTGTTTCCTCCTCTTAGTATTTCCGCCACCTGCCCCTCTCCAGCTTGCTCCATTGCTGCATTTAGCTGCTTAGCCCATTTGCTTCCATCGTTGTTAACTAAGCCTCGCGCCTCTTCCATCAGGCATACTCTCGGCCATCTCCCTTCTTCCATCTCCAAAATTTTTGAAATATAACCCGCTGCTCTCTTTACCATTACGGTGTCAATCCCTTTGCTCCCTGATTCCATTTTCCAAATATACTCGGGTGTATTTCTCCGTAGTCCCATCGCCATCTTCATATACCTGGCTTGGGCTCTCTCCACTCTTTCTCTTCTTTTCCAGCCCCACACTTCCACTCCATACAACAATGCACTCCTTGCGATTGCCTCCGCTATCTTTAGCCTCTCCGTCAGTCTGCCGACTCTAGCTCCTTTTGCGATGCCCCACGCTGCGTTCGCGGCTTTCCGTATTTTTCCTTCCACCATCCTTAAATGTTTTTCAAAAGTATTTCCCGTAGAAAAATACACCCCCAGATATTTAAAGTCCTTCACGACTTCTACCTTCTTGCCATTAATTTCCCACCCCTTTTCCTTCTTCTGTCTTCCTCCTTTCCTGAAGATAACCACTTTTGTTTTTTCAATATTTATTTCCAGATCGTTCCTCTCCACGTACTTCTCCAATTCTCTAATCATGTCCCTTAAACCCTCCCCCGTGTCCGCCACCAGCGCTACATCGTCTGCATACTTTAGGGCGTAAATTTTGACCCCTCCTATCACCGTACCCCCCTCCCCTCTCTTTATCCAGCCCTCTTCCATGTCCTCGATAAAGAGATTGAACATTGTAGGACTCAGAGCACAGCCTTGCCTAACCCCTCTTGCTGTCCTGACCTTTTCCGACACTCCGTCCGCCGTTATTACTTGGTTTTGCGTCTCCCTGTATATTCCCTTGATCATTGCCAACAGCCTTCCTTGTATTCCTGCTCCCTCGATCTTCCTTATCATTTTCTCCCTATTTACCGAGTCGAAGGCCGTCCGGAAATCCACAAATGCCGTATACAGTTTGCCTCCTTTTCTCTTCAATCTATTGTTGATTAGCGTGTTCAGTACGAAGACATGGTCCCGTGTCCCTCTGTCTGCCCTGAAACCTGCTTGTCCTTCTCCCAGTAGTTCTCTTGCCTCTATCCAAAACCTTACTCGGCTATTCATTATCCTGGTTAGCAGTTTATACCCCGTATCCATCAGCGTGATTCCTCTGTAATTTTTTACTTCTGCTGTGTCTCCGCTCTTGTGTATTGGATATATCCTTCCGATTTCCCATCCTCTTGCTATTTCTCCACCCCTCCACAAACCGTTTAGTATTTCCGCGAGCTCTTTTCTCCCCTCCTCGGGTAATCCCTGGAAGTACTCCACCGCCATGCCGTCTTGACCCGCCGCCTTTCCTTTTTTCATTTTCGCTAACTTCTTTTCGACTTCTCTCAAACTTATGTCCCGATTAACTATTCCGTCCTCTAGTCTTCCCCTTTCACTATTTTCCCTATAACTATCTTCCCCTCTTCCACTTACTTGAGCATACTCTGCTCGTACCTCCTCTCCTTGTTCTTTCTCTTTGTTTCCCAATAGTTTTTTAAAATGCGACATCCACTGCACTTCTGTGATAGATCGGGTAGTGTAACTAGTTTTCCTGGGCCTGAATGCTCTCAACGCTCTCCATAGCTCAGTGGGGTTTTTGCCTTGGCATACCCTCTCCCATCTTTCCTTCCAGAGTTCTTCCTTTTCCTCCTTTCTTATCTTCTTCAGCTCCCTTCTTGCCACCCTCAGTGCCTCCTTCTCCTCCGTCCTTGATTTTTTGAGGAACACTTTGAGACACTTCCATATCACCTTTTTTTGTTCTTTAACCCTGTCACTCACCCCTTTTCCACTCGGACTGTTACCCCCTGCCCACCTCACCATTCCCACTTCCTCGGCTGCTTCCTTCATTGTTTCCAACAACAAATCCCATCGGTCTAGAGCATCGCTTTTTCTCTCCTTCTCCCTCCACAATGTAGAGAAGCTGCCTTCAAACTGCTCGCCTTTTTCGTGCTTCCACGTGAACTTTTTTTCTCTCCTATTCTTCTTTCGGTGGCCCACGCTAGACTGATGTTCTTCCTCCCCGTCTTTCTTGCTCCTTTCGAAGGTCAACACTATGGGCAAGTGATCTGATTCCGTTCTTTCCTTTATTTCAATTTTCTTTAATATTCCCTCGGCTAGCGTATTCATTACTACGTAGTCGATGACCGAACCCCCCTCCCCCTGGCTTCCTACAAAGGTCAGTCTTCCCTCCCTATCCCCTTCCGAACTTCCATTCGCTACCACTAAACCATTTTTACCGCATAGTTCCAACATTTTCTCCCTTCCGCGTTCTCCGTTAAGTCTTTCGATCTCCTCTCATTTTCATACTCTCCCCTCTCTACTATTTCAGCTTGTTGCCCTCCTATTCTGGCATTGAAATCTCCCATAAGTATTAGCGCCGCCCCTCTTTCCTCTGCTTCGTCAATTATTTCTTCCAGCTCTCGTTCTAGTTCTTTTAACTTTTTATTGTACACGCTTACCAGAGTACCCTTTTCGTGCCTACCATTACCCAATAGAATGCTCTTGATTACTAACCCCCCTTTCCATTTGCTAACGCGCCCCTCCCCTAGCACCTCCCTTCTCGCTCCCACTAGATGACCCCCCTTCGCCCTCCCTCTCTTCTTTTCCCTCTCTGCTGCCTTTGTAACCCATAGAAAATTTTTGTCCAACCGGTCCCTCCGCTTTTCTCCCTCCCGCTCTTCTAACCACGTTTCTTGGGCTGCGATAATGTCGAAGCTCTTCAGCCATTCCCAAGCTTCCGAGAACGCTCTCATTCCCGCCACGTTCCAGGATACCGCTCGTATCCCCCGCGGTGCCGATGTGGCTCCTGTTGTCGAAACCCCGTTGTCGCTTCTCGTTCCTCCCATCTGCTGGCTCCTTCTCTATGCGTGTCCTCGAGGTCTCCCAATCTCTCGTTCCATGTCTTCCATCTCCCCTCAATCATTATTTTGTGGTAGCCAACTTTCGTCGACTTTCCCTGCTTCCTCCTGATAGCTGCGTACTCCTCAATCCATCTCTGTACCTCCCACTCTCGACCGGTAGGGTCCTCCCAGATCGTCCTTTGTTCGTCCGGCTCCCCTCTTTTCTCGACCGCCTTCATGATTCTCACCTTGTTTTCCAACGTTTCGGTCACTATTACATTGCCGTCTGGCGTTTCCTTCCATCTCATGATCCGCGGTCTCACTCCTGTCTTTTCCCAGATCGCCCTTTCCATGTCCCAGACCATCCCTCTGTCGGATCTTCGGACATTCTGCACCACAATATTCTTCTTCCTACTCTTCCTCTCCTTCCATTCCTCCTGCCACTCGCTGTAACTCAGCCGTTTCGGTTTCTTCCTTACTAGTTGTCTCATCTTATCGCTTATCCCATGCCCGGTTATTTTCTTGGTTCTCCTTACTTCGACCCCTCCTTCGTCCCCCACTCCCTCCTCCTCGTTCGCTCCCCGTTCTCCTCTCACTTCCTCGTGTCCTCGCGGTTCCTCTTCTGTTTCATTTTGATATTCGTCCCACCTTGGTCTGTTCCCATCCGTCTGCTGCCTCCTCTCCTCTTTCTCCGCTCTCCTCCTATTTTGCTGCACTTCCCCGAGCTTTCTGCGCATTTCCTCATTTTCGCGCTTCAAATCCTCTATGGTTGCTTCCTGCCTTCTAAATCTTCCTGTCCACCTCTCCTGTTCTTCTATTAGTAATTCCTCCATCTTTCTTCTCGGAATCGTCTCGCGGTCCTCGCCCCCCTCCTCTAACCCATCTTGTCTCTGGTCTTGTTCCCCTCTCTTCCTGTTCATCACCTCTTCCGCTGTTTTTTCCACCGCTCTCTTTATTTTTATTACCCAATCTTCCTCTACTTTTTCCTCCAATTTTTCTGCCAGGTTCTTCTCTATTTTTCCCATTCTCTCGAATAGTTCTCTCTCCCATCCTTGCCTGATCGTCCGCCCTGTGCTGCCCCCAAGCGTAGACTCACTCACTCCTTCTCCGCATTGTTCCTCCCTGGGGCCCCCTTTACTCCCTTTTCCTCGTTTCCCTGTCCCCCAGCAGTCCATCAGCGACCTGACGGCATACACCTTTCTTTTCTTTAAACCAAGCGCTCCCCTCGGCCTACCTCTCCTCCTTTTGCCTGTTTGCAAAATTTCATCCGTCGTTTCTATCTCTTCCGCCGCCTCCTCTCTCGGTGTTCCTGCGCCTGTCTCCGTCGTCCACACGCACCTCCTCGGGGTGTCGTGTAACCCCTCGGCCATGACGATCTCGCTATTATCGACGCCAATCTCATCCTCACGGTCGGTATTATATACCTCTCCTTCTGCTTCCTCTCCCCGCCGCTGTCTGCTGCTGTCGCCGTCGTCGCTTCCGCCTGACGCCATCCGACTCGCTCCGTCTCTCTCTTTTCCACGTTCTCACCTCCTAACCTCACTTTGTGTCACCCACCAGATTTTCTTCCTCCTTGCTGTTATTTCACCGTCCCCTCTATCCCCAACACTTCCGCTCCTTCCTGGCCCTCTCCCACACCTTATCAATTGCAGAACAACTTTTTCCGTCCACCCTTCACTTCGATTTCTCACTCTTTACACACTCTCCAAAGACTACGCGTCCGTTCCGTTAGCTGGCTTTCGGACCTATCTACATTAAAATATATAAATTTAATATTTTTTATAAAATTAACTAAAATTTAATTTTTCATAATTTTTTTTTTTACTTATATAATAAATCATTATATATATATATCTATACATATATATTTTATTTAAATTTTAAAATTATAATTCTTATTATTGTAAATAATAAATTTTTAATAAACTAAATTTAAAATTTCTAAATTTACTTTCCAGTAAATTTACTTTGTTACGACTTGTTTCATTTTAAACGAAAATGACGGGCAATATGTGCATATTTTAATATTATATCAATTTAATTAATTAATTAAACTTACATTTAAATCCACTTTCATATAAAATTAAATTTAATAATTCATTTAAATTTAAATTTATTGTAATTCATTACTTTCTTTAAAAATACTACATTTTGATCTGAAATCTTATATTTAAATTATTATATTAATAATAAAAATATTTTTAAAAAATTCTTATATAACGAAAATATATAAATTTTTCCTTAAAGTTAATCCTATCGTGTATTATCATTAATAAAATAAATTCCTTTAAATATAATATAATACCGCCAATTTTTTTTAATTTATTGATTTATCAATTATTATCCAATTTATTAATTTTATAATTAACTATAATAGGGTATCTAATCCTAGTTTATTATATTAATGTATAATTTTCATTTTTTATCAAATAAAAAAATGTTTAATATTTATATTTCACTACTAAATATTATTTTTTTAAATTAATATCTATTATCAACAAATTTATTAAAATTAAAATTATTAACTTATAAATATTTGTATAACCGCAATTGCTGGCACAAAATTAATTTTTATTTTATCTTTTTCTATTTATAAAATTATTTAATTAATAATTTTCTATATTAAAAATTATAATTATTTAAATTAAAATTTTACAAAAATTTATTTATATAATATTAATAAATTTTAATTATCAATTAAATAAAAGATTTTATTAATATTTTAACTAAAATTAAATTAATTAATATAATTAATTCAATCATTAATTTATGTAATTTTAAAATTTTAAAATTATTATTATTTTCAAGCTTAGTAAGAACAAATCCTAACAATCATTATTAAATTTAACACTAAACAATCATTATTAAATTTAAGACTAAACAATCATTATTAAATTTAACACTAAACAATCATTATTAAATTTAACACTAAACAATCATTATTAAATTTAACACTAAACAATCATTATTAAATTTAACACTAAACAATCATTATTAAATTTAACACTAAACAATCATTATTAAATTTAACACGAAACAATCATTATTAAATGTAACATTTAATAACCTCTGTTAAATTTAACACCTAAAAAAATCTATTGAATGTAACACTAATGTCACGAGCCGTTCTTTTCATTTTTCCTTTTGAGAATTTTGCAAGAGTGGCCGTGCCTCGTGCCGTCCCAGAGTGCGGTGACCTCCGCGATCACCAGGAATGTGCAGAGTCGGGGTGGCGTGAGTTTGGTTGCTCTCGACCACTCCGGGCACGATCACGCAGTGCTGACGGAGCGGAGTCTCCGTTTTCACTTTCGTTTCTCTTTCCATTCCCCACTCTCCAACAATAATTATAACCATTATTGGAGAGCGAGAAGTACTTTTTCCCAATTCAGTCTCCATTAGAACTCCGAATTATCGAGTAATGGAAAAAAGGCTCCTACCCGTTAGCCTTCGCATAGCGTGCCGTAAATCTCGCGGATACAGCACAACCCCTTTGTAACTGTCGTTTAGTCGCGTGGGTTGTTAGCTGTCCCCTGCAGTTCCTCGCGTCGCGAATATAAGTCTCGGGCCGATAATCTTAATGTCTAATAAATCTAGATTGATATCATTTCATTACCCCGTATTACTATTATTTGGCGATCCTCGCAGTACGTGCGTTAAATTTACCTATTGTTAATAATACATTTTCTGATCAATTCTATTTCTTCGATATCACTCTGCGAGTGTTATACCGTCAACAATACCGATTTGTGTCAGCGCGCCGTAGCGTACTACCTCCACGCAGACACTCGCAGTGGTTCAGCGACGGCAAAGTGTAAGTCGCTCATGTTACAACGTTTGTACGGTGTGCGGGACAGGGTATGTGTATGCATGGGAGTGTGTGTGTAGGGCGCCGCACCGGGGACGTTTGCGCTATCGTACATCAGACTCGCGTCAACTATTCGCCTTTAACCGCGCGTTATTTTGGGTTCCATTAATTTTTCTTTAATCTTTATTTGTATTTGGCGCTACCGCATTAGTTTACTGGTATAATATACGTTAAGTATTGGTTGGGTAAATTCGTTTTCTTTCATCACTTTCCTATATATCCATTTCAGGACATAAAATAAGCGGGCCTGTATGGGACGCAAAGTAGAGAGGGCCCACGTAAATAATTTAACTCGCGCTTCTCGCGAGTAGAGTTGTAGGGAGATAAATACCCTGTGCCTTCGGCACGTAACAACTTTTGGTGGCAGCGGTGGGATACCTCTCTATCCTTCTAAATTTTGATCAAATACAATTCTGAATTCTCTCTAAAATTTTTATGGAATTCATTCTTTTTCGAACATCGGTGCCTGACGCGAGTCGCTACCCTACTCATACTTTATAATTATTGTACTATCGATTGTCGAATTTACCTGATCCTAACGCGTGTGTGATTCACTCCATTCTAAATGGCGGCTGACGATCCTAACGTTTCGCAAATGCTTGCGACCTCTATCAATCAGATATCAACAATGATAGGGGGAATGAACTTTCAGGGTCGTTTGAATAATTTTCCTGAATTTGACGGGTCAAATTACCCTTTAAAAGATTTCCTCCAAAACATTCAAAATGCGCTGCCGTTCGTCGAGCAGGGAAGAGAAGCGGAGTTTGTCGCATCCGTGTTAAGTCGGTTACGTGGTGAAGCACGGGCTTGTGTACAGGGCGAAGTCATTAACACGACTGCCGAGCTTATAACGGTTCTGAAAGAAGGATTATCGCAGCCTAGGAAGTATGATGACTATATGTCGGATCTTCTTCGGCTTCGATTATCTCAGGGAGAATCGTTACAGGGTTTGTACAATCGTACGCGCGGTCTGATCGGCCTAGCGCGTAATGCCTGGAAGGTCGACTACGGTTTCGATCTACCTACACAACCTACCGACCCTTTCAGCAAATCAGCATTAAATGCCTTCATCCGGGCAGTACCCTCGCGAGTGGGCGAGTTATTGATAATAGCAGCTCCTAAAACATTGAAGGATGCTTTTCAGATTGCTTCGACTCTCGCGGAATTTAGCCATGAGAGAGATGCCGTGTCTCAAGATCGTACGCGTTCATCCTCGGAACCTCTGGCGTTGGTCGCGAAGGGCGAGTCCAAAAACGTTGATCCGAGGAAATCGACTCCCCGTAAAGTCGAGTCCCGTACTCCCTCTCCGGATTCACGAGCTTCATTGCTTATTAGGGACCGCAGTGTTAGTCCGAGTCAGTTTGAGAGGCCTGATCGATCTGATAGATTCAAGAGATCGAGTCAGTCGAATCGATTTGACCGATTTGACGAATCCAATCACCCTGATCGATTGCGCCGCCGGGAAAGGCCGTTGGATCCCGGAAACTCAAGATTGCCCGGCACATTAAAACCTCGAGATAGGGAACGTTCGCGATCCCCCAGTCCTCGGATCGATGACGGCGATCAGGGATGCGACCGACGATATTGCTGTATGCGAGGAACAGGCTGTGCATGCTGCCCTTGGAATCGATGGACGGCTCGCCCCGCGGAAATTGCTAACTGTGGACAGAGATATTGTTGCTGCCATAATGGCGGATGCGCATGCTGCCCATGGACGGAGAAAGGCTCTCGAGCCGCGAGTAACCCGCCAAATTCGTCCCCGAGTCCGCGTAACGGTACACTCGATACATCGAGCACTGAACATTTAAACTCGCAAGGGGCTCGTCGCCGCGAAGCGACGGGCCAAGCGAAATTGCGAACAATGGGTGCCGACCCTCGAAAACTTTTCAGGATCAACGGAAATAGGGCAGTTAACCGCTCCGGATTCCGACTGCGAGGTCTTGCCGTTCTCGGATTCCGACGATGGTATCGAGTCGCCGGTAATAAAACTGTCCGCCCCTGAACTTTCATCAGGAACCGATGATTTCTTTTGTGATTCGGGATCGGGATTGAACTTTATTAAATTACGCGCTCTTCGCGAAGATATAAATTACGACCCCGCGAAGCGCCGACAATACACCGGACCCTCCGGTGAAAAATCATGGTCACTCGGTACTCTAACATTATCGATAAATAACCTGCCACATACTTTCCACGTTGTTAAAGAATTCGCAACTGACAGTAATGGTCTAATCGGAAGACCTTTCTTGCGTCGCGAAAAAGCCGAATTATCATTTCACCATAACGCTCTCGTGATGGCCAGCGACCCGATTCGACCTCGGCCCTTCTTAATGTCAGATCAATCTAGGTCACGTTCAACAAGCGGGTTATCATCGCCGGTCAGGAGAATTTTCACCATAAAGGCGCGTATGCGAGAGCAAATGCCCATTGAGGGGACGAATACGGACCTGACCGAGGGATTTCTACCGCGCATCGATACGGAAGAGGGTCTGTATATTGGTGACGCGCTGGTCTCGCAGAAAAATGGTATTTGCCACGTGCTCGCGGTTGTCACGTCCCGAGGGGACGTGGGCATATGTTTTATCGCGGTTCCCTCTTTTTAGCCTACGCCTAGCGCAATAGCTCGGGATGAGGGTGAAAAAGGGAAAGGTGCATGCAAAGATGGGAGTGACGCAGTGACTCGATTAAGAAATGAATTGATCTATACAAATAATTAACAATTTGGGATTTATTGAAATTAACCAATTTAGTTAATTCCGTCAACGTGAAAATACATAGAGGTTCGCTTACATTTATGATGCGCCGTGGATACGATAATCGGTTTACAGCGGTTGAGTTTGGGCCTCCGCAGATAGGTCGGACCCCTCGGTTGCGCACGCTCGGTGGTAATGTTGAATTTACACGTTGATACAAGTTTTCACACATGCGAGTTTCACACATACACATTCAACGTAGACAGTTAAATGATTTCTTACAGTTCGCGTTTTTATGAGGAACAATTTCGAAATTCAAGTTTCGCGTTTGCTGTCAGGAGACAGATGTTCTACTAATTCCGATGAAAGTTGTTGGGAGACTGTTCTCTACGAGTGGTGATGGAACACACTGACTTGATGATTTCCTTCTTCTAGGATGTAGGAAAAATTGGGATGCTGAGGTGGTGGGAGACTGGCCCCCTGGGAGAGTGCACATTTGGGGGTGCATTCTTTTGGATTGGTGGAAAATATGTATAAGTTGAAATGAGAGTGGGAGCGAGGAGTAGGTTGCGATAGCCACAACCGTCGCTCCATTTCCGGGAATTGGAGCTGCGCTTCTTAATCTGGAGCGCGGAAAAATATAGACGAAAAAGGGGCCTTGTCGGCGCCAAGAACGCACGCTCGAGATAGGGCTTGTTGACCGAGGCCCGCGAGTCCGCATGGGAAATATCAACGCAGTTTTATGACCGCGTCAACTTCCTGGGTCGGAGGATTTTCTCCTAGCGAGTGTATATTTTAAGGATTTGGACATTTTTCCGCTCTTGGATGGTCGTTAGCATTCGGTATCGTTGCGTCGTTATATATTTACGTCTTTAGGAATATCATCACGCATTTCTTGCGTGTCGCTTCACGTGTTCGTCATCCTTGTAACCCGAAGGTTTCCTTTGTGTATTTTTGGTCTTAAGGACACTCTGCGATGTACTCGGACTCTGTTCGGATTACAACGAGACTGTTCGAAATTTTCCCGCTTGTATATTTGTTCTCGATATCGTTAAGACCGCTACGCTTTCGCGTGGGAAGGTATGAGCAACGCTTAGTTATATTATTATGGATAGGCTACGTTTCCGCCGTGGTAGGCCTAACTCTAAAGAAAATATTCAGGTCCGTCGAAAAATGGGAATTCCGCTATCGTGCGTATTAGGCTTAAAAAGACATTGTACGCATTTGGTCGCGACGTGACACGGTTAACACTCTCGATCGCGATGTAGATATAGAGATCGCCCCACAAGAAATTATTCCCTTCGAATATTGCAACGTGGATGGTGATCCTCGATCGGAGAGTGAAGACTCAACCGACGAGGGCGTTGAACCACCGGAAGATCGCGTGTCCGCAGTTTTGAGGGCATTGCGTCTCGATAATCTGAACGAGCACGAGCGACAGCATGTGTGCCGTTTGGTTGAAGAGGATCCGATGCGCTTTAAACTGCCGGGAGACATCTTACTATGTACCTCACGCGTGGCCCATCGAATACCTACGGTCGATGACTTACCAATAAATACGCGTCAATATCGTTTTCCGTCGACACATCAAGATGAGGTTCAATCGCAGGTGGCAAAGAAACTCGAGAACGGAATTATAGTTCCCTCCCAATCGCCCTATAACTCTCCGATATGGATAGTTCCGGAAAAGCCTGATTCTCAGGGTAGGCCGCGAATGAGGATGGTAATCGATTTCCGCAAATTAAATGAAAAAACCGTATCCGACGCTTACCCATTGCCCAATATACTGGATATATTGGACCGATTGGGTGAGGCGCGGTATTTCTCGACTTTTGACCTCGCCAGCGGATTTCAACAAATCCCGATGGATCCCAGGGAAAGCCCGAAGACAGCGTTTTCTACTCTCAACGGACATTACGAATACGTTCGGATGCCCGAAGGATTAAAAAATGCTCCGGCGACCTTCCAACGACTTATGGATAATGTATTGCGAGGTCTACAAGGCACTGAATTGTTTATATACCTTGACGATGTCGTAATATTTGCCAAAACGTTGGAAGAGCATGAAAAAAAGGTTCGTAGGCTATTTGAACGATGCGACAAGCCAATCTTGTCCTTGAGCCAGATAAATGTGAATTCCTCCGAAAGGAAGTCGCTTATCTTGGACATATTATCGGTCGAGATGGGCTAAGGCCCGATCCAAAAAAGTTGGAAGCTGTAAAAAAATTCTCGACCCCGAAAACGGCAAAGAATGTTCGGCAGTTCCTCGGACTTGCCGGATATTATCGACATTTCATCGCGAATTTTTCTGGTCGCGCGAAAACCCTTTCAGATCTATTAAAGAAGGGAAAACCCTTCTCCTGGGGAGTCGAGCAGCGACGCAGTTTCCGAAGCCTACGCAGAACTCTGTGTAGAGAACCGATTCTTCAATACCCCGATTTTAATCGTCCTTTTACTCTGACTACTGATGCGTCTGACTTTGCTGTCGGAGCGGTGTTGGGACAAGAGCATAATGGCATGGACCTCCCTATCGCTTATTTCTCGCGCATTCTCCTGATGGCCGAGGTTAACTATGGCACAACAGAGAAAGAATGTCTCGCGGTGATGAAAGCTTTAGAGAATTTTCAGCCGTATCTATATGGTCGTAAATTCAAATTAATTAGCGATCATGAGCCGCTTAAGTGGATAGGTTCAATGAATGATCCAGGTAAGAGGTTAATTCGATGGCGTCTAATTTTGCGAAATTACGACTACGAATTTGTCTACAAACCGGGTCGATTAAATATCAACGCTGACGCTCTCTCGCGAAACCCGATCAACTCATTCAGTTCAGAATCCAGCGAGAGCGAGTCGGCCGAGGAAATGGCAAAAGTATTGCCCATACAACGCCTTAAGAGTTAGACGAGTAGACCGAGGCTCCATTCAGATCCTCAGCGGGGTGAGTCAATACGTTCGCATCGAGCTCCGTCTACGAGTAAAAACCGGAAGGTACCCGAATTGCTTGGCACGAGCGTCGTTGCTGCTCGGACTCGTAGTCGACTAGCTTCAAGGCTGGCCCCTCGCCCTACGTCCCTCGCTGCGGAGATCACCGAATCTAGCTCCGAAGAACAGGTGCGACCGATACAACGTTTGCATCGTAGCATACTCCCTGCACCTCTCCTTCCGCCTCGAAGGGTCGGAAGGCCGCCCAAATGACCTCCCGACGAGGGCAGAGAACGATCTTCCCCGGCAAAGCCGATCGAGACCCCCTCCCCCGCGGAAACGTCTATCATCGTGAGCCCTCCCGCGAGCGACTCTGAAGATAGTACACCCGTGGAGGAAATGGTGCAGGTACAACAAAAGGGCATGACACAGGAACTGCAACGATCTTTTAACCAATTTCATGAGTCGCTTCGGCAACTCGAGGAAAAATTTGAAAAGGATCCGGATGCTTCCTCGGAACTCGAACAAACTCTGCTATCGGAATATGTATCCGACGGAGACGAAGTGGACGAGGAGGATCAGGAATTGTTTAATGAATTAGACCCCTTTTGCGAGGAGAAGGGAGATGTGGAACTCGCACGTCGCATCGATCAGCTGACCCAAAAATCACAGTCACTGACCGAAGAAGAACTCTTGAGACGCACGAGTTTTGCGGGTATTAGAACGAAGCATGGACACGAGCAAGGCCATCCTACACTATGCGATAGTATGATGCCCGAGGGGCCCGCGGCCGCCTCAACCATGATGCAGGAGACGGTAGTAGAGCGAGATGCGCCCGCGCTCCACTCCTCGCCCCCTCGCCGTAGAGCTCCATCGCTACATCAGGTGCTTCGTCCAGAGACTCCCCCACTTCCATCTTCCCACGAAGAGGACGACCGAGCCGTGTCTACGGACGAGCGGCCATCATGCTCTTTCCTCCCCTCGCTTAAGCCGGGTTCTCCGACAACCGTTCAACGCGTGGTGACAAAGGAGACAACAACAGAAACACGCCAACCCCCGTCGTATTACTAGACGACAAAATGTCTCTCTCTCGCTCACAGGCCCAGGCCGGGGACGAGAATAATGCGACGCGGGGAAATAAGGAAAATATATTTTCCAACGAATCTCCCATAACTGGAACACGCGAATGCTTAACATATTGTCGAGACAATATCGTTCATTTTATCTCCTCGGATGGAGAATTCGTTAACCCAAATGGAAAATTACTGTCCGACTTAGGTATGGTTGATCCAATATCCATAAAAGAAAAAAATTTCAAAATTGGTCAAATCGCTATTACCCCGCTCGGTCAATACAAAGTTTATAGCCTAATAATAAAGCGGCGCTACTATGACGAAACGAGCCCAGCAAATATTCGTCTGGTTCTGGAAAATTTAAGAAGATTATTAAATAATTCAGACGCCAAAACTCTTCGAGTCTCTCGTCATGGCGGCCCTACCGATGATTTACCGGCGGGATAGTTACTGGAAACAATTCAGGAAATTTTCGAAAATTCTGGAATTTCCATTGTAATCTGTTATGGTGAAACCAAAATACCGAATGTCGAAGAGCAGGATAGAATAATCCATGAATCTCACGATAGTCTTCTCGGGGGTCACAAGGGCGTAACAAAAACGTATCGCAGAATACGCGAGCGTTTCTACTGGCCTACCTTACGTAACGACGTCCAAAACTATATCCGGCATTGTAAGGGTTGTCAGGAGCAGAAACTCGTTCGAGCAAAAACTCGCGAGCCGATGCTTATCACTGACACCCCCGCCGACACGTTTGACAGAGTATCCGTACACACTGTTGGTCCATTGCCGATATCTCCTCACGGTAACCGGCATATATTAACTATGCAGGACCACTTGTCAAAATATTGTCTAGTGGAACCGGTTCCGGACTTAAAAGCTCAAACGATCGCAGAAGCTTTAGTGCGACGATTGTTTAGCCCGTTCGGAGCGCCTCGAGCAATTCTCTCCGATCGCGGCACGTCATTTACGAACCACCTTCTCAGAGAAATTTGCAAGATCTACAAAATTCGGTTACTCACTACCTAGGGGTATCGGCCGCAGACTAATGGCGCTTTAGAACGTAGTCACATCGTGTTAACTGAATACATCAAACACTACGTTAATGAACACGATGATTGGGACGGTCTGTTGCCATTTGCCGAGTTTTCCTATAATACCAGCGTTCATGAGGCGACAAATTTTACGCCGCACGAACTCGTTTATGGGAAGCTCGCTCGACTACCGAGTGAATTTCCTCTGGATGAAAAGCTCCCCACCCACAATTCCTTCCTTACTGAATTGATCAAACGACAATGCGAAGTTCGTGAATTAGCCGGTAGGAATATTATTCAAGCCAAGGAACGGTCAAAGCTATATTATGATAGGAAAAGCCGTCCCTTTGGAGGTCAAGTGGGAGATGAAGTTTACGTGTTGAAAGAACCGCGTAAAAGAAAATTTGACAATCGATATCACGGCCCCTATGAAATTGTACACATTTCGGATAAAAGTAATGTCATCCTCCAAACTGTGAATGGAGAGAGATTCCGTAAGCATGTAGACAAGGTGAAGTTAGCGTACACGTAGTATAGCAGTGTGAGGAGTGAGTATGTGTGAGTCAGAAGGGTGTGAGGATGCGATCCCGAGAGTAATGGCGCCATCTTACAGGTCCCATCAACATACGCCACGATGTTGTGCGTGGTCATCGCGACGCTGGCGTGCACACTCGTACGGGCGCTGCCAGCATCCAGTACTTCGTACCGAGTCACACTTATACAAGACGGTTCCGGCTTATCCTACGAGCGCCTACCACTACTACAAATACAACAGGCTGATTGGAGAGTCACTGTATTCATCGACGTGGCAAGATTCGCCCGTACTTTCCCGACGGATGAGACATTACTGACACAGACCTATAACGATTGCAACAAATACAGCCCTCCAGAAACATGCAACGAGTTGTTGCGACGCGACTATCATAATGCACGACTCAAACAGGCCCAAGAACTCGTGTTTGAGTTGTGGTCGGCAACCGATGATGCAGGATTACAACCAGCATCGGTGGAGGGTCCTCCTACAATTCATAAACGATCTGCTCCATTCGGTTTTATTGGCTCAATCAGTCGATCGATGTTCGGAACTCTCAACGAGGAGGATGCCAAATATTTGACCGATCAGATCGATCAGTTATATTCCAACAACCAGGAGCTAGCCCATCTGATGGAAAAACAGATGCATATCACCACTTCCAAGCTACAAAATCTCGATAAAACCCATCAGATCGAGAGCAAACGAGTCAGTCGTGTATTCCACCTCGTATTGGAAATGCATAAAGACCTTCAAGCTGCCAATAACCGTTCGATGCTCCACCAGTACCATGCCATGCTTGTGAATTATGCGGGCAGGCTTGAAACCAAACTCGATAGGTATATTGAAGCTTGTCGAGAATATCTGCGAATAATTGCAGCAGCTCGAGAAGGGAGATTCGAGCCCGCCACGCTACACACGGAAAGGCTCATAGCAATAGCGAAGGAAGCTCAACTCCGATCCGACGGACTCGAGTTCCCCATGCCACTTGAACATTTACGACCGGAGTCCTTGACCACGCTCGTGCGCACTGATTTGATCTCTCATCAGGACAAGGTTCTGATAATAATTCATATACCATTATTGGATCGTATGAAGTATGATTTTTATCAGATACGATCATGGCCGGTGCCGCAGCCATTCAACAATGGTACAGGAACGGCTTACATCAATCCAGCTGCCCCATACATCGCGATTTCAGCGGATCAACGAACGTATTTCCTCGCTGACTCGGCATACCGAGCCACGTGCAAGCAAGTGGAGCGAATATTAATTTGCACGGCGGGAATCCCCGTGTACGATACCGCCATCACCCAAACATGTGAGCTTTTAATGCTGATCAGGCCCTCACATCATGTTCTGAGAACTTGCGATGTACGAATAAAATCTCAACACGATGTACATTGGATTTACCTGCCAACGCAGGGAGGATGGCTCTATTCCCTACCACGAGAGACGACGGTTCGAGTTGTCTGCCCGAATACGCTGCATCAATCGGTGCAATTGAAGGGAGCAGGCCTATTACAACTTGACCCTAACTGCTATGGAACGACCCATGGAATTACTTTGGCTGGTATGCGCGCATATGAGAATACGATACAATACGACTACCAACCAGGCGTAACGTTAAACGTATCCACGCTTGTTCCCGCTATGGGTAACGCTACGGGAACCTCGATCCGTCCGTCGCTCTCACCACAAAGTGATAAGGGCTCGAGCTGGGATGAACACGGCGATGGAGAGTCTCTCTACGCCCTCGAGCGAGAGGTTCACGCCGTTGGTGAACGTCGGAGAGAGAAAGCCCATCAACAATACATCACGTATGCTGGCTTTGCTGGTCAGGCCTGCATAGTTTTCGGAATACTACTCTATCTCTCTCGGGGATGGTTGACGCTCTCGATGGCGCGCGCATGTAGGGCGTGAGTTTGTGCCCCAAAGAAAGACGCTGCTAAAATGAATGACGCTGAAATCGAACTCCAACCCCCGGCGCGACATAATGCTATTTATGCTACGGTTCGTCGCCGAACCGAGAGAGTACTTGATGAAGATAATGTAACACCTTCCGCGGGATTAGAAGTGCACGGGGCCCCTATTTACCCCGCGCCGCGCCAACTTCGTCGCCAAGAAGCGCTAGTCCCGTAGGCGGCTATACTTCAGACCAAGGTGAGTCGGACGGCCCTATGGGCAATCCCTTGCCGCCCTCGGAGGAAGTAACGGATAACTCCAAGATCAAGAAGAACCGTCCGAGGATATTTCACTCACAACCTGTGCGTGCGCCGCAGTATGAGTGCGTGTGTGAGATGACGCGCCGTAATTGTAAGTCCGCAATCTCTAAATCTCATTATTGTTCCGATTCTGTTAATTCCTGTTGTCGACGAGGACGTCGATTGATCTCAAGGAGGATGGGTGTCACGAGCCGTTCTTTTCATTTTTCCTTTTGAGAATTTTGCAAGAGCGGCCGTGCCTCGTGCCGTCCCAAAGTGCGGTGACTTCCGCGATCACCAGGAATGTGCAGAGTCGGGGTGGCGTGAGTTTGGTTGCTCTCGACCACTCCGGGCCCGATCACGCAGTGCTGACGGAGCGGAGTCTCCGTTTTCACTTTCGTTTCTCTTTCCCATCCCCACTCTCCAACAATAATTATAACCATTATTGGAGAGCGAGAAGTACTTTTTCCCAATTCAGTCTCCATTAGAACTCCGAATTATCGAGTAATGGAAAAAAGGCTCCTACCCGTTAGCCTTCGCATAGCGTGCCGTAAATCTCGCGGATACAGCACAACCCCTTTGTAACTGTCGCTTAGTCGCGTGGGTTGTTAGCTGTTCCCTGAAGTTCCTCGCGTCGCGAATATAAGTCTCGGGCCGATAATCTTAATGTCTAATAAATCTAGATTGATATCATTTCATTACCCCGTATTACTATTATTTTGCGATCCTCGCAGTACGTGCGTTAAATTTACCTATTGTTAATAATACATTTTCTGATCAATTCTATTTCTTCGATATCACTCTGCGAGTGTTATACCGTCAACAATACCGATTTGTGTCAGCGCGCCGTAGCGTACTACCTCCACGCAGACACTCGCAGTGGTTCAGCGACGGCAAAGTGTAAGTCGCTCATGTTACAACGTTTGTACGGTGTGCGGGAGAGGGTATGTGTATGCATGGGAGTGTGTGTGTAGGGCGCCGCACCGGGGACGTTTGCGCTATCGTACATCAGACTCGCGTCAACTATTCGCCTTTAAATATCATGGTAAATAAACATAAATCTATTAAATTTATCAAATAAAACCTATTAAATTTTATGTCAAACACAAACCTATTAAATTTAACACCAAATAAAACCTATTAAATTTTGTGTCAAACAAACCTATTAAATTTAACACCAAATAAAACCTATTAAATTTAACGCCAACCACAAATCTATTAAATTTAACACTAAACACAAGTCTATTAAATATCATGCTAAACAAACATAAATCTATTAAATTTATCAAATAAAACCTATTAAATTTTATGTCAAACACAAACCTATTAAATTTAACATCAAATGAAACCTATTAAATTTAACACCAAATAAAACCTATTAAATTTAACGCCAACCACAAATCTATTAAATTTAACACTAAACACAAGTCTATTAAATATCATGCTAAACAGACATAAATCTATTAAATTTATCAAATAAAACCTCTTAAATTTTATGTCAAACACAAACCTATTAAATTTAACGCCAAATAAAACCTATTAAATTTAACGCCAAATGAAACCTATTAAATGTTGAACGAGGCCGAGCTTAGATCAATAGAAATAACGAGATCTTCCGTTGGATTCTGTTCTCATGGGACCGCATACGTCTGTATGTACGATCTCCAGGGGTACCGTTCGTTTTTCATCGCCTTTGGGGAATGGGGCTCGTGTCATCTTGCACTTCGTGCAGATATCGCACGTAACGCTTCCCGATAATTTCGCCTTCTTGAGACCTTTGACCATGCTTTTCTTTTTGGCCTTTCGCAGATCTTCGATATTTAGATGGCCTAATCGACGGTGCCACAATTCAAGTTCCTCATCTTTCTCTTTCTGGTGATGTGCGAAATCCGAGATCGCGTTACATTCATCGGACTTTTTGTCCTGTACGTAATAGAGTCCTTCAATGCGATCGGCCGTGAGGATCACGTTACCTTGTTTGTCTGTGACTAATGCCCGACTTTTGTCGAATGTTACCTTCAATCCCCGATCAGTTATTTTTCCCACTGACAATAGATTTGCCCGTAGATCGGGGACGAGCAAGGTGCCCTCAAGTTTTATATCTCTTTTGCGATGATCCTTTACTTGTGTCGCGATCGATAGGTGCCTTTTCCATTTACCGTCGTAGACGCGTGATTCGCAAGATTCAACGACTTATGATTGGCTGTCTTTATTGTCGTAAATTTTTGTGCGTCGTTGCATAAGTGCGACGTACAGCCACTATCAAGACACCAACGATTGTGTGGGGATTGATCGATGCGTAGTGCGGTGGCTTCACACGCTTCAGCGTACAGACTCGTGTCCTCGGCTGAATTTGCGTAATGTCGTTCGTTTCCATGGTTACGGTTACACTCGGATGCTTTGTGGCCGATCCTGTTGCACTTGAAACAGCGTACTTTAAAATTCGAGTTGTAATTTCCGCTTTTGCCGTCGTTCTTAGCGCTGGTTCGACTTTTTCGATTGTCGAAGGACCGTTTCATAAAATTTTTTCCGACGACCATAGCGTTTTGTACGTCCGCTCGGTCCTTACCACGCGCGTCGTTTTCCTCCGTTATTTTGACTTTCAATATCTCCGGTGAGGGGAGATCATCGCGAGATTCGATCGCGCATTGAAATGTCTCGAACGTCGACGGAAGGCTGTATAGCAACATGATTGAAAGTAAATCCTCGTTTATATTTACCTCCATTGCTTCCAATTTATCGACTACGTCGAAGAAGTTTTTGAGATGCTCGCGTATGTCGTCGCCATCGCGCATCCTTTTTAAGACGAGCCTTTTCAAAAGGGTTGCCTTTCTCGCTGATCCCTTCGACTCGTATATCTGCGCGAGTTTTAACCATGGTTCCCAAGAAGTCGCACAATTTTTAACTTGTTTCAGCTCAGCTGGGCTTATGCCCAAAAGGATCTCGGACATGGCCTTTTCATCATTCTTTCGCCACCTGGCCTTCGCTTCGGCTGACGCAGGATTATTCGCCACTATGACTGGCTCTTCTTGTTCACCGTTCACATAGCCCCACCATTCGCACTTAATTAATAGTGCACGCATGTGTATTTTCCACGTGTCGAAATTCGCGTTCGTCAGAGTCGCTATTTTCGTAATACCCGACAACGTGGCCATCGTTTAGCGTGGATTTTTGTTTTGTAATTTCGTATATTTGACTCGCGCGCGTAGTTGCCTTTTTATCTATTGATCTAACGCGATGCCTGGGCCCATAACCTGTTGAACGAGGCCGAGCTTAGATCAATAGAAATAACGAAGAACACACAAAACCACGAACGATAAAGCCTTTTATTAGACAGTATCAACGCATGGTTACATGAAAATAAAGTATTCGGGACGAACGTCCTATCGAGCTGATAGATGGACAAAGACTGAAAGAAGAAGGTCTCCCACAACAGCACGTTGCTACAGGGTCGCTAAGGACCCTCAAACCAGGACCTACTATGACCCGTATTATTTGTGCTAGATCGCGGGGCGTTTATTTTCCGAATTTCCACATTAAATATAACACCAAATAAAACCTATTAAATATAGTGCCAAACACAAATCTATTAAATTTAACACCAAATAAAACCAATTAAATATCATGCTAAATAAACATAAATCTATTAAATTTATCAAGTAAAACCTATTAAATTTTATGTCAAACACAAACCTATTAAATTTAACGCCAAATGAAACCTATTAAATATAAGACCAAATAAAACCTATTAAATATAGTGCCAAACACAAATCTATTAAATTTAACATCAAATAAAACCAATTCAATACAACACCAAACACAAAGCTATTAACTTTAACACCAAATAAAACCTATTAAATATAGTGCCAAACACAAATCTATTAAATTTAACACCAAATAAAACCAATTCAATATCATGCTAAATAAACATAAATCTATTAAATTTATCAAGTAAAACCTATTAAATTTCATGTCAAACACAAACCTATTAAATTTAACGCCAAATGAAACCTATTAAATATAAGACCAAATAAAACCTATTAAATATAGTGCCAAACACAAATCTATTAAATTTAACATCAAATAAAACCAATTAAATACAACACTAAACACAAGTCTATTAAATATCATGATACATAAATATTAATCTATTAAATTTATCAAATAAAACCTATTAAATTTTATGTCAAACACAAACCTATTAAATTTAACACCAAATAAAACCTATTAAATTTAACGCCAAATGAAACCTATTAAATATAACACCAAATAAAACCTATTAAATATAGTGCCAAACACAAATCTATTAAATTTAACACCAAATAAAACCAATTAAATATCATGCTAAATAAACATAAATCTATTAAATTTATCAAATAAAACCTATTAAATTTTATGTCAAACACAAACCTATTAAATTTAACACCAAATAAAACCTATTAAATTTTGTGTCAAACACAAACCTATTAAATTTAACACCAAATAAAACCTATCAAATTTAACGCCAACCACAAATCTATTAAATTTAACACTAAACACAATACCAGTGTGGCTAAAACGAGTCTATAAATGCGCTATGCACCGGAGTAAATGGGACGACATTTATTGCGTGCTAGTGTACTTCTTCGGATCTAAGATTCGCAGTTCGGTATACTATAGAAGTGATCAATTATTACATATTATATCACTGACAATATCATGAGCATTATTAGCATTCCAATGAAATTGACGGTATGTGATTGCCAATGTATAAGTCGAACGTGTAGATTGCGTGGTTCGTAATCAAATAATGCGTCCTGACCAATTACATTTTAGGGACCATTTCCATCGTCGAACGAATGAGGGGACTTGGTAAGAGCTTATAAGAATTGGGTTTGAGGGGGCCTCTTCCTTTCCTCCCGCGTTTTCAGGCGTATTTTCAAGAATTAAAAAAAAAGAAGTGGTGGGTTTGTTTTATCAAAATTTTGTTAATATCTTTATGCAGGTTTACACCAACTATATAAATTTCTATTAAAAAAATATTGACTTTTTAAGGCGGAAATGAGCTGCGCCGTGCGGACTGCTTTTACGACTCGGACCACGATTCCAACCGCTTCAATCGTCTGAAATGAAACAATAAAACATTTTTATGACCGGAAGACAAAATTCTATCGTCCGGACTAGAAGCGTATTTTTATAAATTTTTTCGACAAAATGGCGACACAATTTGTGAAAAAAAATTTAGATTTTTTTATAGCCTCAATCGTTGTCTATAAATCGTAATTTTTGTAGATTGAAAAGTTGATTTTAGTCTGAATGATAGAATCTTGTTTTTCGGTCATGTTTTATTTTTTCATTTCAGATAATTGAAACGGCTGGAATCGCGGTCCGCATCGTAAAAGCAGTTCGCACGGCGTAGCTCATTTCCTCCTTAAAAAGTCAATATTTTTTTAAATCAACATTTATATACTTGGTGTAAGCATGCGTAAAGATATTGACAAAGTTTTGATAAAACAACCAACCACTTTTCTTATCCCTGAAAATACGCCTGAAAACGCCGGAGAAAAGGAAAAGGTTCCCTAATTAAATATGAGTTGCCTACACGAAACGCGGTTTTTTTCGAAAATAGAAAGCAATGACAGATGCGATAGCAACCGGACTACAATCGAAAAAATTTTCGCGATACTTCTGACTAATTAAAAGTAAAATAAAATATCAACCCTTTTGAATTTGAATTGCCCACGTGAAACGCAAATTTATTTAAGAAATAAACATATAGACAAACGCGAGATCATTCAGGATGTAATGAATAAATTGTTCGCAATATTTCTCAACATTAACCCTCAATCCGTGACGGTATTTGAGGCACTTTAATCCAGCAATTGTCAACCAAAAAAAATTCGAAAAAGTTTGTGATCGATCTTCAGGCCGTACTTCATAAGGAATAATAGGGTTTTCTTTTTTTTTCTTTTAAATATATTTTTTTGCATGAAATATTACGCAACCTGCGAAGAAAATGATTTTGGGCAGGACGGAAACGACCCAGGTTCACGGATTGAGGGTTAAAATAAAACAATCCGTTGAACAAAAATGAAATTGCTCGGACTATTCGCGTATTTATATTCACGAAAAGAAAGTAAATGAGAGATGGAAGATAACCCGGGTTCTTAATCAATACATTTGTCTCGAGATTTATCAACAATCAAAGAAAAAAAGTCTTTTGGTGTACAATGAATAAAGTACACAAAAGGCCAATTTATTGAGGAATAGAAAATGATGTCAGACGTGAGATTAATCGGATTTGAATCAATCAGTTATTGGTGATATTATGCACTAATAATAAAATAAGCAATAAATATCTTTTAGCCAAATATGAGTTGCCTACATGGAATGCAAATTCATTCACGAAAAAAAAACAAAAATGACAACCGCGAAATCAATCGAAATTTAATCGATGAATCGTTTTCAATATTTCTCGACAATAAAAGAAAAAAATTCGTGGGTCAAAAACGAATCGCCTGCACTAAGCGCGAATTCATTCACAAAAAGTAAATAATGACAAACCGGAAAAAAATCGGGTTTTAATACTAACAAAAAATCGATAGGTACGGCAGACTAATTAACGCTTACCTTCCTGATGATGTCGTTATGCTCTTTTATTTCTTCGAACCCTTCCGGTATTCGATGATGAGATGTCTGCGATTTGAACCCTTGGTTCCCTCTGAACCCCCTGAAAATTTGTATTATTTTTGTGGCATTACATTTCTCTATTACCGGAAAATGATTCGCTGTTCCGCGAATCATTGAGATACTATCGATGACTACGCAAATGTTTGCTGTGTTAACCCTTTGAGGGACAAATTTGTCAACGGAACAAATAAACAAAATCATAGAAAACCTACAAGTTTTCGGGGTCGCTGATTACAGTTCTGAAGTCAGAATTACGAAATTAGAAATGAAAATTTATAATCTTAAAGAAAATTTCATGTTCCAAAATTCCAAAAATTATTTTCCAAAAAACTAAAGTACGAAAAATTCGGAAAAAATTACATAGCAAACTGTGCATGAAAAATACGTATAAAAAATTTCGGAGCCTCAGCTGTCTCCATTACAAAAAAAAACGAATGTTTTCTCGTTCATTGTTTGTAAAAACGTATACATAAATAAATAATTGCAATTTTGAATAAAATTGTGATGACTTAGATACCTAAGAGTCTAAGAAGTGTTTACATACATTTAAAAAGTGCGAAACATATTAGAAAAGCAAAAAAAAAAACAGAGAAAAAACAGGTGGGACGCTGCCTCTCTAAGGGTTAAACAGCTAAGAAAGAGGGAGGGCAAACCGCACTCGTCGTGTACTTTCGCGCAAAGAGAAAACTCGAGATATGAAAAACGACGGATTTATTTTAAATGACTCACCCATCGAAATGAAAAAACAGATAAAGTAGAACCTCGATTATCCGAACCAATTGGGACCAAGACTAGTGCAGATAATCAAAAGTTAGAACAATCGAATCGTGGGTTTTTGGAACGAGATCATGAGCAACACCGTTATACATGAAAAACAGTACATACGACTACGACGACGACTACGACGACGACGACGACGACGACGACGACTACGACTACGACTACGACTACGACGAAGACGACGACTACGACTACGACTACGACTACGACCACGACGACGACGACTACGACTACGACTACGACTACGACTACGTAGACGACTACGACGACGACTACGACGACGACGACGACTACGACTACGACTACGACGACGACTACGAAGACGACGACGACTACGACGATGACGACGACGACGACGACTTCGACTACGACTACGACGACGACTACGACGACGACGACTACGACGACGACGACTACGACGACGACGACTACGCCGACGACGACTACGACGACGACGACTACGACGACGACGACGACGAGTACGACTACGACTACGACGACGACTACGACGACGACGACGACTACGACTACGACTACGACTACGACTACGACCGACTACGACTACGACTACGACTACGACGACGACTACGACTACGACTACGGCTACGACTACGACTACGACTACGACTACGACTACGACGACTACGACTACGACTACGACGACTACGACTACGACTACGACTACGACTACGACGACTACGACGACTACGACTACGACTACGACTACGACTACGACTCCGACGACTACGACTACGACTACGACTACGACTACGACCACGACTACGACTACGACGACTACAGACTACGACTACGACGACTACGACTACGACTACGATGACTACGACTACGATGACTACGACTACGACTATGACTACGACTACGACGACTACGACTACGACTACGACTACGACGACGACTACGACTACGACTACGACGAATACGACAACGACTACGACGACTACGAGTACGACTACGACTACGACGACTACGACTACGACTACGACCACGACTACGATGACTACGACTACGACTACGACTACGCTTACGACGACTACGACTACGACTACGACTACGACGACTACGACTACGACTACGACGACTACGACTACGACTACGACGACTACGACTACGACTACGACTACTACGACGACTACGACTACGACGACTACGACTACGACGACTACGACTACGACTACGACTACGACTACTACGACGACTACGACTACGACGACTACGACTACGACTACGACTACGACTACGACTACGACTACTACGACGACTACAACTACGACGACTACAACTACGACGACTACAACTACGACTACGACTACGACTACTACGACGACTACGACTACGACGACTACGACTACGACTACGACTACGACTACTACGACGACTACGACGACGACGACTACGACTACGACTACGACTACGACTACTACGACGACTACGACTACGACGACTACGACTACGACTACGACTACGACTACTACGACGACTACGACGACTACGACTACGACTACGACTACGACTACGACTACTACGACGACTACGACTACGACGACTACGACTACGACTACGACTACGACTACGACTACGACTACGACTACGACTACTACGACGATTACGACTACGACGACTACGACTACGACTACGACTACGACTACTACGACGACTACGACCACGACGACTACGACTACGACTACGACTACGACTACGACTACGACTACGACTACTACGACGACTACGACTACGACAACTACGACTACGACTACGACTACGACTACGACTACTACGACGACTACGACTACGACGACTACGACTACCACTACGACTACTACGACGACTACGACTACGACGACTACGACTACGACTACGACTACGACTACTAGGACGACTACGACTACGACGACTACGACTACGACTACGACTACGACTACGACTACGACTACGACTACTACGACGACTACGACTACGACTACGACTACGACTACGAATACGACTACGACTACTACGACGACTACGACTACGACGACTACGACTACGACTACGACTACGACTACTACGACGACTACGACTACGAAGACTACGACTACGACTACTACAACTACGACTACTACGACGACTACGACTACGACGACTACGACTACGACGACTACGACTACGACTACGACTACGGCTACTACGACGACTACGACTACGACGACTACGACTACGACTACGACTACGACCACTACGACGACTACGACTACGACGACTACGACTACGACTACGACTACTACGACTACGACTACTACGACGACTACGACCACGACGACTACGACTACGACTACGACTACTACGACTACGACTACTACGACTACGACTATTACGACTACGACTACTACGACGACTACGACTACGAAGACTACGACTACGACTACTACGACTACGACTACTACGACAACTACGACTACGACGTCTACGACTACGACTACGACTACGACTACGGCTACTACGACGACTACGACTACGACTACGACTACGACTACGACTACGACGACGACTACTACAACTACGACTACGACGACTACGACTACGACTACGACTACGACTACTACGACAACTACGACTACGACGACTACGACTACGACTACGACTACGACTACGACTACGACTACGACTACGAGTACGACGACTACAGACTACGACTACGACGACTACGACTACGACTACGACGACTACGACTACGACTATGACTACGACGACTACGACTACGACTACGACTACGACGACGACTACGACTACGACTACGACGACTACGACTACGACGACTACGACTACGACTACGACTACGACGACTACGACTACGACTACGACCACGACTACGATGACTACGACTACGACTACGACTACGCCTACGACGACTACGACGACGACTACGACTACGACGACTACGACGACGACTACGACGACTACGACTACGACTACGACTACGACGACTACGACTACGACTACGACTACGACTACTACGACGACTACGACTACGACGACTACGACTACGACTACGACTACGACTACGACTACTACGACGACTACGACTACGACGACTACGACTACGACTACGACTACGACTACGACTACTACGACGACTACGACTACGACGACTACGACTAAGACTACGACTACTACGGCTACTACGACGACTACGACTACGACGACTTCGACTACGACTACGACTACGACAACTACTACGACGACTACGACTACGACGACTACGACTACGACTACGACTACTACAACTACGACTACTACAACTACGACTACGGCGACTACGACTACGACTACGACTACGACTACGACTACGACTACTACGACGACTACGACTACGACGACTACGACTACGACTACGACTACGACTACGACTACTACGGCGACTACGACTACGACGACTGCGACTAGAACTACGACTACGACTACGACTACTACGACGACTACGACTACGACGACTACGACTACGACTACGACTACAACTACGACCACTACGACGACTACGACTACGACGACTACGACGACGACTACTACGACTACGACTACTACGACGACTACGACTACGACTACGACGACTACGACTACTACGACGACTACGACTACGACTACGGCTACGACTACTACGACTAGGACGACTACGACTACGACTACTACGACTACGACTACTACGACGACTACGACTACTACGACTACGACTACTACGACGACTATGACTACGACGACTGCGACTAGAACTACGACTACGACTACGACTACTACGACGACTACGACTACGACTACTACGACGACTACGACTACGACGACTACGACTACGACTACGACTACGACTACTACGACGACTACGACGACTACGACTACGACTACGACTACGACTACTACGACGACTACGACTACGACGACTACGACTACGACTACGACTACGACTACGACTACTACGACGATTACGACTACGACGACTACGACTACGACTACGACTACGACTACGACTACTACGACGACTACGACTACGACGACTACGACTACGACTACGACTACAACTACGACTACCACGACGACTACGACAACGACGACTACGACTACGACTACGACTACTACGACGACTACGACCACGACTACGACTACGACAACGACGACTACGACTACGACTACGACGACTGCGACTACGACTACGACTACGACTACGACGACTACGACTACGACTACGACTACTACGACTACGACTACTACGACTACGACTACTACGACGACTACGACTACGACGACTACGACGACGACTACTACGACTACGACTACTACGACGACTACGACTACGACGACTACGACTACGACTACTACGACTACGACTACTACGACTACGACTACTACGACGACTACGACTACGACGACTACGACTACGACTACTACGACTACTACGACTACGACGACTACGACGACTACGACTACGACGACTACGACTACGACGACTACGACTACGACGACCACGACTCCGACTACGACTACGACAACTACTACGACGACAACGACTACGACGACTACGACTACGACTACGACTACTACAACTACGACTACGACGACTACGACTACGACTACGACTACGACTACGACTACTACGACGACTACGACTACGACGACTACGACTACGACTACGACTACGACTACGACGACTACGACTACTACGACTACTACTACGACTACGACTACTACGACGACTACGACTACGACTACGACTACTACGACGACTACGACTACGACGACTACGACGACGACTACTACGACTACTACGACGACTACGACTACGACGACTACGACTCCGACTACTACGACTACGACTACTACGACTACGACTACTACGACGACTACGACTACGACGACTACGACTACGACTACTACGACTACCACTACTACGACGACTACGACTACGACGACTACGACTACGACGACTACGACTAAGACTACGACTACTACGGCTACTACGACGACTACGACTACGACGACTTCGACTACGACTACGACTACGACAACTACTACGACGACTACGACTACGACGACTACGACTACGACTACGACTACTACAACTACGACTACGACGACTACGACTACGACTACGACTACGACTACGACTACTACGACGACTACGACTACGACGACTACGACTACGACTACGACTACGACTACGACTACTACGACGACTACGACTACGACGACTGCGACTAGAACTACGACTACGACTATGACTACTACGACGACTACGACTACGACGACTACGACTACGACTACGACTACGACTACGACCACTACGACGACTACGACTACGACGACTACGACGACTACGACTACGACTACGACTACGACGACTACGACTACTACGACGACTACGACTACGACTACGGCTACGACTACTACGACTAGGACGACTACGACTACGACTACTACGACTACGACTACTACGACGACTACGACTACTACGACTACGACTACTACGACGACTATGACTACGACGACTGCGACTAGAACTACGACTACGACTACGACTACTACGACGACTACGACTACGACTACTACGACGACTACGACTACGACGACTACGACTACGACTACGACTACGACTACGACTACTACGACGACTACGACGACTACGACTACGACTACGACTACGACTACTACGACGACTACGACTACGACGACTACGACTACGACTACGACTACGATTACGACTACTACGACGACTACGACTACGACGACTACGACTACGACTACGACTACGACTACGACTACTACGACGACTACGACTACGACGACTACGACTACGACTATGACTACAACTACGACTACCACGACGACTACGACAACGACGACTACGACTACGACTACGACTACTACGACGACTACGACCACGACTACGACTACGACAACGACGACTACGACTACGACTACGACGACTGCGACTACGACTACGACTACGACTACGACGACTACGACTACGACTACGACTACTACGACTACGACTACTACGACTACGACTACTACGACGACTACGACTACGACGACTACGACGACGACTACTACGACTACGACTACTACGACGACTACGACTACGACGACTACGACTACGACTACTACGACTACGACTACTACGACTACGACTACTACGACGACTACGACTACGACGACTACGACTACGACTACTACGACTACTACGACTACGACGACTACGACGACTACGACTACGACGACTACGACTACGACGACTACGACTACGACGACCACGACTCCGACTACGACTACTACGGCTACTACGACGACTACGACTACGACGACTACGACTACGACTACGACTACGACTACAACTACTACGACGACTACGACTACGACGACTACGACTACGACTACGACTACTACAACTACGACTACGACGACTACGACTACGACTACGACTACGACTACGACTACTACGACGACTACGACTACGACGACTACGACTACGACGACTACGACTACGACGACTACGACTACGACTACGACTACGACTACTACGACGACTACGACAACGACGACTGCGACTAGAACTACGACTACGACTACGACTACTACGACGACTACGACTACTACGACTACGACTACTACGACTACGACTACTACGACGACTACGACTACTACGACTCCGACTACTATGACTACTAGGACTACGACGACTACGACTACTACGACTACGACCTCGGGGGTGAAACCCAACACCTACCGGGCGCGTCCTCAGGTCGCGGATAGAGGAACGTCCTACCCGGCCGTAAGACCGACGGACAGGGGTGAAATAAAATAACCCTCGCGGACAAAAAGAGGTGCGAGGAAGAAGGAAAACCGCCACAAAAACCAGGGTCACGTAGACCAGCGGGTGCAGTGACGCTGCCCGTAAGGGATGTGCGAAATGATCTGCACAGCGCAGCATACGTGGACACTCCCGGCGTCTACGCGCCGCACCCAAGGGAGCGTGAGGAAGCCGATGAAAGAAGAAGGTGTACGGCCGGGGCGGATGACCATTCCCGCCTTAATGGTCACAAGCCCCCACAGCAATGGGGGTAGCTGTGAGGGTGATCACCCCCCCACTTCCCGAGGCATCGCGTTCGGAGACGACCTCTCGCTCTGGAGTACACACTAAACCATGGATACCCAACAATAAAACAAAAACAAAAACAAACCAGAAGAGCAACTGCGATCAACAGCAACTTCCAACCGCGCAGGCACTGGAGGCACAGCGCAGCCCTACGCCTTGCCACAAGTAGGGACAGAAGTAGGCACAGAAACGGAAACCGCCCAAGGCTGGACCTCGCCAAGAGCAAAACCCGACGACCCGCTCCAGCAACACACGTTCGCTCGCGACACCGCGATCGGACAAGAAGATAGCAAGCTGAGTGAACTCCACATGCTCATCGCGGAGACAATCGAAACTATAAAAACGAAACGCACCGTACCTATGGAGGTCACGAGAAGCGTCAGAGAAGCACTTGGGCTACTCACCGACGCGCTAGCCAGCCGAAAAACCTGGAAGGACGCCCAGCGCAGACTCACGCACGCCGAAACCGAGGAGCGAGAAGCCCTCCGCGGCAAAGTGAAAAAGAGTGAAGAACTCCGGGCAAGCCGCCCAGAAACGACGCCGCGCTTCACGCGAAGCAAACGACCGGCAAACAGCCCTCCCGTAGGCCCAGAAGAAGACGTGCTAGGGCACCAAGATGGTGATTTCGCATTAGTCACCCGACGAAAAAAGAAGCAGCGTACCAACGCGCCGCGCGACGCGCCGATCGCACAACAGACTGCCATAGCTGCTGGTAAAGGGCAGTCCACGCCCGCAGATCGCCCGAGGGCCAAAAACAGAAAGACAGGGGCACTGAGCAAGCGTTCCAATGCGGTCCTCATCAAGCCAGCGGAAGGCAAAACGTACGCCGACCTCCTAAAGACTATAAAGACGAAGGTCAACCCGGACCAACACAATACGTGCATACGCACAATAAGAGAGACACGAGACGGTGGGATATTGCTGGAATTGGATAGGAGCTCCGAACACAGCAAATCCTTCACGGAAGCCGTCACTACCGCGGTCGGTAACAGCGGGGCTGTCAAAGACCTCACTCCGACGATCACCATCGAGATACGCGACATCGACTCCGCCTCCAACGAGGACGACATCCGAGAAGAGCTAATACGCGACCTGGGCGAAAACGCAGACATAAAGAGAATAGGACTCTCCAAAAATGTCACCCGTGGACAACGCATGGCCTTCGTCGATCTCAGCGACCACACGGCACAGAAGATCCTCTCCTCTAGCCGCATCAAGATCGGCTGGATAGTCTGTCGTGTGAGACTACACGAAGCCGTCCAGAGATGTTTCAAGTGCCTTGGATACGGGCACGTCTCCAGGAGCTGCTCCTACTCCAACATACTGACCCCTCGCTGGATCCCAGACAACACCGGCACGGCGGCTATCTGGATCGTAAACACGGACCTGCAGGTCATTGACACTGGGAAAGGTGACGGTTTTGCCTGGGCCAAACTCCAGGGCTACACCATCTTCAGCTGCTACCTATCACCGAATGAAGGCATCCATGCCTTCAGACGTAAACTCAGCGAAATAGAAGACGCGGTGCGACACATCGAAGGAGAAGTCGTCATCGCTGGAGACCTGAACGCCAAATCGACAGAGTGGGGCATGGACCGCAGTGACACCAGGGGAAACGAGGTGTCGGACATGGCGGCCCGCCTGGATCTGGTCATCGCCAATGTAGGAAACACCACCACCTTCAGGAGGCCCGGCCAGCGAGAATCCATCATCGATGACACCTTCGCCACGTCAAACACCGCTGCCGCCATCCAGAACTGGAGGGTTCTGGAAGACTACAACGCCAGCGACCACCAGTATATCCAATTCCGGATCGCCAACGTTAAGCCAAACATAGCCGAAACTAGACACCAGCAAAAGGGATGGAATGAGAAGAAGCTTGACGAAGGGAAACTCACCAACTTCCTCCAGGGAAAACAGGCGACCATTGACACCATCATAAATAACCAAACCTTGGACGCTGAGGCGCTCGTCGAGAAGACGATGAGCCTCATCACGGCGGCCTGCGATGCATCCATGCCTGCTAGGTCCTGCCGATGCAAGAGACGGCCAAACTACTGGTGGAACAATGAGATCAGTGAGCTCAGATCTAAGTATTTGGCACTGCGACGAAAACTTGTCAGAGCCAACCGGAGACGACAGCCCGGGCAGCCTAATGCACTGGCCAACGAATTTGACATCGCTAAGAAAGCCCTTAAAAAGGCTATCAAAAGCAGCAAGAGACAAGGATGGAGGAATCTGTGCGCAGAACTAGACGAGGATCCATGGGGCAAGGCGTACCAAATCGCGGTCAAGGGACTTGGCAAGCAAGCACCCGTACCCCCAATGGACCCGACCATGACCAAGAAAATCATAGAGGACCTATTCCCACGACACCCACGGAGGCCGCCCAAAAAGAACCGGGCTACAACGGCAGCGCCGCTCTTCACAACAGAAGAATTACAAGACGCCGCGCGCACGCTCAACCCAGGAAAGGCCCCCGGACCGGACGGGGTTCCAACCAGCGTAATCAAGAAAATCGCTGAAAAGGCTCCCAAGATCCTGCTCGGGATGTACAATGCGTGCCTCACTAGCGGAATCTTCTGTAAAAGATGGAAGCGACAACGCCTCGTGCTGCTCGACAAAGGCAAAGGCCCACCGATAACGTCATCCTCGTACAGGCCACTATGCATGCTTGACATCGCTGGCAAACTACTTGAAAAGCTAATCAAGACACGATTAACTGCTGCGGTGCAGAGAGCCGGTGGACTCTCCAATAACCAGCATGGTTTTAGAAAACGGCACTCCACAGTCTCGGCGATAGACCAAGCCCTGTCTATCGTAAAACAGGCCTGGGCAGGGAACCACCGCTCCCGAAGAGTGGGTGTACTCATCACGTTTGACGTAAAAAACGCCTTTAACTCCGTGAGCTGGGAAGATGTGATCGACGCACTGAAGGATGACTTTGGGGTGGACGAGTACATCCGGGACATGGTAGATGATTACTTCCGCGAACGGGAGCTAGTATCTAGCACAACGGAGGGCACGCTCACCACCGAAGTGACAGCTGGCGTCCCGCAGGGCTCTGTCCTGGGCCCGGACCTCTGGAATGTGCGATACGACGACCTCCTAAGGATGGAATCAACACGGGACACGTACCTTGTCGGATATG
>OX632359.1:14823657-14913657 GCA_951751655.1 Ophion costatus | reverse complement strand
GCAGCCCTACGCCTTGCCACAAGTAGGGACAGAAGTAGGCACAGAAACGGAAACCGCCCAAGGCTGGACCTCGCCAAGAGCAAAACCCGACGACCCGCTCCAGCAACACACGTTCGCTCGCGACACCGCGATCGGACAAGAAGATAGCAAGCTGAGTGAACTCCACATGCTCATCGCGGAGACAATCGAAACTATAAAAACGAAACGCACCGTACCTACGGAGGTCACGAGAAGCGTCAGAGAAGCACTTGGGCTACTCACCGACGCGCTAGCCAGCCGAAAAACCTGGAAGGACGCCCAGCGCAGACTCACGCACGCCGAAACCGAGGAGCGAGAAGCCCTCCGCGGCAAAGTGAAAGAGAGTGAAGAACTCCTCCGGGCAAGCCGCCCAGAAACGACGCCGCGCTTCACGCGAAGCAAACGACCGGCAAACAGCCCTCCCGTAGGCCCAGAAGAAGACGCGCTAGGGCACCAAGATGGTGATTTCGCATTAGTCACCCGACGAAAAAAGAAGCAGCGTACCAACGCGCCGCGCGACGCGCCGATCGCACAACAGACTGCCATAGCTGCTGGTAAAGGGCAGTCCACGCCCGCAGATCGCCCGAGGGCCAAAAACAGAAAGACAGGGGCACTGAGCAAGCGTTCCAATGCGGTCCTCATCAAGCCAGCGGAAGGCAAAACGTACGCCGACCTCCTAAAGACTATAAAGACGAAGGTCAACCCGGACCAACACAATACGTGCATACGCACAATAAGAGAGACACGAGACGGTGGGATATTGCTGGAATTGGATAGGAGCTCCGAACACAGCAAATCCTTCACGGAAGCCGTCACTACCGCGGTCGGTAACAGCGGGGCTGTCAAAGACCTCACTCCGACGATCACCATCGAGATACGCGACATCGACTCCGCCTCCAACGAGGACGACATCCGAGAAGCGCTAATACGCGACCTGGGCGAAAACGCAGACATAAAGAGAATAGGACTCTCCAAAAATGTCACCCGCGGACAACGCATGGCCTTCGTCGATCTCAGCGACCACACGGCACAGAAGATCCTCTCCTCTAGCCGCATCAAGATCGGCTGGATAGTTTGTCGTGTGAGACTACACGAAGCCGTCCAGAGATGTTTCAAGTGCCTTGGATACGGGCACGTCTCCAGGAGCTGCTCCGGGCCCGACCGCAGTAACCTTTGCTACAAGTGCGGGGAGGCTAATCACAAAGCCGCCTCCTGCAACGGAACACCCAAGTGTGTGCTATGCGCAGAAACGGAAGGACTCAACACCGGCCACATCCTTGGCACCGCGCACTGCGACAGCTATCGGAGAGCTCAAAAAGCCAAGGGAAGATGACGACTGTTCTTCAAGGAAACCTAGCGCGGGGGTGGACGGCACAAAACCTAATGCATCAGCACATCACGGAAAAGGGGATCGATGTATGCGTACTGGCCGAACAATATTCCAACATACTGACCCCTCGCTGGATCCCAGACAACACCGGCACGGCGGCTATCTGGATCGTAAACCCGGACCTGCAGGTCATTGACACTGGGAAAGGTGACGGTTTTGCCTGGGCCAAACTCCAGGGCTACACCATCTTCAGCTGCTACCTATCACCGAATGAAGGCATCCATGCCTTCAGACGTAAACTCAGCGAAATAGAAGACGCGGTGCGACACATCGAAGGAGAAGTCGTCATCGCTGGAGACCTGAACGCCAAATCGACAGAGTGGGGCATGGACCGCAGCGACACCAGGGGAAACGAGGTGTCGGACATGGCGGCCCGCCTGGATCTGGTCATCGCCAATGTAGGAAACACCACCACCTTCAGGAGGCCCGGCCAGCGAGAATCCATCATCGATATCACCTTCGCCACGTCAAACACCGCTGCCGCCATCCAGAACTGGAGGGTTCTGGAAGACTACAACGCCAGCGACCACCAGTATATCCAATTCCGGATCGCCAACGTTAAGCCAAAAATAGCCGAAACTAGACACCAGCAAAAGGGATGGAATGAGAAGAAGCTTGACGAAGGGAAACTCACCAACTTCCTCCAGGGAAAACAGGCGACCATTGACGCCATCATAAATAACCAAACCTTGGACGCTGAGGCGCTCGTCGAGAAGACGATGAGCCTCATCACGGCGGCCTGCGATGCATCCATGCCTGCTAGGTCCTGCCGATGCAAGAGACGGCCAAACTACTGGTGGAACAATGAGATCAGTGAGCTCAGATCTAAGTGTTTGGCACTGCGACGAAAACTTGTCAGAGCCAACCGGAGACGACAGCCCGGGCAGCCTAATGCACTGGCCAACGAATTTGACATCGCTAAGAAAGCCCTTAAAAAGGCTATCAAAAGCAGCAAGAGACAAGGATGGAGGAATCTGTGCGCAGAACTAGACGAGGATCCATGGGGCAAGGCGTACCAAATCGCGGTCAAGGGACTTGGCAAGCAAGCACCCGTACCCCCAATGGACCCGACCATGACCAAGAAAATCATAGAGGACCTATTCCCACGACACCCACGGAGGCCGCCCAAAAAGAACCGAGCTACAACGGCAGCGCCGCTCTTCATAACAGAAGAATTACAAGACGCCGCGCGCACGCTCAACCCAGGAAAGGCCCCCGGACCGGACGGGGTTCCAACCAGCGTAATCAAGAAAATCGCTGAAAAGGCTCCCAAGATGCTGCTCGGGATGTACAATGCGTGCCTCACTAGCGGAATCTTCTGTAAAAGATGGAAGCGACAACGCCTCGTGCTGCTCGACAAAGGCAAAGGCCCACCGATAACGTCATCCTCGTACAGGCCACTATGCATGCTTGACATCGCTGGCAAACTACTTGAAAAGCTAATCAAGACACGATTAACTGCTGCGGTGCAGAGAGCCGGTGGACTCTCCAATAACCAGCATGGTTTTAGAAAACGGCACTCCACAGTCTCGGCGATAGACCAAGCCCTGTCTATCGTAAAACAGGCCTGGGCAGGGAACCACCGCTCCCGAAGAGTGGGTGTACTCATCACGTTTGACGTAAAAAACGCCTTTAACTCCCTGAGCTGGGAAGATGTGCTCGACGCACTGAAGGATGACTTTGGGGTGGACGAGTACATCCGGGACATGGTAGATGATTACTTCCGCGAACGGGAGCTAGTATCTAGCACAACGGAGGGCACGCTCACCACCGAAGTGACAGCTGGCGTCCCGCAGGGCTCTGTCCTGGGCCCGGACCTCTGGAATGTGCGATACGACGACCTCCTAAGGATGGAATCAACACGGGACACGTACCTTGTCGGATATGCGGACGACGTGGCCGGACTCGTCCTCGCTAACAGTAACGAGGACGCACGCCGGAAAATCGACTGCCTGGTCGAGAGACTAAGCGACTGGCTGAAGCGACACAGACTCGAGCTAGCCGCCAGCAAAACCGAGATGGTTGTCCTCACCAGACAACGCTGGTTCGAGAAGCCGTTTACGATAAACATTGGTGGGACTAACGTCGTAGCGAAACCCTCATTAAAGTACTTGGGTCTCCAGCTCGATGAAAAGCTAACGTACTGCGAGCACCTCACCAGAACGGCCGAAAAGGCAAACAAAATAGCGGCAAGCCTGTCGAAGATAATGCCCAACACCTCAGGGCCTCGATATGCCAAGAGGCGACTGCTGCAGAGCGTGGTACACTCAGTGATACTCTACGGCGCCGAAATCTGGGCAGACCAACTCACCCAGGAAAAATATAGACGAAAACTCGCGGCAATACAAAGACGAGCCGCCCTCCGAGTCGCGTGTGCGTACCGCACAACTTCGGAGGCGGCAATCCTAGTTATAACCAAGACGATACCAATTGACCTTATGGCGAAAGAACGGAAAAGACTACAAGAACGACGCTCAGCAGGCACCCTCGACGATACATCCCGAGAGCTTGAGCGGAAACAGACGTATAGAGAATGGACACGCAGATGGCAAAGCGCCGACACAGGGAGATGGACGGCCAAACTGATCCCAACGATAGAACCGTGGGTTGGCTCTAAACATGCAGAGACCAACTACTACTTCACGCAACTGCTCACGGGGCATGGCCTATTCAACGCCTACTTGCACCGCATGGGGAAAATAGGTAGCCCTATGTGCAAATACTGCCCGGAGACCATCGACGATGCCTCCCACACCTTCTTCCACTGCAGTAGATGGGTGACAGAAAGAAACAAAGCCGAAAGAGCCATTGGAGCCATGCTTAGCCCAGAAAACATAATCCCCCACATCATCAACTCTGAGATAAAGTGGCAAGCGATTATGAGCTTCGCAGAAAATGTGCTGAAAGCCAAAAAGCTGGAGCACCCAACCACCGAAAACGCCTAATGGCGCACCCCAGGTCGGGCTGAAGTAATGCGAAAGCGGTTTCCAGCCCGGCCCCCTCCCAACAGGAGGGGCGGAAAGAGGAATGTTTTTAGCCAGTAAAAATCTGGCACTACCGACAAATACCACCCAGTCGGTGTCTTATCGAAGATTTTTGAACCTCTTACTAAAAAAAAAAAAAAAAAAAAAAAAACTACGACTACGACTACTACGACTACGACTACTACGACTACGACTACTACGACGACTACGACTACTACGACTACGACTACTACGACGACTACGACTACGACGACTACGACTACGACTACGACTACGACTACGACTACTACGACGACTACGACTACGACGACTACGACTACGACTACGACTACGACGACTACGACTACTACGACGACTACGACTACGACTACGACTACGACTACTACGACTACGACGACTACGACTACGACTACTACGACTACGACTACTACGACGACTACGACTACTACGACGACTACGACTACTACGACGACGACGACTACGACTACGACTACTACGACGACTACGACTACTACGACTACTACTACGACTACGACTACTACGACTACGACTACTACGACTACGACGACTACGACTACTACGACTACGACTACTACGACGACTACGACGACTACGACTATGACTACTACGACTACTACGACTACGACCACTACGACTACTACGACTACGACGACTACGACTACTACGACTACGACGACTACGACTACGACTACTACGACGACTACGACTACTACGACTACTACTACTACGACGACTACGACTACGACGACTACGACTACGACTACAACTACTACGACGACTACGACTACTACGACGACGACGACTACGACTACTACTACGAATACGCCTACTACGACGACTACGACTACGACGACTACGACTACGACTACGACGACTACGACTACTACGACTACTACTACGACTACTACGACTACGACTACGACTACGACGACTACGACTACTACGACTACTACTACGACTACGACTACTACGACGACCACGACTACGACGACTACGACTACGACTACGACTACTACGACGACTACGACTACGACGACTACGACTACGACGACTACGACTACGACGACTACGACGACGACTACTACGACTACTACGACGACTACGACTACGACGACTACGACTACGACTACTACGACTACGACTACAACGACGACTACGACTACGACGACTACGACTACGACGACTACGACTACGACTACTACGACTAAGACTACTACGACGACTACGACTACGACGACTACGACTACGACGACTACGACTACGACTACGACTACTACGGCTACTACGACGACTACGACTACGACGATTACGACTACGACTACGACTACGTCTACAACTACTACGACGAATACGACTACGACGACTACGACTACGACTACGACTACTACAACTACGACTACGACGACTACGACTACGACTACGACTACGACTACGACTACTACGACGACTACGTCTACGACGACTACGACTACGACTACGACTACGACTACGACTACGACTACGACTACGACTACTACGACTACGACGACTGCGACTAGAACTACGACTACGACTACGACTACTACGACGACTACGACTACGACTACGACTACGACTACGACTACGACTACTACGACGACTACGACTACGACGACTGCGACTAGAACTACGACTACGACTACGACTACTACGACGACTACGACTACGACGACTACGACTACGACTACGACTACGACTACGACTACTACGACGACTACGACTACGACGACTACGACTACGACTACGACTACGACGACTACGACTACTACGACGACTAGGACTACGACTACGACTACGACTACTACGACTACGACGACTACGACTCCGACTACTACGACTACGACTACTACGACTACGACTACTACGACTACGACTACTACGACGACTACGACTACTACGACTACGACTACTACGACGACTACGACTACTACGACGACGACGACTATGACTACGACTACTACGACTACTACGACTACGACTACTACGACGACTACGACTACTACGACTACGACTACTACGACTACTACGACTACGACCACTACGACTACTACGACTACGACGACTACGACTACTACGACTACGACGACTACGACTACGACGACTACGACTACGACTACGACTACTACGACGACTACGACTACTATGACGACTACGACTACGACTACGACTACTACGACTACTACTACGACTACGACTACTGCGACTACGACTACTACGACTACGACGACTATGACTACGACTACTACGACTACGACTACTACGACGACTCCGACTACTACGACTACGAATACTACGACTACTACGACTACGACGACTACGACTACTACGACTACGACGACTACGACTACTACGACTACGACTACGACTACGACGACGACGACGACGACGACGACGACGACTACGACTACGACTACGACTACTACGACTACTACGACTACGACGACTACGACTACTACGACTACGACTACGACTACGACGACGACGACGACGACGACGACGACGACGACGACGACGACGACGACTACGACTACGACTACGACTACTACGACGACTAGGACTACTACTACGACTACGACTATTACGACGACTACGACTACGACGACTACGACTACGACTACGACTACTACGACGACTACGACTACTACGACGACTACGACTACTACGACGACTACGTCTACTACGACGACTACGACTACGACTACGACTACTACGACTACGACGACTACGACTACGACTACTACGACTACGACTACGACTACGACGACTACGACTACTACGACTACTACTACGACTACTACGACTACGGCGCCGAAATCTGGGCAGACCAACTCACCCAGGAAAAATATAGACGAAAACTCGCGGCAATACAAAGACGAGCCGCCCTCCGAGTCGCGTGTGCGTACCGCACAACTTCGGAGGCGGCAATCCTAGTTATAACCAAGACGATACCAATTGACCTTATGGCGAAAGAACGGAAAAGACTACAAGAACGACGCTCAGCAGGCACCCTCGACGATACATCCCGAGAGCTTGAGCGGAAACAGACGTATAGAGAATGGACACGCAGATGGCAAAGCGCCGACACAGGGAGATGGACGGCCAAACTGATCCCAACGATAGAACCGTGGGTTGGCTCTAAACATGCAGAGACCAACTACTACTTCACGCAACTGCTCACGGGGCATGGCCTATTCAACGCCTACTTGCACCGCATGGGGAAAATAGGTAGCCCTATGTGCAAATACTGCCCGGAGACCATCGACGATGCCTCCCACACCTCCTTCCACTGCAGTAGATGGGTGACAGAAAGACACAAAGCCGAAAGAGCCATTGGAGCCATGCTTAGCCCAGAAAACATAATCCCCCACATCATCAACTCTGAGATAAAGTGGCAAGCGATTATGAGCTTCGCAGAAAATGTGCTGAAAGCCAAAAAGCTGGAGCACCCAACCATCGAAAACGCCTAATGGCGCACCCCAGGTCGGGCTGAAGTAATGCGAAAGCGGTTTCGAGCCCGGCCCCCTCCCAACAGGAGGGGCGGAAAGAGGAATGTTTTTAGCCAGTAAAAATCTGGCACTACCGACAAATACCACCCAGTCGGTGTCTTATCGAAGATTTTTGAACCTCTTACTAAAAAAAAAAAAAAAAAAAAAAAAAAAAACTACGACTACGACGACTACGACGACTACGACTACTACGACTACGACGACTACGACTACGACTACTACGACGACTACGACTACTACGACTACTACTACTACGACGACTACGACGACTACGACGACTACGACTACGACTACGACTACTACGACGACTACGACTACTACGACGACTACGACGACTACGACTACGACTACGACTACTACGACTACGACGACTACGACTACGACTACTACGACTACGACTACTACGACGACTACGACTACTACGACTACGACTACTACGACGACTACGACTACGACTACTACGACTACTACGACGACTACGACTACGACTACTACGACTACTACGACTACGACTACTACGACTACGACTACTACGACGACTACGACTACAACGACTACGACTGCTACGACTACGACGACAACGACTACTACGACTACTACGACTACGACGACTACGACTACGACTACGACTACGACTATTACGACGACTACGACTACGACGACTACGACTACGACTACGACTACGACTACGACTACGACTACGACTACTACGACGGCGACGACTACGACGACTACGACTACGACTACGACTACGACTACTACGACGACTACGACTACGACGACTACGACTACGACTACGACTACGACTACGACTACTACGACGACTACGACTACGACGACTACGACTACGACTACTACGACGACTACGACTACTACTACGACCACGACTACTACGACGACTACGACTACGACTACGACTACTACGACGACTACGACTACTACGACGAAGTAGTGGTACATACGAAATACTCGTCGATACGAATGGGTACAAACGATTGGTCGATAGTACAGACGGGTACAAACGATTTCCCGGTGGTACAAACGATATACTCGTCAGTGCGAATGGGTACAAACGATTGCCCAATAGTACAGACGTGTACAAACGTTTTCGCGGTGGTACATACGAAGTACTCGTCGATACGAATGGGTATAAACGATTGGTCGATAGTACAGACAAGTACAAACGTTTTCTCGTTGGTACAAATGATATACTCGTCAGTACGAATGGGTACAAACGATTGCTCGATAATACAGACGGGGACAAACGTTTTCTCGGTGGTACATACGAAATACTCGTCGATACCAACGGGTACAAACGATTGCTCGATAGTACAGACGGGTACAACCAATTTCTCGTTGATACAAACGATATTCTCGTCAGTACGAATGAGTACAAACGATCTCTCGGTGGTACAAACGACATACTCGTTGATACGAACAGGTAAAAATATTGCTCGATAGTACAGACGGGTACAAACGTTTCCTCGGTGGAACAAACGATGTACTCGTCGATACGAACGGGTACAAACGATTGCTTGATAGTACAGACGGGTACAAACGTTTCCTCGGTGGTAGCAACGATGTACTCGTCGATACGAACGGATACAAACGATTGCTCGATAGTACAGATGGGTACAAACGTTTTCTCGGTGGTACAAACGATATAATCGTCAGAACGAATGAGTACAAACGATTCCTCGATAGTACAGACGGGTACAAATGTTTTTTCGGTGGTACAAACGATATACTCGTCGATACGAACGGGTACAATCGATTGCTCGATAGTACAGACGGGTACAAACGATTTCTCGGTGGTACAAATGATATACTCGGCGATACGAACGGGTACAAACGATTGCTCGATAGTCCAGACAGGTACAAACGTTTTCTCGTTGGTACAAACGATATACTCGTCAGTACGAATGGGTACAAACGATTGCCCGATAGTACAGACTGGTACAAACGTTTTCCCGGTTGTCGATACGAAATACTCGTTGATACGAATGGGTACAAACGATTGGTCGATAGTACGAACGGGTATAAACGATTTCTCGGTGGTACAAACGATATACTCGTCGATACGAACGGGTACAAACGATTGCTCGATAATACAGACGGGTACAAATGTTTTCTCGTTGGTACAAATTATATACTCGACAGTACGAATGGGTACAAATGATTGCTCGATAGTACAGACGGGTACAAACGTTTTCTCGGTGGTACATACGAAATACTCGTCGATACCAACGGGCACAAACGATTGCTCGATAGTACAGACACGTACAAACAATTTCTCGTTGGTACAAACGATATTCTCGTCAGTACGAATGGGTACAATCGATTAATCGCCGGTACAAATGAGTACAAACGATCTCTCGGTGGTTCAAACGACATACTCGTCGATACGAACGGGTACAAACGATTGCTCGATAGTACAGACGGGTACAAACGTTTCCTCGGTGGTAGATACGATGTACTCGTCGATACGAACGGGTACAAACGATCGCTCGATAGTACAGATGGGTACAATCGTTTTCTCGATGGTACAAACGATATAATCGTCAGAACGAATGGGTACAAACGATTCCTCGATAGTACAGACGGGTACAAATGTTTTTTCGGTGGTACAAACGATATACTCGTCGATACGAACGGGTACAATCGATTGCTCGATAGTACAGACGGGTACAAACGTTTTCTCGGTGGTACAAACGATATACTCGTCAGAACGAATGGGTACAAACGATTCCTCGATAGTACAGACGGGTACAAACGTTTTTTCGGTGGTACAAACGATATACTCGTCGATACGAACGGGTACAATCGATTGCTCGATAGTACAGACGGGTGCAAACGATTTCTCGGCGGTACAAATGATATACTCGTCGATACGAACGGGTACAAACGATTGCTCGATAGTACAGACGGGTACGACCGTTTTCTCGTTGGTACAAACGATATACTCGTCAGTACGAATGGGTACAAACGATTGCCCGATAGTACAGACGGGTACAAACGTTTTCTCGGTGGTCGATACGAAATACTCGTTGATACGATTGGGTACAAACGATTGGTCGATAGTACAGACGGGTACAAACGATTTCTCGGTGGTACAAACGATATACTCGTCGATATGAACGGGTACAAACGATTGCTCGATAATACAGACGGGTACAAACGTTTTCTCGTTGGTACAAATTATATACTCGTCAGTATGAATGGGTAAAAACGATTGCTCGATAGTACAGATGAGTACAAACTTTTTCTCGGTGGTACAAACGGTTTCTCGGTGGTACAAACGATACACTCGTCAGAACGAATGGGTACAAACGATTCCTCGATAGTACAGACGGGTACAAACGTTTTCTCGGTGGTACAAACGATATACTCAACGATACGAACGGGTACAATCGATTGCCCGATAGTACAGACGGGTACAAACGTTTTCTCGGTGGTACAAACGATATACTCGTCGATACGAACGGGTACAAACGATTACCCGATAGTACAGACGGGTACAAACGTTTTCTCGGTGGTACATACGAAATATTCGTCGATACGAACGGGGACAAATGATTGCTCGATAGTACAGACGGGTACAAACGTTTTCTCGTTGGTACCAAAGATATACTCGTCGATACCAACGGGTACAAACGATTTCTCGATAGTACAGACGGGTACAAGCAATTTCTCGTTGGTAGAAATGATATACTCGTCAGTACGAATGGGTAAAAACGATTGCTCGATAGGACAGACGGGTACAAACTTTTTCTCGTTGGTACATACGATATACTCGTCAGTACGAATGGGTACAAACGATTGCCCGATAGTACAGACGGGTACAAACGTTTTCTCGGTGGTACATACGAAATACTCGTCGATACCAACGGGCACAAACGATTGCTCGATAGTACAGACGGGTACAAACAATTTCTCGTTGGTACAAACGATATTCTCGTCAGTACGAATGGGTACAAACGATTAATCGCCGGTACAAATGAGTACAAACGATCTCTCAGTGGTTGAAACGACATACTCGTCGATACGAACGGGTACAAACGATTGCTCGATAGTACAGACGGGTACAAACGTTTCCTCGGTGGTAGAAACGATGTACTCGTCGATACGAATGGGTAAAAACGATTGCTCGATAGTACAGACGGGTACAAACGATTTCTCGTTGGTACAAACGATATACTCGTCAATACGAATGGGTACAAACGATTGCCCGATAGTACAGGCGGGTACAAACGTTTTCTCGGTGGTACATACGAAATACTCGTCGATACGAATGGGTACAAACGATGGGTCGATAGTACAGACGGGTACAAACGATTTCTCGGTGGTACAAACGATATACTCGTCGATACGAACGGGTACAAACGATTGCTCGATAATACAGACGGGTACAAACGTTTTCTCGTTGGTACAAATGATATACTCGTCAGTACGAATGGGCAAAAACAATTGCTCGATAGTACAGACGGGTACAAATGTTTTCTCGTTGGTACAAACGATATACTCGTCAGTAAAAATGGGTACAAACGATTGCCCGATAGTCCAGACGGGTACAAACGTTTTCTCGGTGGTACATACGAAATACTCGTCGATCCGAATGGGTACAAACGATTGGTCGATAGCACAGACGGGAACAAACGATTTCTCGGTGGTACAAACGATATACTCGTCGATACGGACGGGTACAAACGATTGTTCGATAATACAGACGGGTACAAACGTTTTCTCGTTGGTACAAATGATATACTCGTCAGTACGAATGGGAACAAACGATTGCTCGATAGTACAGACGGGTACAAACGTTTTCTCTGTGGTACATACGAAATACTCGTCGGTACCAACGGGTACAAACGATTTCTCGATAGTACAGACGGATCGAAACAATTTCTCGTTGGTACAAACGATATTCTCGTCAGTACGAATGGGTACAAACGATTAATCGTCGGTACGAATGAGTACAAACGATCTCTCGGTGGTAAAAACGTCATACTCGTCGATACGAACGGGTACAAACGATTGGTTGATAGTTCAGACGGGTACAAACGATTTCTCGGTGGTACATACGAAATACTCGTCGATGCGAATGGGTACAAGCGATTGGTCGATAGTACAGACGGGTACAAACGATTTCTCGGTGGTACAAACGATATACTCGTCGATACGAACGGGTACAAACGAATGCTCGATAATACAGACAGGTACAAACGTTTTCTCGTTGGTACAAATGATATGCTCGTCAGTACGAATAGGCACAAACGATTGCTCGATAGTACAGACGGGTACAAACGTTTTCTCGGTGGTACATACGAAATACTCGTCGATACCAACGGGCACATACGATTGCTCGATAGTACAGACGGGTACAAACAATTTCTCGGTGGTACAAACGATAGTCTCGTCAGTACGAATGGGTACAAACGATTAATCGCCGGTACCAATGAGTACAAACGATCTCTCGGTGGTATAAACGACATACTCGTCGATACGAACGGGTACAAACGATTGCTCGATAGTACAGACGGGTACAAACGTTTCCTCGGTGGTACAAACGATGTACTCATCGATACGATCGGGTACAAACGATTGCTCGATACTACAGATGGGTACAATCGTTTTCTCGGTGGTACAAACGATATACTCGTCAGAACGAATGGGTACAACCGATTCCTCGATAGTACAGACGGGTACAAACGTTTTCTCGTTGGTGCAAGCGATATACTCGTCAGTACGAATGGGTACAAGCGATTGCCCGATAGTACAGACGGGTACAAACGTTTTCTCGGTGGTCGATACGAAATACTCGTTGATACGAATGGGTACAAACGATTGTTCGATAGTACAGACGGGTACAAACGTTTCCTCGGTGGTAGAAACGATGTACTCGTCGATACGAACGGGTACAAACGATTGCTCGATAGTACAGATGGGTACAAACGTTTTCTCGGTGGTACAAACGATATACTCGACAGACCGAATGGGTACGAACGATTCCTCGATAGTACAGACGGGTACAAACGTTTATTCGGTGGTACAAACGATATACTCGTCGATACGAACGGGTACAATCGATTGCTCGATAGTACAGACGGGTACAAACGATTTCTCGGTGGTACAAACGACATACTCGTCGATACGAACGGGTACAAATGATTGCTCGATAGTACAGACGGGTACATACGTTTTCTCGTTGGTACAAACGATATACTCGTCAGTACGAATGGGTACAAATGATTGCCCGATAGTACAGACGGGTACAAACGTTTTCTCGGTGGTCGATACGAATTACTCGTTGATACGAATGGGTACAAACGATTGGTCGATAGTACAGACGGGTACAAACGATTTCCCGGTGGTACAACGATATACTCGTCGATACGAACGGGTACAAACGATTGCTCGATAATACAGACGGGTACAAACGTTTTCTCGTTGGGACAAATAATATACTCGTCAGTACGAATGGGTAAAACGATTGCTCGATAGTACAGACGGGTACAAACTTTTTCTCGTTGGTACAAACGATATACTCGTCAGTACGAAAGGGTACAACCGATTGCCCGATAGTACAGACGGGTACGAACGTTTTCTCGGTGGTCCATACGAAATACTCGTCGATACCAACGGGCACAAACGATTGCTCGATAGTACAGACGGGTACAAACAATTTCTCGTTGGTACAAACGATATTCTCGTCAGTACGAATGGGTACAAACGATTAATCGCCGGTACAAATGAGCACAAACGATCTCTCGGTGGTTCAAACGACGTACTCGTCGATACGAACGGGTACAAACGATTGCTCGATAGTACAGACGGTTACAAACGTTTCCTCGGTGGTAGAAACGATGTACTCGTCGATACGAACGGGTACAAACGATTGCTCGATAGTACAGATGGGTACAAACGTTTTCTCGGTGGTACGAACGATATACTCGTCAGATCGAATGGGTACAAACGATTCCTCGATAGTATAGATGGGTGCAAACGTTTCCTCGGTGGTACAACCGATATACTCGTCGATACGAACGGGTACAATCGATTGACCGATAGTACAGACGGGTACAAACGTTTTCTCGGTGGTACATACGAAATACTCGTCGATAAGAATGGGTACAATCGATTGGTCGATAGTACAGACGGGTACAAACGATTTCCCGGTGGTACAAACGATATACTCGTCGATACGAACGGGTACAAACGATTGCTCGATATACAGATGGGTACAAACGTTTTCTCGTTGGTACAAATGATATACTCGTCAGAACGAATGGGTACAAACGATTGCTTGATAGTTCTGACGAGTCCAAACGTTTTCTCAGTAGTACAAACGATATACTCGACAGTACGACCGGGTACAAACGATTGCTCGATAGTACCGACAGGTACAAATAATTTCTCGTTGGTACAAACGATATTCTCGTCAGTACGAATGGGTACAAACGATTAATCACCGGTACGAATGAGTACAAACGATCTCTCGGTGGGTCAAACGACATACTCGTCGATACGAACGGGCACAAACAATTGCTCGATAGTACAGACGGGTACAAACGTTTCCTCGGTAATACAAACGATATACTTGTCCGTACGAATGGGTACAAACCATTCCTCCATAGTACAGACGGGTAGAAACGTTTCCGCGGTGGGACAAACGATATATTCGTCGATACCAACGGGTACAAACGTTTTGTCGGTCGTACAATCGATGTACTCGTCAGTACGAGGGGGTACAAACCATTGCGCGATATTACAGACCGGTACAAACGATTGCTTGCTAGTGCCGACGGGTACAAACTTTTTCTCGCTGGTATAAACTATACACTCGTTAGTACGAATGGGTACAATCGATTGCTCGATTGTACAGACGGGTACAAACGTTTACTCGCGGGTACAAACGAAACACTCGTCAGTACGAATGGGTACAACCGATTGATCGATAGTACAGACGGGTACAAACGTTTTCTCGCTGGTACAAACGATACACTCGTCCGTACGAATGGGTACGAACGATTGCTCGATAGTACAGACGGGTCCAAACGTTTCCTCGGTGGTACAAACGATGTACTCGTCGATACGAAAGGGTACAATCATTTGCTCGATAGTACAGATGGTTACAAACGTTTTCTCGGTGGTACGAACGATATACTCGTCAGAACGAATGGGTACAAACGCTTCCTCGATAGTACAGATGGGTACAAACGTTTTCTCGGTGGTACAAACGATATACTTGTCAGTGCGAATGGGTACAAACGATTCCTCAATAGTTCAGACGGGTACAAACGTTTCCGCGGTGGTACAAACGATATATTCGTCGATACCAACGGGTTCAAACGATTTGTCGGTGGTACAAACGATATACTCGTTGATACGAATGGGTACAAACGATTGCTCGATAGTACAGACGGGTACAAACGTTTCCTCGGTGGTACAAACGATATACTTGTCAGTACGAGGGGGTACAAACGATTGCTCGATATTACAGACCGGTACAAACGATTGCTCGATAGTAGAGACGGGTACAAACGTTTTCTCGGTGGTACATACGTAATACTCGTCGATACTAACGGGTACAAACGATTTCTCGGTGTTACAATCGATATACTGTCGATACGACCGGGTACAAACGATTGCTCGATAGTCCAGACGCGTACAAACGTTTCCTCGGTGGTACGAACGACATACTCGTCGATACGAACGGGTACAAACGATTTCTCGATAGTACAGACGGGTACAAACGGTTTCTCGGTGGTACAAACGAATACGCGTCAGTACGAATGGGTAAAAAAGAATCCTCGATAATACAGACGGGTACAAACGTCTTCTCAGTGGTACAAACGATATACTCGTCAGTATGAATGGGTAAAATCGATTCCACGATAGTACAGACGGGTACAAACGTTTTCTCGGTGGTACAAACCATATACTTGTCCGTACGAATGGGTACAAACGATTTCTCCATAGTACAGACGGGTAGAAACGTTTCCGCTGTGGGACAAACGAGATATTCGTCGATACCAACGGGTACAAACGTTTTGTCGGTCGTACAATCGATGTACTCGTCAGTACGAGGGGGTACAAACCATTGCTCGATATTACAGACCGGTACAAACGATTGCTTGCTAGTGCCGACGGGTACAAACTATTTCTCGCTGGTATAAACTATACACTCGGTAGTACGAATGGGTACAAACGATTGCTCGATTGTACAGACGGGTACAAACGTTTTCTCGCGAGTACAAACGACACACTCGTCAGTATGAATGGGGACAACCGATTGCTCGATAGTACAGACGGGTACAAACGTTTTCTCGCTGGTACAAGAGATACACTCGTCCGTACGAATGGGTACAAACGATTGCTCGATTGTACAGACGGGTACAAACGTTTTCTCGGTAGTACAAACGATATACTCGTCGATACGTACGGGTTCAAATGATTGCTCGATAGTACAGACGGGGACAAACGTTTTCTCGGTGGTATAAACGATATCCTCGTCAGTACGAGGGGGTACAAACCATTGCTCGATATTACAGACCGGTACAAGCGATTGCTCGATAGTGCCGACGGGTACAATCGTTTTCTCGTTGGTACAAACAATATACTCGTCAGTACGAATTGGAACAAACGATTGCTCGATAGGACAGACGGGTACAAACTTTTTCTCGTTGGTACATACGATATACTCGTCAGTCCGAATGGGTACAAACGATTGCCCGATAGTACAGACGGGTACAAACGTTTTCTCGGTGGTACATACGAAATACTCGTCGATACCAACGGGCACAAACGATTGCTCGATAGTACAGACGGGTACAAACAATTTCTCGTTGGTACAAACGATATTCTCGTCAGTACGAATGGGTACAAACGATTAATCGCCGGTACAAATGAGTACAAACGATCTCTCAGTGGTTGAAACGACATACTCGTCGATACGAACGGGTACAAACGATTGCTCGATAGTACAGACGGGTACAAACGTTTCCTCGGTGATAGAAACGATGTACTCGTCGATACGAACGGGTACAAACGATTGCTCGATAGTACAGATGAGTACAAACGTTTTCTCGGTGGTACGAACGTTTTCTCGGTGGTACAAACGATATACTCGTCAGAACGAATGGGTACAAACGATTCCTCGATAGTCCAGACGGGTACAAACGTTTTCTCGGTGGTACAAACGATATACTCGTCGATACGAACGGGTACAATCGATTGCCCGATAGTACAGACGGGTACAAACGTTTTCTCGGTGGTACAAACGATATACTCGTCGATACGACCGGGTACAAACGATTACCCGATAGTACAGACAGGTACAAACGTTTTCTCGGTGGTACATACGAAATATTCGTCGATACGAATGGGTACAAACGATGGGTCGATAGTACAGACGGGTACAAACGTTTTCTCGTTGGTACAAATGATATACTCGTCAGTACGAATGGGTACAAACGATTGCTCGATAGTACAGACGGGTACAAACGTTTTGTCGGTGGTACATACAAAATACTCGTCGATACCAACGGGCACAAACGATTGCTCGATCGTACAGACGGGTACAAACAATTTCTCGTTGGTACAAACGATATTCTCGTCAGTACGAATGGGTACAAACGATTAATTGCCGGTACGAATGAGTACAAACGATCTCTCGGTGGTACAAACGACATACTCGTCGATACGAACGGGTACAAACGATTGCTCGATAGTACAGACGGTTACAAACTGTTCCTGGGTGGTACAAACGATGTACTCGTCGATACGAACGGGTACAAACGATTGCTCGATTGTACAGATGGGTACAAACGTTTTCTCGGTGGTACATACGATATACTCGTCAGACCGAATGGGTACGAACGATTCCTCGATAGTACAGACGGGTACAAACGTTTACTCGGTGGTACAAACGATATACTCGTCGATACGAACGGGCACAATCGATTGCTCGATAGTACAGACGGGTACAAACGATTTCTCGGTGGTACAAACGACATACTCGTCGATACGAACGGGTACAAATGATTGCTCGATAGTACAGACGGGTACAAACGTTTTCTCGTTGGTCGATACGAATTACTCGTTGATACGAATGGGTAAAAACGATTGGTCGATAGTACAGACGGGTACAAACGATTTCTCGGTGGTACAAACTATATACTCGTCGATACGAACGGGTACACACGATTGCTCGATAGTACAGACGGGTACAAACGTTTTCTCGTTGGTACAAATGATATAGTCGTCAGTACGAATGGGTAAAAACGATTGCTCGATAGTACAGACGGGTACAAACTTTTTCTCGTTGGTACAAACGATATACTCGTCAGTACGAAAGGGTACAACCGATTGCCCGATAGTACAGACGGGTACAAACGTTTTCTCGGTGGTACATACGAAATACTCGTCGATACCAACGGGCACAAACGATTGCTCGATAGTACAGACGGGTACAAACAATTTCTCGTTGGTACAAACGATATTCTCGTCAGTACGAATGGGTACAAACGATTAATCGCCGGTACAAATGAGCACAAACGATCTCTCGGTGGTTCAAACGACGTACTCGTCGATACGAACGGGTACAAACGTGTGCTCGATAGTACAGACGGGTACAAACGTTTCCTCGGTGGTAGAAACGATGTACTCGTCGATACAAACGGGTACAAACGATTGCTCGATAGTACAGATGGGTACAAACGTTTTCTCGGTGGTACAAACGATATACTCGTCAGAACGAATGGGTACAAACGACACCTCGATAGTATAGATGGGTGCAAACGTTTTCTCGGTGGTACAAACGATATACTCGTCGATACGAACGGGTACAATCGATTGACCGATTGTACAGACGGGTACAAACGTTTTCTCGGTGGTACATACGAAATACTCGCCGATAAGAATGGGTACAAACGATTGGTCGATAGTACAGACGGGTACAAACGATTTCCCGGTGGTACAAACGATATACTCGTCGATACGAATGGGTACAAACGATTGCTCGATATACAGATGGGTACAAACGTTTTCTCGTTGGTACAAATGATATACTCGTCAGAACGAATGGGTACAAACGATTGCTTGATAGTTCAGACGAGTCCAAACGTTTTCTCAGTAGTACAAACGATATACTCGACAGTACGACCGGGTACAAACGATTGCTCGATAGTACCGACAGGTACAAATAATTTCTCGTTGGTACAAACGATATTCTCGTCAGTACGAATGGGTACAAACGATTAATCACCGGTACGAATGAGTACAAACGATCTCTTGGTGGTTCAAACGACATACTCGTCGATACGAACGGGTACAAACAATTGGTCGATAGTACAGACGGGTACAAACGTTTTCTCGCTGGTACAAACGATATACTTGTCCGTACGAATGGGTACAAACGATTCCTCCATAGTACAGACGGGTAGAAACGTTTCCGCGGTGGGACAAACGATATATTCGTCGATACCAACGGGTACAAACGTTTTGTCGGTCGTACAATCGATTTACTCGTCAGTACGAGGGGGTACAAACCATTGCTCGATATTACAGACCGGTACAAACGATTGCTTGCTAGTGCCGACGGGTACAAACTTTTTCTCGCTGGTATAAACTATACACTCGTTAGTACGAATGGGTACAATCGATTGCTCGATTGTACAGACGGGTACAAACGTTTTCTCGCGGGTACAAACGAAACACTCGTCAGTACGAATGGGTACAACCGATTGATCTATAGTACAGACGGGTACAAACGTTTTCTCGCTGGTACAAACGATACACTCGTCCGTACGAATGGGTACAAACGATTGCTCGATAGTACAGACGGGTCCAAACGTTTCCTCGGTGGTACAAACGATGTACTCGTCGATACGAAAGGGTACAAACAATTGCTCGATAGTACAGATGGTTACAAACGTTTTCTCGGTGGTACGAACGATATACTCGTCAGAACGAATGGGTACAAACGCTTCCTCGATAGTACAGATCGGTACAAACGTTTTCTCGGTGGTACAAACGATATACTTGTCAGTGCGAATGGGTACAAACGATTCCTCAATAGTTCAGACGGGTACAAACGTTTCCGCGGTGGTACAAACGATATATTCGTCGATACCAACGGGTACAAACGTTTTGTCGGTGGTACAAACGATATACTCGTCGATACGAACGGGTACAATCGATTGCTCGATAGTACAGACGGGTACAAACGATTTCTCGGTGGTACAAACGACATACTCGTCGATACGAACGGGTACAAATGATTGCTCGATAGTACAGACGGGTACAAACGTTTTCTCGTTGGTACAAACGATATACTCGTCAGTACGAATGGGTACAAATGATTGCCCGATAGTACAGACGGGTACAAACGTTTTCTCGGTGGTCGATACGAATTACTCGTTGATACGAATGGGTACAAACGATTGGTCGATCGTACAGACGGGTACAAACGATTTCTCGGTGGTACAAACGATATACTCGTCGATACGAACGGGTACAAACGATTGCTCGATAGTACAGACGGGTACAAACGTTTTCTCGTTGGTACAAATGATATACTCGTCAGTACGAATGGGTAAAAACGATTGCTCGATAGTACAGACGGGTACAAACTTTTTCTCGTTGGTACAAACGATATACTCGTCAGTACGAAAGGGTACAACCGATTGCCCGATAGTACAGACGGGTACAAACGTTTTCTCGGTGGTACATACGAAATACTCGTCGATACCAACGGGCACAAACGATTGCTCGATAGTACAGACGGGTACAAACAATTTCTCGTTGGTACAAACGATCTTCTCGTCAGTACGAATGGGTACAAACGATTAATCGCCGGTACAAATGAGCACAAACGATCTCTCGGTGGTTCAAACGACGTACTCGTCGATACGAACGGGTACAAACGTTTGCTCGATAGTACAGACGGGTACAAACGTTTCCTCGGTGGTAGAAACGATGTACTCGTCGATACAAACGGGTACAAACGATTGCTCGATAGTACAGATGGGTACAAACGTTTTCTCGGTGGTACAAACGATATACTCGTCAGAACGAATGGGTACAAACGATACCTCGATAGTATAGATGGGTGCAAACGTTTTCTCGGTGGTACAAACGATATACTCGTCGATACGAACGGGTACAATCGATTGACCGATTGTACAGACGGGTACAAACGTTTTCTCGGTGGTACATACGAAATACTCGCCGATAAGAATGGGTACAAACGATTGGTCGATAGTACAGACGGGTACAAACGATTTCCCGGTGGTACAAACGATATTGTAATGTCGAGAAATGACGCGAGTTTTAATTGTTGTAACCTTTTTTATTCCACGGTTTACAAAACAGTTTGCCAGTCCGGCTTCGAAGCGCGGTCGTGGCCCGAGAGACGCGGTTGACACCAGAAATTGAACAACGATGGGTAACAGCTCTGCCCTGGGACAGAGTCACGAATTGAATACCCCGAGTGTATCGCGGGAGGTGTTTTTAAAGGGTCGAACGGTGGGAAAATGGTCGTGGTGGGGAAGAATTTGGCAAGGGTCTGGAAAGTTAGGCGGGAAAATAGGCACACGGGTGACTAAGTTCCAGGAAAGGCAGGCGGCTGATGAGGGTGGCGATTAGAAGAGGACTCTGGAACCTTCGGCGGAGGATGAACGTCGGAGTTGTGTGACTGCATTCCGGGAAAGGCGGTTGTTTGGTTTGGTGCAGAGTGCATGGGAAACTAGCGATAAAAAGGGTCGTGGGAAAGGAATTTGGGGAAAAGTCACGTAGACCACGCAGCTGGCGGGATTACCATGCAGTCGATAATAAATGCATTTTGGGACTCGGGAGAATGGAGCGCGGCGTCGAGCGGAGCCGCGGGGCAGGAAGCGATAAATTAGGCACACAGGCCCGTGAGTCAGAGGTACAGAGAGCAAAGGAGATGGAAAAAAATAGGTAGTGGACAGGGACTCGTTACACCTCCCCCCTTATTTTAGAAAATCCATATAGCGGTAAATGGATTTTCTATGCCTTAGGATAGTGCGGATTACGTCTAGTGGAGTGTCTAACAGTTGAACGAGTATCGAGAGGTCGACTTAAATTGGCTAAAGCTATGAGTTCATCTGGCGGATGGCGGGACTCGTAATTGACATTATCGGTGGTGTTCGTGTGGAAACAATTGTTGTACACATTAATGCAGGGTGAGAATGTACAGGCGAAAAATCTCATTACCAGATTACCTAGACATGTACATAGACCTATCTTACGGGCTAACATTAGAACTACAATACAAATACATGCATAACCAAGGTATTTCAGTCCATCGTACGCAGTTTCGAATAGGGTCTTGTTGCGTCGGTGGCGTCCTATCTTTTCGGCTTCTTCTGATATTTCGTCCAATGTCTGTCCGAGAACTTTCAGTTGTGTTACGTCAACATGTGTGGGTTTCCCTAAAGTAGTCAGTTGTAGATCGTCCAGAGATACGGAATGATTGCTCAAGAGGTCATCGAGTTTGGGTGTCTTGATCGTTTTGTTTACGATTACGTCGGTAGTTTGAGTGAGTTTTTCTTCAAGTCTGGGTCTAATTACAATGTGGTCCGTCTGTCCGAGGCAATTTCCGGATAGCGTTATTCTATTGGTTCCGTGTAGGGTGGTTTGACGAATTTTATGGTCGTCGCAGACAATATGGAGAATTTCGGGAGTGGGTGAGGTAACTATCCATGAGTTGCCGTTTTTTAGTTGAATCCATAAGGATTTCGCTAGGTTAATGAACAATATTTGACATTGTGAGTCGGAGATGTCGGACGGTGTTTGTAATATGACGGCTTCGCAGCTATTGGGGTTGTTAATTGTGTAGTCGGGGTTCTGCCGTTTACACAGTAGTTTCGGACCTAGCGATTTACACCGGGAGAGGTCGTTCTCGTTGCTAGGTGTGAACAAAGTCTTCATGTTGTTAACAACAACTATTGTGTCGGGTGGATTCAGGTAGTAGAATGAATAGCCGGACGCTTTCTGTTGAAGAATGGGTATGAGGCGGTACGCATGCAATACACTATTTTCAACTACAGGAACCTTAATAACATAAGCGAAGCGGTTGTTTACAATCATGACGCTTATCTCACTAATTTCTATTATGGCGGCAAAGGCAGATTCCTCTAACGGTACTGGGGGTGTGTCACTAGAAATAGTTTTTTCCCGAATAGTGCGGAGGGCTGTAATCAAATCTGTAGGGCTGAGAATTTGCGGGTGCACAATTCCTTGCTTGCCGTCATTTACTGCGTTTAAGACGTTGTTGAGATTTTCGCTGTATTCGTCGATGATTGTTTCTAGAAGTGCTACTTGTGAACTAATAATAATGTCCCGAGTGTTGTTTGCTGTTCGGTAAGCTACGTTATACAATGCATTATGCAAGTGATTAGTTTCGTTACGTAAATTTTCTATGACTTCCGAAAAGGTCGAAATTACAGCTTTAACGATGGTAGTTTGGTTACGAATCAATGCAGCTAGTTTCGTGTTGTCTTCATGAATCTTATCGATCTCGTTATTATAATATTCAGCCTCCGAATTCCCCAGTGTACCGAATAAAATTTTGCTGATATCGCCAATAAAATTGAACACTCCTCTTTTAAAGCGCGGGGCGTAGTTAATTATGTTCATTAAACGGACTCTACGGTCTTCGATGCGAAGCAATCTATTTCGTACAGTTTCTATTGTAATAGATTCGAGACATCTCGTCTTGCCTTGAGTACCGTTACATACTATTGACAGTTTGTTAGCGATGCTGAACAGTTCGTCTCGTTGCACGTTGATCTCGGTGAGGTCGACGTAGTTGACCACGGTCCAGGTCTTGTGGAACATTACCACGTCGCCCAGATGTTCCATATAGACTGGTCCAGAGATTGGCTCCACTTGAAAAACTTCATTGGCCAGGCAACTAGACGCGAGCAGCAATAGAAACGCCAACATCTTGTCCCTAAACATAAAAGCAATTAGTTTCTGAAATATGGCTTAAGCTTATTTACATGGATTAATTTTTTTCTATTTCTAAGCAGAATCTCGTAATTAACATCGGACGTCCGTTCGAGTATTATCGCGGGGCCTTCCCACTTTGGAGCCAGCGGGGATTTATCTCGTTCCTGGGCAACGAGAACTTCGTCACCCTTGTTGAAGATAGGAGCAGGTCGATGGATGTGAGCGTCTTGGTTGGCTTTGTAACGCTGCTTCGCTGCAACCAGGTGGTCACGTCCTTTCTTCAGAATTCGTTCGTGGTCCGCGCGTAGTCCCTCGAAGTATTCGTCGATGGTACCATTCATTCGATGAGTGGGAATGCTGTTCGGGACGTTCGGTTTCCGTCCGAACTGCATCTCAAAAGGTGTGAGTCCGATGCCTTCTTGTTTCGCCGTGTTGTAAGCCATGGAGACGAATTTTAATTTCTTGTCCCAATCTTCGCGGTGGTCGTGAATGAGAGCCTTAATTTGTTCCTTAATCGGTCCGTGGGCTCTCTCTAGACTTCCGTTGCTTTGTGGGTGGAACGTAGTCGTGGTCATGTGTGAGATTTTGAAGAGTTTCTCCAAGTGTTTAAACGTCTGGCTGATGAAGTTGCGACCTCCGTCGGTGAGAATTTTCTTTGGTGCGCCGTGGATGTAGATAAAATGTTCGACGAGTGCATTTACGGTAGCTTGTGCATCTTGCGTCTTTAGAGGGATCAACGTGATATATTTTGTCAGTTGGTCCTGTACTGACATGATGTACTTGTACCCATCGGCAGACTCGGGAATGGGTCCCACAAGGTCCAATGCGATCTTGTCGTTCGGTCGTTCGGGTGTGTCCGTAATCACGGCTTCGGCTTGAGGCCGCACGCGCACCAACTTGATTTTTTGGCAGGTGTCGCATCTTCGGATGTAGTCTTCGACGTCTCGCTGCATATTCGGCCATGTAGCAACGGCCTTGATGCGGTCGAGAGTCTTGGCTATCCCGAAGTGTCCGGTGGCTTTCGTCCCATGATGTTCTTTAATAATGCGTCGACGTTCTTCCTCTGTACCTGGCTCGTGGAGATCCTTGTCGTACAGGTGTAATAATGGGCGATCCTCTCTGGTTGACCAGATGAAATTAATCATCAGTTTAATTCGGTTCTTTATTCCCGGATGGGCGCGGAGGTGATCACAACCGAGGTAAATTTTCGTGTTCGTCTTCACTTTCATTAAGGCAGCTGTGATTCGGTTGAACCAGTCGATTTCGTCCTCGGAGAAATTGATGAAAAGTTCATCCTCGGCGTCACTTGGGACGTCCACTATTTTTATAGCGGGGACGTCCTTCGGTGGAACGTCCTCACTGATTTCGAGGACTACCGGAACGTTTTCGGTCAGCTCGAACTCGATGTACAGCGGTGGATCACTTGTTGAGTCTTCTTCTTGTTCCTCCTCCGCTGGATTGTCGTTGTTGTCGTTCGTGTGCTCCACGTTTTCTTTTTCGTCTGTGTTGTCTTCCGTTTGAGATCGCTGTTGACATCGGGTGGTCACGGCGTAAATGCGAGAAAGAGCGTCTGCGTTCGTGTTGAGAGAGCCTTTTTTATAAATTGGCTCATACTCGTATTCTTCGACTTTCATCCGTAGACGCATCAGTCGGCTGTTGGTTGGAGGGTCAGTTGCCTTCAATATCCAAATCAGCGGCTTGTGGTCGGTGACGATTTTAAATTGTTTTCCGTACAGGTACTGGCGGAAATGCTTTGTTGCCCAGGTAATCGCGAGCATCTCTCTCTCGGTGGTGGAGTAGCGCTGCTCTGCCTTGTTGAGAGTGCGCGAGGCATAGGCAACCGGTCGGTCCTTCCCGATCGGTCCCTGTGATAGGACGGCACCGACTGCGTGGTTGCTAGCGTCGGTGGTCAGTACGAATTCTTTCGTGAAATCCGGGTATTGCAGGACGGGTGCGGTCGTCAGAGCGGTACGTAGGAGTTGAAAAGCCTGTTCCTGCTTTTCACTCCAGTTCCACGGTGCATCTTTTTTCAACAACTCGGTTAAGGGTTTCGCAATCCTACTAAAATCCTTAATGAACTTGCGATAATACCCCGCGAGTCCAAGAAACTGTTTTATATGTTTCGGCTCTTTCGGTGTTGGGAAATTCGTCACGGCCTCGATTTTCTTTGGATTTGGCTTTACCCCTTCTTCGGATATCACGTGTCCCAAGAATTCCAGTTCTGGTCGGAGGAATTCGCACTTGTCTGGTTGCAGTTTTAAGTCTGCTTCGCGCAGGCGCTTCAACACATCCAGTAGTTTCCTGTTGTGTTCCTCCAATGTGTTGCCGTAGATTATTATGTCGTCGAGATAAACAAAACACGTGTTGCCAATCAGTCCGCGCAGTGCGTTGTTCATCATCCGTTGGAACGTTGCAGGTGCGTTTTTGAGACCGAAAGGCATCCGGTTGTAATGAAAATGTCCTGATGGCGTCGAGAAGGCTGTCTTTTGCTTATCTCGTTCGTCCATCGGTATTTGGTGAAATCCGGATGCGAGATCGAAGGCGGAGAAGTATTTGGCTCGCCCCAGTTGATCCAGGATTTCGTCGATACACGGAAGAGGGTAGGCGTCGTGAGAAGTCTTCTCATTTAGCTTCCTGAAATCGATGACGATCCTCCACTTCTTTTTCCCGGATGCGTCAGATTTTTTTGGTACTACCCAGAGTGGGGCGTTGTATGGTGAGTCGCTGGGCTCGATCAGTTTCTGTTCGAGCATGTCGTTGACTTGACGGTCAATTTCCTCTTTGTGTGCCGGAGGGTATCGGTACTGCTTGACGTTTATCGGAACGTCATCGCTGGTTATAATGCGGTGTTTGACCGCTTTCGTACCTGGCAGTGGGTCGCCAGGTAAAGCGAACACGTCGGGGAAGGACGATACGATGTCCCACACCGGTTCCGCTAACTCGAGTGGCACGTGCTGTAGCCGCACGTTTTCTTTGAGCGTTCGGATTCTACCTGCCGAATTGTGCTCTTGGATGTGGTGGATCCTCAATGCGTCCGCCGGTGCGTCTTGGCGCGCCTCCGCCGGTGAAGGGGTACGTTCCTCGAAAGGTAGCCCACGCAGTAGATCCACGATAAACCGTTTCGGTTCTTCCGAGCCGTTTATTACGGGCACTCGGGCTTCATAGTCCTTGGCTTCGAACACGCAAGGCACTATGGATTCTGAATTTTCTTCACTGGTTATCGCTGGTCCATTCGCGATGTTTGTTGGCATGAAGATAAAGTGGATGGATCTCGCCGGGACCGTGACGGATAGAGGTTCGAAATTCAGTCGTTTTCCGTCAAATTGCAGGAAATTGTCTTTCCCGATGCCGATGTACGTCTGATATTTCTCCATGAAAGGGACGCCAATCAGACCGTCCTCTTCCAATGGGAAATCATCAGGGACGACGTGGAATATTTGCTTTCGGCCCTCGAATTCTTGTTGTGTTACGAACAACGATCTGTGTAGATCGTTGCCCATTTTGAACTCTGTGTTCACATTTTTGTCGACCAGGGACGTACCTTTGAGGCTTCCTAATTTGATGAGACTGATGGCGGCTCCGGTGTCTAGTAGAAATCTCCCTGGTCCTCGGATGTCCCGCATGGCGAGTTTGACAACTCGTTTCGCGCATCCAACGGTGTTAACGCGAGGGATCCCTCCAACGTTTCGGCTTCTGTCGTTTCCTCTGGAGGTAGGTGGTTGACTCGCAGAGGGGGCCGAGGTGGCGGCAGGTCCCGTTGAAAACCCGACTGTTGGGTGGCGGAGTTGCCTCTATTTTGGAGGTCACGCATCTTGGTGCGGCAATCCCGTTCAACGTGCCCGATTCTTCTGCAGTAGTTGCAGGAAATCTGTGGTCGAGGTGTCCCGGATGAGTGTGAGGGACCTGGTATCGGAGTCGGAGGCATCGGTCGACGTGGGGCGCTGCTGGGATTTCGGTCGGCGATGTTGAGGCTGCGGGTCATCATTTCCCGCGTGTAGTCATAAGCCTCTGCGGCTTGAGCCTTGGCGATGGCGGCTCGGATGTTGTCCGGTCGCTGTGCGCGCACTTCGGTGGAAATTTCTTTCCGGAGGCCTAGCAGGTACTGTTCGAGGCCCTGCTCTCTCTCATATTCTATTATGAGTTTCCGCTTACTCTCATTTGGCGTGGAGTTTGCGAGCACGGCCAAGACTTGATTCTGGACCTCCAGAAATCGGTTCGTGAATTTCGATACGGTTTCGTTCCTCCCTTGGAACGTACGCGAGCGTTTATCGCGGAAAACGCTGACCGGTTGCAAATTCCCGAATAGGATGCGGAGTCCCTCGTATAGTCGGTCGTACGTGTCGACCTCGTACTCCTGAATTTCACGCGCCGCGTCACCCACGATTTTTTTTGCGATTATCAACCGACGGAGATAATCTTGTCGCGTCACTTGTGGTCGCACGTCCTCGATTGATGCAATAAACGCCTCGACACCGATATTTTTTCCGTCGAATTCTTTTATTAGTTCTATTGCCTCTTTAGGCATGATTTCCTCGAATTGTTCGTCCGATAAAACACTCGGCGGTCGCGAAAATTGTCCCGTTTCTTCACGCACTTCTCCGTTTTTGTCACCCGGTCGATCGAACACTTTGCCTATCGCGTTTTTGAGCGTCTCGTTTACATTTGAAAGCGACATGGTGTTTACGGAGCTTGTATCGGAGTCCGTCGCGATTTCGATAGGTAGGCGATATTGAGTAAATTGGTTACTCACCGATTTTTTATCTTGGTGGTCCAGAGCTGTTGGAGTCCTTGTTGCTTCTTGGTGTTGTCGGTCGGTCCAAACTTCTAACACTTTGGGCTGGCTTACCCCACACTTAGCACCAGTTTGTAATGTCGAGAAATGACGCGAGTTTTAATTGTTGTAACCTTTTTTATTCCACGGTTTACAAAACAGTTTGCCAGTCCGGCTTCGAAGCGCGGTCGTGGCCCGAGAGACGCGGTTGACACCAGAAATTGAACAACGATGGGTAACAGCTCTGCCCTGGGACAGAGTCACGAATTGAATACCCCGAGTGTATCGCGGGAGGTGTTTTTAAAGGGTCGAACGGTGGGAAAATGGTCGTGGTGGGGAAGAATTTGGCAAGGGTCTGGAAAGTTAGGCGGGAAAATAGGCACACGGGTGACTAAGTTCCAGGAAAGGCAGGCGGCTGATGAGGGTGGCGATTAGAAGAGGACTCTGGAACCTTCGGCGGAGGATGAACGTCGGAGTTGTGTGACTGCATTCCGGGAAAGGCGGTTGTTTGGTTTGGTGCAGAGTGCATGGGAAACTAGCGATAAAAAGGGTCGTGGGAAAGGAATTTGGGGAAAAGTCACGTAGACCACGCAGCTGGCGGGATTACCATGCAGTCGATAATAAATGCATTTTGGGACTCGGGAGAATGGAGCGCGGCGTCGAGCGGAGCCGCGGGGCAGGAAGCGATAAATTAGGCACACAGGCCCGTGAGTCAGAGGTACAGAGAGCAAAGGAGATGGAAAAAAATAGGTAGTGGACAGGGACTCGTTACAATATACTCGTCGATACGAATGGGTACAAACGATTGCTCGATATACAGATGGGTACAAACGTTTTCTCGTTGGTACAAATGATATACTCGTCAGAACGAATGGGTACAAACGATTGCTTGATAGTTCAGACGAGTCCAAACGTTTTCTCATTAGTACAAACGATATACTCGACAGTACGACCGGGTACAAACGATTGCTCGATAGTACCGACAGGTACAAATAATTTCTCGTTGGTACAAACGATATTCTCGTCAGTACGAATGGGTACAAACGATTAATCACCGGTACGAATGAGTACAAACGATCTCTTGGTGGTTCAAACGACATACTCGTCGATACGAACGGGTACAAACAATTGGTCGATAGTACAGACGGGTACAAACGTTTTCTCGCTGGTACAAACGATATACTTGTCCGTACGAATGGGTACAAACGATTCCTCCATAGTACAGACGGGTAGAAACGTTTCCGCGGTGGGACAAACGATATATTCGTCGATACCAACGGGTACAAACGTTTTGTCGGTCGTACAATCGATTTACTCGTCAGTACGAGGGGGTACAAACCATTGCTCGATATTACAGACCGGTACAAACGATTGCTTGCTAGTGCCGACGGGTACAAACTTTTTCTCGCTGGTATAAACTATACACTCGTTAGTACGAATGGGTACAATCGATTGCTCGATTGTACAGACGGGTACAAACGTTTTCTCGCGGGTACAAACGAAACACTCGTCAGTACGAATGGGTACAACCGATTGATCTATAGTACAGACGGGTACAAACGTTTTCTCGCTGGTACAAACGATACACTCGTCCGTACGAATGGGTACAAACGATTGCTCGATAGTACAGACGGGTCCAAACGTTTCCTCGGTGGTACAAACGATGTACTCGTCGATACGAAAGGGTACAAACAATTGCTCGATAGTACAGATGGTTACAAACGTTTTCTCGGTGGTACGAACGATATACTCGTCAGAACGAATGGGTACAAACGCTACCTCGATAGTACAGATCGGTACAAACGTTTTCTCGGTGGTACAAACGATATACTTGTCAGTGCGAATGGGTACAAACGATTCCTCAATAGTTCAGACGGGTACAAACGTTTCCGCGGTGGTACAAACGATATTTTCGTCGATACCAACGGGTACAAACGTTTTGTCGGTGGTACAAACGATATACTCGTCGATACGAACGGGTACAATCGATTGCTCGATAGTACAGACGGGTACAAACGATTTCTCGGTGGTACAAACGACATACTCGTCGATACGAACGGGTACAAATGATTGCTCGATAGTACAGACGGGTACAAACGTGTTCTCGCTGGTACAAACGATATACTCGTCAGTACGAATGGGTACAAATGATTGCCCGATAGTACAGACGGGTACAAACGTTTTCTCGGTGGTCGATACGAAATACTCGTTGATACGAATGGGTACAAACGATTGGTCGATAGTACAGACGGGTACAAACGATTTCTCGGTCGTACAAACGATATACTCGTCGATACGAACGGGTACAAACGATTGCTCGATAATACAGACGGGTACAAACGTTTTCTCGTTGGTACAAATGATATACTCTTCAGTACAAATGGGTAAAAATGATTGCTCGATAGTACAGACGGGTACAAACTTTTTCTCGTTGGTACAAACGATATACTCGTCAGCACGAAAGGGTACAACCGATTGCCCGATAGTACAGACGGGTACAAACGTTTTCTCGGTGGTACATACGAAATACTCGTCGATACCAACGGGCACAAACGATTGCTCGATAGTACAGACGGGTACAAACAATGTCTCGTTGGTACAAACGATATTCTCGTCAGTACGAATGGGTACAAACGATTAATCGCCGGTACAAATGAGCACAAACGATCTCTCGGTGGTTCAAACGACGTACTCGTCGATACGAACGGGTACAAACGATTGCTCGATAGTACAGACGGGTACAAACGTTTCCTCGGTGGTAGAAACGATGTACTCGTCGATACGAACGGGTACAAACGATTGCTCGATAGTACAGATGGGTACAAACGTTTTCTCGGTGATACAAACGATATACTCGTCAGAACGAATGGGTACAAACGATTCCTCGATAGTATAGATGGGTGCAAACCTTTTCTCGGTGGTACAAACGATATACTCGTCGATACGAACGGGTACAATCGATTGACCGATAGTACAGACGGGTACAAACGTTTTCTCGGTGGTACATACGAAATACTCGTCGATAAGAATGGGTACAATCGATTGGTCGATAGTACAGACGGGTACAAACGTTTTCTCGCTGGTACAAACGATATACTTGTCCGTACGAATGGGTACAAACGATTCCTCCATAGTACAGACGGGTAGAAACGTTTCCGCGGTGGGACAAACGATATATTCGTCGATACCAACGGGTACAAACGTTTTGTCGGTCGTACAATCGATTTACTCGTCAGTACGAGGGGGTACAAACCATTGCTCGATATTACAGACCGGTACAAACGATTGCTTGCTAGTGCCGACGGGTACAAACTTTTTCTCGCTGGTATAAACTATACACTCGTTAGTACGAATGGGTACAATCGATTGCTCGATTGTACAGACGGGTACAAACGTTTTCTCGCGGGTACAAACGAAACACTCGTCAGTACGAATGGGTACAACCGATTGATCTATAGTACAGACGGGTACAAACGTTTTCTCGCTGGTACAAACGATACACTCGTCCGTACGAATGGGTACAAACGATTGCTCGATAGTACAGACGGGTCCAAACGTTTCCTCGGTGGTACAAACGATGTACTCGTCGATACGAAAGGGTACAAACAATTGCTCGATAGTACAGATGGTTACAAACGTTTTCTCGGTGGTACGAACGATATACTCGTCAGAACGAATGGGTACAAACGCTTCCTCGATAGTACAGATCGGTACAAACGTTTTCTCGGTGGTACAAACGATATACTTGTCAGTGCGAATGGGTACAAACGATTCCTCAATAGTTCAGACGGGTACAAACGTTTCCGCGGTGGTACAAACGATATATTCGTCGATACCAACGGGTACAAACGTTTTGTCGGTGGTACAAACGATATACTCGTCGATACGAACGGGTACAATCGATTGCTCGATAGTACAGACGGGTACAAACGATTTCTCGGTGGTACAAACGACATACTCGTCGATACGAACGGGTACAAATGATTGCTCGATAGTACAGACGGGTACAAACGTTTTCTCGTTGGTACAAACGATATACTCGTCAGTACGAATGGGTACAAATGATTGCCCGATAGTACAGACGGGTACAAACGTTTTCTCGGTGGTCGATACGAATTACTCGTTGATACGAATGGGTACAAACGATTGGTCGATCGTACAGACGGGTACAAACGATTTCTCGGTGGTACAAACGATATACTCGTCGATACGAACGGGTACAAACGATTGCTCGATAGTACAGACGGGTACAAACGTTTTCTCGTTGGTACAAATGATATACTCGTCAGTACGAAAGGGTACAACCGATTGCCCGATAGTACAGACGGGTACAAACGTTTTCTCGGTGGTACATACGAAATACTCGTCGATACCAACGGGCACAAACGATTGCTCGATAGTACAGACGGGTACAAACAATTTCTCGTTGGTACAAACGATCTTCTCGTCAGTACGAATGGGTACAAACGATTAATCGCCGGTACAAATGAGCACAAACGATCTCTCGGTGGTTCAAACGACGTACTCGTCGATACGAACGGGTACAAACGTTTGCTCGATAGTACAGACGGGTACAAACGTTTCCTCGGTGGTAGAAACGATGTACTCGTCGATACAAACGGGTACAAACGATTGCTCGATAGTACAGATGGGTACAAACGTTTTCTCGGTGGTACAAACGATATACTCGTCAGAACGAATGGGTACAAACGATACCTCGATAGTATAGATGGGTGCAAACGTTTTCTCGGTGGTACAAACGATATACTCGTCGATACGAACGGGTACAATCGATTGACCGATTGTACAGACGGGTACAAACGTTTTCTCGGTGGTACATACGAAATACTCGCCGATAAGAATGGGTACAAACGATTGGTCGATAGTACAGACGGGTACAAACGATTTCCCGGTGGTACAAACGATATACTCGTCGATACGAATGGGTACAAACGATTGCTCGATATACAGATGGGTACAAACGTTTTCTCGTTGGTACAAATGATATACTCGTCAGAACGAATGGGTACAAACGATTGCTTGATAGTTCAGACGAGTCCAAACGTTTTCTCATTAGTACAAACGATATACTCGACAGTACGACCGGGTACAAACGATTGCTCGATAGTACCGACAGGTACAAATAATTTCTCGTTGGTACAAACGATATTCTCGTCAGTACGAATGGGTACAAACGATTAATCACCGGTACGAATGAGTACAAACGATCTCTTGGTGGTTCAAACGACATACTCGTCGATACGAACGGGTACAAACAATTGGTCGATAGTACAGACGGGTACAAACGTTTTCTCGCTGGTACAAACGATATACTTGTCCGTACGAATGGGTACAAACGATTCCTCCATAGTACAGACGGGTAGAAACGTTTCCGCGGTGGGACAAACGATATATTCGTCGATACCAACGGGTACAAACGTTTTGTCGGTCGTACAATCGATTTACTCGTCAGTACGAGGGGGTACAAACCATTGCTCGATATTACAGACCGGTACAAACGATTGCTTGCTAGTGCCGACGGGTACAAACTTTTTCTCGCTGGTATAAACTATACACTCGTTAGTACGAATGGGTACAATCGATTGCTCGATTGTACAGACGGGTACAAACGTTTTCTCGCGGGTACAAACGAAACACTCGTCAGTACGAATGGGTACAACCGATTGATCTATAGTACAGACGGGTACAAACGTTTTCTCGCTGGTACAAACGATACACTCGTCCGTACGAATGGGTACAAACGATTGCTCGATAGTACAGACGGGTCCAAACGTTTCCTCGGTGGTACAAACGATGTACTCGTCGATACGAAAGGGTACAAACAATTGCTCGATAGTACAGATGGTTACAAACGTTTTCTCGGTGGTACGAACGATATACTCGTCAGAACGAATGGGTACAAACGCTACCTCGATAGTACAGATCGGTACAAACGTTTTCTCGGTGGTACAAACGATATACTTGTCAGTGCGAATGGGTACAAACGATTCCTCAATAGTTCAGACGGGTACAAACGTTTCCGCGGTGGTACAAACGATATTTTCGTCGATACCAACGGGTACAAACGTTTTGTCGGTGGTACAAACGATATACTCGTCGATACGAACGGGTACAATCGATTGCTCGATAGTACAGACGGGTACAAACGATTTCTCGGTGGTACAAACGACATACTCGTCGATACGAACGGGTACAAATGATTGCTCGATAGTACAGACGGGTACAAACGTTTTCTCGCTGGTACAAACGATATACTCGTCAGTACGAATGGGTACAAATGATTGCCCGATAGTACAGACGGGTACAAACGTTTTCTCGGTGGTCGATACGAAATACTCGTTGATACGAATGGGTACAAACGATTGGTCGATAGTACAGACGGGTACAAACGATTTCTCGGTCGTACAAACGATATACTCGTCGATACGAACGGGTACAAACGATTGCTCGATAATACAGACGGGTACAAACGTTTTCTCGTTGGTACAAATGATATACTCTTCAGTACAAATGGGTAAAAATGATTGCTCGATAGTACAGACGGGTACAAACTTTTTCTCGTTGGTACAAACGATATACTCGTCAGCACGAAAGGGTACAACCGATTGCCCGATAGTACAGACGGGTACAAACGTTTTCTCGGTGGTACATACGAAATACTCGTCGATACCAACGGGCACAAACGATTGCTCGATAGTACAGACGGGTACAAACAATTTCTCGTTGGTACAAACGATATTCTCGTCAGTACGAATGGGTACAAACGATTAATCGCCGGTACAAATGAGCACAAACGATCTCTCGGTGGTTCAAACGACGTACTCGTCGATACGAACGGGTACAAACGATTGCTCGATAGTACAGACGGGTACAAACGTTTCCTCGGTGGTAGAAACGATGTACTCGTCGATACGAACGGGTACAAACGATTGCTCGATAGTACAGATGGGTACAAACGTTTTCTCGGTGATACAAACGATATACTCGTCAGAACGAATGGGTACAAACGATTCCTCGATAGTATAGATGGGTGCAAACCTTTTCTCGGTGGTACAAACGATATACTCGTCGATACGAACGGGTATAATCGATTGACCGATAGTACAGACGGGTACAAACGTTTTCTCGGTGGTACATACGAAATACTCGTCGATAAGAATGGGTACAATCGATTGGTCGATAGTACAGACGGGTACAAACGATTTCCCGGTGGTACAAACGATATACTCCTCGATACGAACGGGTACCAACGATTGCTCGATATATAGATGGGTACAAACGTTTTCTCGTTGGTACAAATGATATACTCGTCAGAACGAATGGGTACAAACGATTCCTTGATAGTTCAGACGAGTCCAAACGTTTTCTCAGTAGTACAAACGATTTACTCGACAGTACGACCGGGTACAAACGATTGCTCGATAGTACCGACAGGTACAAATAATTTCTCGTTGGTACAAACGATATTCTCGTCAGTACGAATGGGTACAAACGATTAATCACCGGTACGAATGAGTACAAACGATCTCTCGGTGGTTCGAACGACATACTCGTCGATACGAACGGGTACAAACGATTGCTCGATAGTACAGACGGGTACAAACGTTTTCTCGGTGGTACAAACGATATACTTGTCCGTACGAATGGGTACAAACGATTCCTCCATAGTACAGACGGGCAGAAACGTTTCCGCGGTGGGACAAACGATATATTCGTCGATACCAACGGGTACAAACGTTTTGTCGGTCGTACAATCGATGTACTCGTCAATACGAGGGGGTACAAACCATTGCTCGATATTACAGACCGGTACAAGCGATTGCTTGCTAGTGCCGACGGGTACAAACTTTTTCTCGCTGGTATAAACTATACACTCGTTAGTACGAATGGGTACAATCGATTGCTCGATTGTACAGACGCGTACCCATTAGTAGGAGAAAAGCCCAAAAACCTGGCCAAAACCCCAAAAAATAAATTTTCGAAATAGGGTCAGTTGAGTATTCATTCAGGTAGAGGACTAGTAACTGCATTCTATTGTGGAAGGGAAAGCCCTTTAAGTGTATACCTGCGCCGCAGCGTCAGTTGGCAGTTAGTGTTCGTGAAGAGTGTACGTGTCACGCGCTGAACAGACGAAAATAACGCTGACTTCAAAAACCCATAACTTTAAAGTGACGGGTTTAATTTCAATTCTGCAACATGGATACGACTTCTGGAGGTATGTAGAACATGTTTTTACATCGGTTGAATCTAAAGTTTATGTATAAATGATTGAAATGTAGTATAGCCTTCGGCATAAATAAAATTGAATAATTTTGAAAACTTATATTTTCAACGGTCCGAAAAGTTATATATTTTGTCACATTTTGCAAAGCTCCTAGTCTCGGCCTTTAGTTTAATGTATAAGCTTTCGAAATTTACAAGAGTTACCTGCGGAAAACGTGCGTCTTGTCCGTTATGATTTTTTTCGCATCGTGCGGTAGCCGAGCGTGCACGCGGCACTATTGAGCAGCCTCTGCGCCTCTACCTGAGAATGGGTGAAGTAGCATCATAACGGACAAGACGGCTGTTATACGCTTGAAATAAATTATTTTAATATATATGTATGTGTATATATATATATATAAATTTTCTGTGATTTAATTATGATATATACGTATGCATATATGTATATACATATTAAAATCAACCACATAAAAATTTCTTAAATATGAATGAAATGTTATAACATTCAAATAAAATATTTGAATATATATATATATATTATATAGTAAGCAAAGCTTTCGTTTAACCAAATCCATGTCAATATTTTCTGTCTAATTTTCTTAAAATTATTTCAATTATTGCGGTTATTTATTTGGTAAAATAATGTACATTGTTCAAGTTTTTTGTATTAATTGAAAATTTTATCTTTTCCTTTAACACCAATTTTCTACAATTTTATGTCTTTATTACAGGATCCGGTTACAAAGAATTGGTGCTGACAAGGAAAGAAGTATTTCTGATAATCAGCGAGCATTTATCCGATAAATTCGCTTCCTTGATCGAATTTATGGTAGAAAAAATTTTCAAGGACACCGGACGTACAGTTGTAGTGCCTGAGGACTCGAAACAGACTTTTTCGATACTCTTCAATCAAATGAGAACGAGGTGGCAACAAGCTCACAGAAAATCCTGTGTATTTTTCAAGAATAACGGTGAATGGCTTAGCAAGCAGGTATGTTTTGCCGCACCTACAGACACTGTAGTAACAAGCCCGGGTAATACGGGCGGCCGCCCGTCCCTTGAGTTTACAATGTCCAGTGAAATATCTAAACGAAGGAAGACCCAAGATATTCGTACATCGTTCAACTCGGTCGAGTTAGCATACGCTACTCAGATGAGCCTTCGCTCTTCAGGACAATCCGACGCCGCAAAAGTTATTAAGGACGTAACAATGACGAGTCCTTTAAGAGCTTCCAAGTATCGTAAAGCTTACTCAGCAACGGATGAAATTACTTTATCCGAAGAGGCTGCACTTTCCGCTATGATTGAATATAAATTCTCCAAGAGTACTTACCAGGGAATGAGAAGATTAGGGAAGGAAAATAACTGTAAGCTATATCCGTCTTACGAAAAAGTGATGAAAGCAAAAAAGCGTTGTTATCCACCACGTGATGCAATCAGGATTACAGAGAGTAGTGCAGAAGTCAAACTACAGGCACTATTAGATCATACAGTTGAACGTATTTTACTCGTCCAAAATGTACTCATTCAAAGATTGACTCCAGATAATGTTCGTAAAATGGACTTGATTTGCAAGTGGGGTTGCGATGGAAGTTCTGGGCAAAGTGAATATAAGCAGACGTTCAGTGATGACAGCAAATCTGATGCGCATGTATTCTTTACTTCAGTCGTGCCATTACAACTCGTGTGTTATGATCAACAATCGAAGGAAGAAATAGTTGTTTGGAAGAACCCCAGACCCTCGTCTCCACGATTTTGTAGACCGCTTAGACTACTGTTTCTACGCGAAGACACAGAGTCAACACTTAATGAAGTCCAAATTGTTGAAGAACAAATAAAGTCACTTCGTCCATTCGAAAGTGTAATAGATGGAAAAGAAATCTCCGTAATGTACAAGTTGTTGTTCACCATGATAGATGGTAAAGTTTGCAACGCTGTATCATTGACGAAATCTGCTCAACGGTGCTATTTGTGTGGAGCAACCAGCAAAGATTTTAATGCCATCGACACTGTATTGCAAAGGGAAATCAATGAAACAAATTTGAAGTTCGGATTGTCGACGCTGCATGCGTGGATACGGTGCTTCGAGTATTGCTTACACGTGTCTTACAAACTCGGCATTAAAAAATGGCAAGCTCGAAGTGCCGAAGAAAAAAAAATTACCCAGGAACGCAAGAGGGCCATTCAAGAAGGATTCAAGAAGCAATTGGGTCTAAATATCGATCGCCCAAAGCCTGGATACGGCAGCAGCAATGATGGCAACACAGCTCGGCGATTCTTTGAAAATTCGACGGTTTCCGCTGCGATAACGGGGGTCAACGAAGAAGTTATTAAACGCTTGTACGTAATCCTACAAGTTATATCGTGTGGCCACGAGATAAACTGTGAAAGATTTGAACAGTATGCTATTGAAACGGCAAGAAAGACCGTTGCATTATACCCTTGGTACTCCATGCCTACTTCGGTGCACAAGCTATTAATTCATGGTCCAGTGATAATAACTCATGCTCTATTACCAATCGGCCAATTATCCGAAGATGCTCAGGAAGCTCGAAACAAAGACATCAAACGATATCGAGAAGATTTTGCGCGAAAAAGTTCCAGGGTTAAAACTATGGAAGATGTTTTTCATCGGCTCTTAGTTACTTCTGATCCGTACATTTCAAGTGTCAGAAGACTACCACAGAAGAAGCTGAAGAGTTTGTCGCCGGAAGGTGTAGCGATGTTGATCGCTCCTAAAGTGACTGCTGCAGCAGACGAATTTTGCGCCGAGATTGAAGCCGTGCCGGGAGTTGTAATAGATACAAACTCGGATAATGATTCTGACTCCGACTCCGACTCCGATTACGATTTTGATTAAGAATAAAATTTTCTATTTTTGAAACGTTCCGTATGTATTTTGGAAATAAAAATAATAATTGCGTAGAATACACTGTTCACGTTTATTTTATTATGATGATTTTTTTAAATATATTAATTTATCTATTTAGCAGGATACTCGGCCATTTTGTTTATAACAATTTGCTGTAAGCTCTTTGTTGCAAGGTATAAACAATAGATATCGGATTGGTAATCAGCGACCTTGAAAACCCGTATATACCAATTTTTGTCAACATCTGGTAACTTTTTAACGTTCATGTCGGCCATATTGGATCGGCCATTTTTTTTACGATAATTTGGCTTGCGGATTCGTAATCAGCGACCTTGAAAACCCGTAAATACCAATTTTTGTCGACATCTGGCAACTTTTTAACATTCATGTCAGCCATATTGGATCGGCCATTTTGTTTACGATAATTTGGCTTTCAGATTCGTAATCAGCGACCTTGAAAACCCCTGTAAGCCAATTTTCATTCCCGTCAAAGGTCATTTGAGGTTTTGGCCAGGTTTTTGGGCTTTTCTCCTACTGTGAGACGGGTACAAACGTTTTCTCGCGGGTACAAACGAAACACTCGTCAGTACGAATGGGTACAACCGATTGATCGATAGTACAGACGGGTACAAACGTTTTCTCGCTGGTACAAACGATACACTCGTCCGTACGAATGGGTACAAACGATTGCTCGATAGTACAGACGGGTCCAAACGTTTCCTCGGCGGTACAAACGATGTACTCGTCGATACGAAAGGGTACAACCAATTGCTCGATAGTACAGATGGTTACAAACGTTTTCTCGGTGGTACGAACGATATACTCGTCAGAACGAATGGGTACAAACGCTTCCTCGAGAGTACAGATGGGTACAAACGTTTTCTCGGTGGTACAAACGATATACTCGGCGATACGAATGGGTACAAACGATTGCTCGATCGTACAGACGGGTACGAACGTTTTCTCGGTGGTACAAACGATATACGAATTCGAACGATGTACGAATGGGTAAAAACGATTCCACGATAGTACAGACGGGTACAAACGTTTTCTCGGTGGTACAAACGATGTACTTGTCAGTACGAATGGGTACAAACGATTCCTCAATAGTACAGACGGTACAAACGATTTCCCGGTGGTACAAACGATATACTCGTCGATACGAACAAGTACAAACGATTGCTCGATATACAGATGGGTACAAACGTTTTCTCGTTGGTAGAATTGATATACTCGTCAGAACGAATGGGTACAAACGATTGCTTGATAGTTCAGACGAGTCCAAACGTTTTCTCAGTAGTACAAACGACATACTCGACAGTACGACCGGGTACAAACGATTGCGCGATAGTACCGACAGGTACAAATAATTTCTCGTTGGTACAAACGATATGCTCGTCAGTACGAATGGGTACAAACGATTAGTCACGGGTACGAATGAGTACAAACGATCTCTCGGTGGTTCAAACGACATACTCGTCGATACGAACGGGTACAAACGGTTGCGCGATAGTACAGACGGGTACAAACGTTTTCTCGGTGGTACAAACGATATACTTGTCCGTACGAATGGGTACGAACGATTCCTCCATAGTACAGACGGGTAGAAACGTTTCCGCGGTGGGACAAACGATATATTCGTCGATACCAACGGGTACAAACGTTGTGTCGGTCGTACAATCGATGTACTCGTCAGTACGAGGGGGTAAAAACCATTGCTCGATATTACAGACCGGTACAAACGATTGCTTGCTAGTGCCGACGGGTACAAACTTTTTCTCGCTGGTATAAACTATACACTCGTTAGTACGAATGGGTACAAACGATTGCTCGATTGTACAGACGGGTACAAACGTTTTCTCGCGGGTACAAACGATACACTCGTCAGTACGAATGGGTACAAACGATTGCTCGATAGTACAGACGGGTACGAACGTTTTCTCGGTGGTACAAACGATATACGAATTCGAACGATGTACGAATGGGTAAAAACGATTCCACGATAGTACAGACGGGTACAAACGTTTTCTCGGTCGTACAAACGATGTACTTGTCAGTACGAATGGGTACAAACGATTCCTCAATAGTACAGACGGGTACAAACGTTTCCGCGGTGGTACGTACGATATATTTGTCGATATCAACGGGTACAAACGTTTTGTCGGTGGTACAAACGATATATGGTGCTGAAGTTTGCATCGTTGGAACGCAACACTTTTTTACATTTTATTTTTCCGCATTTTTATTATAGATATTTTTGGATAGATTTATATCGTGGCGTTTAAAAAAAAGTAAACGAGTATCTTAAAAAATGGCTGAACGATTTTTGTAAGCGAAATTAGCTACAAGAAATCAAAGGAATTCGGAAATATTCATTTCCGTTGCATTCCAACGATGCAAACTTCAGCGTCATAACGATATACTCGTTGATACGAATGGGTACAAACGATTGCTCGATAGTACAGACGGGTACAAACATTTTGTCGGTGGTACAAACGATATACTCGTCAGTACGAGGGGGTACAAACGATTGCTCGATGGTACAGACGGGTAAAAACGTTTTCTCGGTGGTACACACGATATATTCATCGATACCAACGGGTACAAACGATATCTCGATAGTTCAGACGGGTACACACGGTTTCTTGCTGGTACAAACGATATACTCGTCAGTACGAATGGGTAAAAACGATTCCACGATAGTGCAGACGGGTACAAACGTTTTCTCAGGCTGGTACAAACGATATACTTGTCAGTACGAATGGGTACAAACGATTAATCACCGGTACGAATGAGTACAAACGATCTCTCGGTGGTTCGAACAACATACTCGACGATACGAACGGGTACAAACGATTGCTCGATAGTACAGACGGGTACAAACGTTTTCTCGGTGGTACAAACGATATACTTGTCCGTACGAATGGGTACAAACGATTCCTCCATAGTACAGACGGGTACAAACGTTTCCGCGGTGGGACAAACGATATATTCGTCGATACCAGCGGGTACAAACGTTTTGTCGGTGGTACAAACGATATACTCGTCAGTACGAATGGGTAAAAACGATTCCTCGATAGTACAGACGGGTACAAACGTTTTTTCGGTGGTGCAAACGATATACTCGTCGATACGAACGGGTACAAACGATTGATCGATAGTACAGACGGGTACAAACGATTGCTCGGGGGCACAAACGACATATTCGTCGATACGGACGGGTACAAACGATTGTTCGATAGAACAGACAGGTACAAACGTTTTCTCGCTGGTACAAACGATACACTCGTCAGTACGAATGGGTACAAACGATTGCTCGATTGTACAGACGGGTACATTCGTTTTCTCGCTGGTACAAACGGTACACTCGACAGTACGAATGGGTACAAACGGTTGCTCGATAATACAGACGGGTACAAACGTTTTCTCGGTGGTACAAACGATATACTCGTCAGTACGAATTGGTACAAACGATTGCTCAATACCACAGACGGGTAAAAACGTTTTCTCGGTGGTACATCCGAAATACTCGTCGATACCAACGGGTACAAACGATTTCTCGGTGGTACAATCGATATACTGTCGATACGACCGGGTACAAACGATTGCTCGATAGTACAGACGCGAACAAACGTTTCCTCGGTGGAACAAACGATATACTCGTCGATACGACCGGGTACAAACGATTTCTCGATAGTACAGACGCGTACAAAGGTTTCCCGGTGGTACAAATAATATACTCGTCGATACGAACGGGTGCAAACGATTTCTCGATAGTACAGACGGGTGCAAACGTTTGCTTGGCGGTACAAACGATATACTCGTCAGTACGCGGGGGTACAAATGATTGCTCGATATTACAGACCGGTACAAACGATTGATCGATAGTGCCGACGGGTACAATCGTTTTCTCCTTAGTACAAAGGATATACCCGTCGATACAAACGGGTACAAACGATTGGTCGAAAGTACAAACGGGTACAAACGTTTTCTTGTTGGTTCAATCGATATACTCGTCAGTACGAATGGGTACAAACGATTGCTCGATAGTACAGACGGGTACAAACGTTTGCTCGTTGGTACATACGAAATACTTGTCGATACCAACGGGTACAAACGATTTCTCGCTGGTACAAACGATATATTGTGGATACGAACGGGTACATACGATTGCTCGATATTACAGACGGGTACAAACGTTTCCTGGGTTGTACAAACGATATAATCGTCGATACGAACGGGTACAAACGATTGGTCGATAGTACAGATGGGTACAAACGTTTTCTCGGTGGTACAAACGATATACTCGTCAGGACAAATGGGTACAAACGATTCCTCGATAGTACAGACAGGTACAAACGTTTTCTCGATGGTACAAACGATATACTCGTCGATACGAACGGGTACAATCGATTGCTCGATAGTACAGACGGATACAAACGTTTTCTCGCTGGTACAAACGATACACTCGGCAGTACGAATGAGTACAAACGATTGCTCGATAGTACAGACGGGTACAAACGTTTTCTCGCTGGTACAAACGATACACTCGTCAGGCCGAATGGGTACAAACGATTGCTCGATCGTACAGACGGGTACAAACGATTTCTCGGTGGTACAATCGATATACTAGTCGATACGAACGGGTACAAACGATTGTTCGATAGAACATACGGGTACAAACGTTTTCTCGTTGGTAAAAACGATATACTCGTCAGTACGAGTGGGTACAAACGATTGCCCGATAGTACAGACGGGTACAAACGTTTTCTTGGTGGTACATACGAAATACTCGTCGATACGAATGGGAACAAACGATTGGTCGATAGTAAAGACGGGTACAAACGATTTCTCGGTGGTACAAACGATATACTCGTCGATACGATCGGGTACACACGATCGCTCGATAGTCCAGACGGGTACAAACGTTTTCTCGGTGGTACAAACGATATACTCCTCAGAACCAATGGGTACAAACGATTCCTCGATAGTACAGACGGGTACAAACGTTTTCTCGGTGGTACAAACGACATACTCGTCGATACGAACGGGTACAATCGATTGCTCGATAGTACGGACGGGTACAAACGATTTCTCGGTGGTACAAACGATATAGTCGTCGATACGAACGGGTACAAACGATTGCTCGTTAGTACATACGGGTACAAACGTTTTCTCGTTGGTAAAAACGATATACTCGTTAGTACGAATGGGTACAACCGATTGCCCGATAGCACAGACGGGTACAAACGTTTTCTCGGTGGTACATACGAAATACTCGTCGATACAAATGGGTACAAACGATTGGTCGATAGTACAGACGGGTACAAACGATTTCTCGGTTGTACAAACGATATACTCATCGATACGAATGGGTACAAAGGATTGCTCGATGAGTACAGACGGGTACGAACGTTTTCTTGGTGGTACAAACGATATACTCGTCGATACGAACGGGTACAATCGATTGCCCGATAGTACAGACGGGTACAAACGTTTTCTCGGTGGTACAAACGATATACTCGTCGATACGAACGGGTACAATCGATTACTCGATAGTACATACGGGTACAAACGTTTTCTCGGTGGTACATACGAAATATTCGTTGATACGACTGGGTACAAACGATTGGTCGATAGTACAGACGGGTACAAACGTTTTCTCTTTGGTACAAATGATATACTCATCAGTACGAAAGGGTACAAACGATTGCTCGATAGTACAGACGGGTACAAACGGTTTCTTGGTGGTCCATACGAAATACTCGTCGATACCAACGGGCACAAACGATTGCTCGATAGTACAGACGGGTACAAACAATTTCTCGTTGGTACAAACGATATTCTCGTCAGTACGAATGGGTACAAACGATTAATCGCCGGAACAAATGAGTACAAACGATCTCTCGGTGGTTCAAACGACATACTCGTCTATACGAACGGGTACAAATGATTGCTCGATAGTACAGACGGGTACAACCGTTTTCTCGTTGGTACAAAAGATATACTCGTCAGTACGAACGGGTACAAGCGATTGCTCGATAGTACAGACGGGTACAAACGTTTTCTCTGTGGTACATACGAAATACTCGTCGATACCAACGGGTACAAACGATTTCTCGATAGTACAGACGGGTACAAACAATTTCTCGTTGGTACAAACGAAATTCTCGTCAGTACGAATGGGTACAAACGATTAATCGCCGGTATGAATGAGTACAAACGATCTCTCGGTGGTACAATCGACATACTCGTCGATACGAACGGGTACAAACGATTGCTCGATAATTCAGACGGTTACAAACTTTTCCTCGTTGGTACAAACGATGTACTCGTCGATACCAACGGGTACAAACGATTTCTCGGTGGTACAAACGATATACTGTCGATACGAACGTGTACAAAAGATGGCTCGATAGTACAGACGGGCACAAACAATTTCTCGTTGGTACAAACGATATTCTCGTCAGTACGAATGGGTACAAACGATTAATCGCCGCTACGAATGAGTACAGACGATCTCTCGCTGGTACAAACGACATACTCGTCGATACGAACGGGTACAAACGTTTGCTCGATAGTACAGACGGGTACAAACGTTTCCTCGGTGGTACAAACGATGTACTCGTCGATAGGAACGGGTACAAACGATTGCTCGATAGTACAGATGGGTACAAACGTTTTCTCCGTGGTACAAACGATTCCTCGATAGGTCAGACGGGTACAAACGTTTTCTCGGCGGTACAAACGATATACTCGTCGATACGAACGGGTACAATCGAATGCTCGATAAGACAGACGGGTACAAACGATTTATCGGTGGTACAAACGATATACTCGTCGATACGAACGGGTAAAATCGATTGCTCGATAGTACAGACGGGTGCAAACGATTTCTCGGTGGTACAAACGATATACTCGTCGATACGAACGGGTACAAACGATTGCTCGATAGTACAGAAGGGTACGAAAGTTTTCTCGTTGGTACAAACGATATACTCGTCAGTACGAATGGGTACAAACGATTGCCCGATAGAACAGACGGGTAGAAACGTTTTCTCGGTGGTCGATACGAAATACTCGTTGATACGAATGGGTACAAACGATTGGTCGATAGTACAGACGGGTACAAACGATTTCTCGGTGGTACAAACGATATACTCGTCGATACGAACGGGTACAAACGATTGCTCGATAATACAGACGGGTACAAACGTTTTCTCGTTGGTACAAATTATATACTCGTCAGTACGAATGGGTAAAAACGATTGCTCGATAGTACAGACGGGTACAAACGTTTTCTCGTTGGTACAAACGATATACTCGTCAGTACGAATGGGTACAAACGATTGCCCGATAGTACAGGCGGGTACAAACGTTTTCTCGGTGGTACATACGAAATACTCGTCGATACGAATGGGTACAAACGATTGGTCGATAATACAGACGGGTACAAACGATTTCTCGGTGGTACAAACGATATACTCGTCGATACGAACGGGTACAAACGATTGCTCGATAATACAGACGGGTACAAACGTTTTCTCGTTGGAACAAATTATATACTCGTCAGTACGAATGGGTAAAAACAATTGCTCGATAGTACAGACGGGTACAAACGTCTTCTCGTTGGTACAACCGATATACTCGTCAGTACAAATGGGTACAAACGATTGCCCGATAGTACAGACGGGTGCAAACGTTTTCTCGGTGGTTCATACGAAATACTCGTCGATCCGAATGGGTACAAACGATTGGTCGATAGTACAGACGGGTACAACCGATTTCTCGGGGGTACAAACGATATACTCGTCGATACGACCGGGTACAAACGATTGTTCGATAATACAGACGGGTACAAACGTTTTCTCGTTGGTACAAATGATATACTCGTCAGTACGAATGGGTACAAACGATTGCTCGATAGTACAGACGGGTACAAACGTTTTCTCGGTGGTACATACGAAATACCCGTCGATATCACTGGGCACAAACGATTGCTCGATAGTACAGACGGGTACAAACAATTTCTCCTTGGTACAAACGATATTCTCGTCAGTACGAATGGGTACAAACAATTTATCGCCGGTCCAAATGAGTACAAACGATCTCTCGGTGGTTCAAACGACATACTCGTCGATACGAACGGGTACAAACGATTGCTCGATAGTACAGACGGGTACAAACGTTTCCTCGGTGGTAGGAACGATGTACTCGTCGATACGAACGGGTACAAACGATTGCTCGATAGTACAGATGGGTACAAACGTTTTCTTGGTGGTACAAACGATGTACTCGTCAGAACGAATGGGTACGAACGATTCCTCGATAGTACAGACGGGTACAAACGTTTATTCGGTGGTACAACCGATATACTCGTCGATACGAACGGGTACAATCGATTGCTCGATAGTACAGACGGGTACAAATGATTTCTCGGTGGTACAAACGATATACTCGCCGATACGAATGGGTACAAACGATTGCTCGATAGTACAGACGGGTACAAACGTTTGCTCGTTGGTACATACGAAATACTTGTCGATACCAACGGGTACAAACGATTTCTCGCTGGTACAAACGATATATTGTGGATACGAACGGGTACAAACGATTGCTCGATATTACAGACGGGTACAAACGTTTCCTCGGTTGTACAAACGATATACTCGTCGATACGAACGGGTACAAACGATTGGTCGATAGTACAGATGGGTACAAACGTTTTCTCGGTGGTACAAACGATATACTCGTCAGGACAAATGGGTACAAACGATTCCTCGATAGTACAGACAGGTACAAACGTTTTCTCGATGTTACAAACGATATACTCGTCGATACGAACGGGTAGAATCGATTGCTCGATAGTACAGACGGGTACAAACGTTTTCTCGCTGGTACAAACGATACACTCGGCAGTACGAATGAGTGCAAACGATTGCTCGATAGTACAGACCGGTACAAACGTTTTCTCGCTGGTACAAACGATACACTCGTCAGGACGAATGGGTACAAACGATTGCCCGATAGTACAGACGGGTACAAACGTTTTCTTGGTGGTACATACGAAATACTCGTCGATACGAATGGGTACAAACGATTGGTCGATAGTAAAGACGGGTACAAACGATTTCTCGGTGGTACAAACGATATACTCGTCGATACGATCGGGTACAAACGATCGCTCGATAGTCCAGACGGGTACAAACGTTTTCTCGGTGGTACAAACTGTTGTATCCGCTGATTTACGCAATACAACGAAACGACCGAACGGTCGAGAAAGTATTTGCGAAACGGCATTCCAGACCGTTTCGCATCCTCCTTACGAAAGAGTCACACTTTTGCCAAAATGCAAACGTCAAAAAGACACTTTGCGACACGTCCTGACGAAGCATCGGATGATGTTCGATCTAGGGCAAATTGCGACAATCAGAGTCGACAATTAAGAGAAGTTACCAGGGAGTAGTCAGTCCTTGGTTGGCTTTTGAACGGTTCGGTCCTAAGGTACGACCGACACACTGTAAATTCAATTATAAGACCAGCCCAGTAATAAACTTATATTCCTATTCAACGAACTTGAGTTCCAACTCTTAATTTCGCAACGATCCCAAAAATACATATCCCGGGTTCTCGAGCCGGGGATACAACATTGGTGGCAGCGGTGGGATCTGCCGAAAAGTTCGTTCGTTGTGTGTGGACACGCACAACTACCACTCAAGCACCATAAACGAGTGACCGAGTCAACCCGTGTGCTCGAGTGAGCCAGCCCGACCGAGTCGGAAGAGGAATACAGAGGAAAGGCTCCAGCCAAGCAGAGCTAATCCCAGAAAACCCGGATCCCGAGGATCAACGGAAGAAGGACTCAACAATCGGAGAAATCGTACCCAGAAGCAGTGTACGAAACAAAGGATCGAAGAACAGGACGATCAGCAGTTCATCAACCAGCATGCATCTTGCGATCATCTACCTGTAAGTGACGGAACATTTCGTAAATAAAAAATCCTCCAAAGCCAGAGAATTCGTCTATGTCGGACGAAGAAAAAGCAGACCGGTATCGATTGCCCGGGAGACACGAACTATCGCGATCGTTAGATTCGTTTTTTAACACTGTCGTCATTTACGACGGTGAAAGTGATTTAGGCCGAAAGCGTCGTAGGGAAAATCCAAGCACAGAAAAATTAGATTTGACTCCCGTAACGTACGCGAAATATTTTAATCCGAAGCGACAACATAATCAACCTTCGGAACACAATTCGTCAGACGCGTCGTCCAGTGCTGACGAAACATTTAATCCAGTTGAAATCGAAAGAAATCGCGAATTGAATCGCCAAGATTTTACGTTATTAAATCAACGGACAGTAATAATGGCCGAACACGACGACTATATGTCAATGAAAGAGGCTCGAATGAGCATTCCCGTATTCGACGCCTCCAAACCTGAAGACGTTACAGATTTTATACGAGCAATAAAATACGCGTCGACTCGAGTCCGCGCAGAAAATGTCGCGGATTTATTACAGGCTATATTGCATCTCAAATTGCAAGGCAAGGCCGCGGCAGACCTGCGTTACAAAGACGTAGAGACGTTCGACGATTTGCTGACATTATTAAAATCACTGTACGCGACGAAGCGAACAGTCCCCGCGCTACAAATCGAATTCAATTCCTGTAGACAAAAACATGACGAGACTGTACAAGCTTACGCAAACCGCGTCGAGTCCATAATGATGGATTTAATCACGGGTTGCACGGCCATGGTCAATTCGGAGTCTGGTCGAAGAGCAATCGAACAGTTAATTAGGCATTTTGCCCTGAATAATTTCGAACATGGACTTCGAAAGGACTTACAGCTAATAGTAAGGTCACGAGGTTACCGCGAATTGGGCGAAGCCATCCGCGGAGCAATCGAAGAGGAGAAATCGGTCGAAGGGACCAAAACAATCGCGAAGAGCGTCTCCCACAGTAGCGGACAGTCCGCACCGTCACACGCCCACGAGGGGCGAAAATCGTTCCCATTCCAAAGGCCCGCGTCGCATCAGGCGCATACGCAAGCGCGTTGTAGCTTGCCAGTGCCAATGAAAACAATTAATCAAGCAGAAATAATTTGCAATTATTGCAAAAAACCGGGTCACAGATATAACGACTGTAGAAGAAGGCCAGGATGGCAAGGCCCGAGTAACCCACAGAAGCATTACAATTATGTGCCAAACTATAAGTTCCCAAGAAAACAAAATGAATATAGGCCAAATGAAAGAACCCAAGAAAATACGCCCAAAAGAACCGTCAGTTCATTAGCAGTCGGCGTTCTTTCCATAGAAAAAGAAACAAAAAGAGTTCAAGTGAACAAGCGGAAAAAACCGCAAAGAAAAATAATGGACATTCTACTTGGAAAGCCATATGTACACAACAACAAGGCACCAAGAAGAATTTACCACGTCAGCACTCAGCTGCCGCGAGTACACGCCAGTGACCTACATATAGCGTCAAAACAGGCTCGCGGAAAAATGCTGACGCTCCGGTGTAACACAGGGGCCCAGTGCAGCATTGTAAAGGTGAATGAGTTGGATCCAGATACACCCATCGGGGACGAGGTCATAGAACTCCACGGCCTCGGGGGCAAGGCGTTCCGTACCCTCTGCACAGCTGAGTTGAAACTGGACACCCCGGCCGCTGTGATAACGCACAAGTTCCACGTGGTCGGCAAGGAAGTACCGTTAGCAGTAGACGGACCCTTGGAATGGACTGTATAGTCGAAAAAGGAATAAACATACTAAAAGGAAAAATGATAGAAATTAGAGGGCACAAGATACCGTTTGTACACGGCACGAAATACTTAAAAATACCCGCCCACACAGAATGTATAGTGCAGGCGAGGACGATGGGAAAAGGCCAAGGAGTTACAAGGGAACAACACATCCAAAAGGGTGTTACGATGGGAAAAGCCGTCGTAAAGGCAGAGGCAAACACTTGCCCGGTAACAATAATGAACGTGCTCGAGAAAGAGCAAATTATCAAAGGACCTACGGTCGAACTGGAAAAATTGGAAATCGACAAAATTAGCCTGGGAAAAGAAAAATGCGTCAAAAAGAAGAAAGAAGAGGAAACGCATCAGGACGTCGAAAAAATCGCAGAATTACGAAAGCAAAGGTTGGAAAAATTATGACGTGAGATTAAGGGGAACTCGCATTTGAACGCGGAAGAAGAAACGATTTTGCGACAAATTTGCGAGGAATTTCCCGACGTATTTCATCTCGAAGGAGAACTACTGGGTTGTACAAAAGCAGTCGAGCATCGGATACCGCTCAAGGACGGGACAATGCCGATAAAGGTGCGACCTTATCGACTGCCGGAGGAGCACAAAAAAGAAATTCAACGACAGGCACAAAAAATGCTAGAAGAGGATATAATCCGCCCAAGCACGAGCCCATGGAATGCTCCATTGCTCGTAGTGCCGAAAAAACCAGATGCGGACGGAATAGTCCAAAAAAGGGTGGTCGTTGACTTTCGGAAGTTAAACGAGGCTACGGAAGGTGACTCTTACCCACTGCCCAATATCGCAGAGATACTGGACCAGTTGGGAAAGGCAAAGTACTTCACGACCCTCGCCCGAGCTTCGGGATTTCATCAAATCCCAATGGCGGAGGAAGACAAACCGAAAACGGCTTTTTCAACGCCGTTGGGGCATTACGAGTATAATCGAATGCCATTTGGTTTAAAAAATGCACCTCCTACGTTCCAAAGATTAATGGACGCAGTATTGGCCGGTTTGCAAGGCCTAAAATGCTACGTATATCTGGACGATATTGTAATACATGGAGCCTCACTCGCCGAGCACGACAAGCGACTACGTGAAGTGCTGACGCGGGCAAGAGAAGCTAATTTAAAAATACAACCAAAGAAATGCGAATTTTTGCGAAAAGAAACGCAATATCTCGGTCATATAATAACAGAAGTCGGGGTAAAGCCTGACCCCGAAAAGCTAAAAGCGGTAAAAAATTTTCCAATACCGAGAAACGTAAAAGAAATACAATCATTCCTGGGACTTGCCGGGTACTACCGCAAATTTATTAAAGATTTTTCCAAGATCGCAAAACCAATGACGAATTTGATCAAAAAAGGTGTCAAATTCGAATGGTCCGAATTATTCCAAAGCTCATTTGACCATTTAAGGGAAGCCCTGATCACAGCACCCATACTCCAGTATCCTGATTTCACGAAACCGTTTATCGTGACAACGGATGCCTCAGATAAGGCAATCGGTGCAATCCTGTCCCAAGGGAAAATTGGAGAGGATTTACCCATATGTTATGCAAGTAGAACTCTCAACAAGGCCGAAACCAATTATTCGACTACAGAAAAAGAACTGCTTGCAATCGTATGGGCAGTACATCAATTTCGACCGTACATTTACGGCACAAAATTCACCATAATAACGGATCACAAACCATTGACATGGTTATTCAGCGTAAAGGACCCAGGATCAAGGCTAATGAGATGGCGAATAAAATTGGAAGAATACAACTATAAAATCCAATATAAAACGGGAAAATCAAACACAAACGCAGACGCGTTAAGTCGTATATATGCCTTGACACGAGCTCAGGCACAAGAGGTAGAAAAAAGTACACAACAGCATGGTAGCACAACAAAGAAAGACAGTATGGCCGCCAGCCGTTATGAAAGCGAGAGAGAAGAAACCGAGTCCGACAATACGGAATCGGACAATGACAACACGAGCGAGAGCACCCGAGAGAGAGAGCACGAAAAGAAAGACAGCGTTACGAATGTCCGCACAAAGAGGAGAGGCCGAGTATACGACACGCCGTGCTACGAGACAGCACGTGAAGAAGAGGCCGCCTGGGGAAGCGCGGCACAGGGGGAATCTCCCCATGAGTTAAAAGAGTCGCGATGCGCGAGCACGAGCGCGAGCGACGAAGAAAACTGCAGCATTGGCGTATCCACCCCAAGCAAGGCAGACAGAGCAAAAATAATACAAGAATATCACGATGCCCCTCTAGGTGGGCACCAAGGCATCACACGGACGCTGCAGCGAATACGTCAACGATATGTGTGGCCGGGAATGAAACGAGACGTCACCGCACACATACAAGAGTGCGACAAATGTCAGCGAAATAAATCGGGAAAAATTAAGAAGGCACCGATGGTAATCACAGACACGCCAAGCCGAGCGTTCGAAAAATGTGCTGTTGATATAGTAGGTCCCTTGACGGTGACCGAAAAAGGCAACAAATATATTCTGACTTTCCAGGATTTACTAACAAAATATAGCGCAGCAATTCCGTTAGAAAATCAAGAAGCCAATACAAAAGCAAAGGCCCTTGTAACGGAAATTATTTGTAAATTTGGTGCCCCGTCTGAAATCCTCTCGGATCAAGGCACAAATTTTCTAAGCAAAATATTTAAAGAGATGTGTGATCTCTTACAAATAAAAAAAATTGCAAACCACGGCATACCATCCACAATCTAATGGAGCCCTGGAAAGATCACATAGGACCCTTGCAGAATACCTGAAAAATTTCGTACGAGAGGATCAAAGGGACTGGGACGAATGGATACCATACGCTATGTTCACATACAATACCACGCCACACACGGCTACGGGTATTACGCCGTACGAATTAGTGTTCGGAAAGGAGGCTAAATTACCAACCGCACTGAGAGAAATTCCGCGAGCGACATATTCATACGACGATTACGCAGCGGAATTACGCGAGCGCCTGAGGGCGTCATGGCAACAAGCACAAGAAAACCTGGAAAAGGGTAAGGAGAAATCGAAGCATCAATATGATCACACGGCCGGTAAAATAGAGTACCGCCCGGGTGATGAAGTCCTCCTTTACGACGAGACCGTGAGGAGGGGCAGATCGGCCAAGCTCACTCCGAAGTGGGTAGGGCCTTACACGGTCCGAAGCCGAGAGGCAGGTGAGACCTACCGTATCGGCCGCGGACGCAAGGAAGCACGCGTACACGTGAATCGCATAAAAAAATATATCACCCACTAGCCGTCGCGATGGCCAGCGGGTAGGCGCGGAGACAGGAGGGGCCCGCGGCTTGACCGCACGAAAGCCCCGTCATCAAAAAAAAAGGGGGTGAGAAGAGAAGGAGAAGAAATAATTAAAAGGCGATCGGCTTCCGTCAAAAGTCGAAACAAGAATGAAAATGTCGCCGTTCACGCATTAAACGAGCGACTTGTCGAAGCACAAAAACGCGAACATTGCAGAAATGAAGAGAAAGAGGGCATTAAACTCAAGACCCAGCAACGAGTCCAAATACAAAAAGTCTTCAATGAAAAAGAATTGAAATTCTAAAAATAGATCGTAAACCTATATGTATATCTATATATGGAAGTAAATTCCCCAAAGGAAAAAAAAAGAAAAAAAAAACACGTCGGATCCAAAGAATTTAACCCCGCGAATTATTTTCGCAGGATACTAGCTCTGGCCCTAGGGTCGAGCCCAGGTGAGGCTGATACACCGGAAAAACCATACCGGATAGAAAGGTTCACGGTTTCACCCGGAATTTTCTATGAGGAAATCGGGACAATGTCAATAACCCGCGACGTATGGAAACTGGCAGTAAAAATGGATCTGAGTGGAATAGCAGAACAGGAAGCGCAGATCACCGAAGCCACGAAGGAAATAATAGATCTATGCGCTCAAGACCTGCGAGCCAACTTACTCTGCCATATGGTCACGAAAACAACGACTCGCATGGTAGAAAAAACTAACAACGAACTACAAGCCGCATACGACATAACAGGAAACCAAAAAAGTCGTTATCGACGAGGTTTGATACACGGATTGGGGGGAATAATAAGAGCAATAACAGGAAATATGGATGCACAAGACGCATCCGAAATCAGCAACGAAATAAATGAAATAAATAAAAGGCAAAAAACAGTAGAAGATGCCTTAAAAGGAAATGTGCAAATTTTGGACTCCACAATAGATCTTTTTAATCGATCAACAATTCGTTTGGAAGAAAATCAAAAGGTGCTACAAGCTCTCGTGCAACAGATCAAACAAAGAGTGGTCAACCAGTACAACGACCAAAACGTCCGGCAACAATTGGATGAACGAATGATGGCCGTGAGCCTCATTGTAGAGTCTTTACTAAGTGACGTACGACAAGTAGTTAACTTTTTAATAGGAGTCACGAGAGGAATGGTGAGCCCAAGCATATTATCGCCAAGACAATTGACGAACTATTTGACTGACGCTTTACCCAATGTGCCGATAGGGCATACGTTCCCTACCGCGATAAATTACGCGGAAATGCCAAAGTTATTGGAGTTATCAGAAGTAGGCGCGTATAGTACAAAAACATACATTGTACTTGTAATAAAAATACCGTTAATTGGCACTGAGGAATATAAAATCTGCAAAGCTTATCCTCTGCCCACCAAAATAGAAAATCATAGTTATCAATTTATAGAAATAAAAAATGACCTCGTCGCGGTAGAAGCCACGAGAGAATCTTGCCTACATATAACGAAAAATGATTTAGGAAATTGTAAAGCAATCGCGTCACACTATTATTGTCGACCAAAGCAAGCAGCGCGTCCCGCACATACTTGCGCATCGTGCGAGGTGGCATTATATATCGCATCTAAAGATAAATACGCAAATTGCGACCGAAGAGTCGCTCAGATAAATAGCACTCTAATTATTGCCTTAGAACGCCATGGTAGGTGGCTATATGTTGCACCAGAGCCCGAAACACTGCTCATCCATTGCGGAAAACAACCAACCGCATACGCAACGCTTACGGGTGCAGGGACTCTGGCTTTGGACGGAAAATGTTCCGTCACCGCCCTAGTTTTAGACTAGAAACAGTCGGCGAAATAAGACAAAACGAACACGCCAATTTCCTACCACAATATAATTTATCATTCTTGTCTACAGATATGCACATACTCGATCATACATCGACAAAAATTGTATTACCGCACGAAATTATAAACGATCCAAAAGAATTAAACAGGATCGGTGAACGTTTAAAAACCATAAAAAATAAACTAAAAGCGGAATCAAGCGATTCTAGAACATATGGACATATAATAGGTAATTATTCGTTAAGCGCAATCGCGCTGATAATACTTGGAATAGCCTGTATAGGCTATTACCGTATGAACCACGCGTGGAAACCCGTCAATAATGAGGGCCAAAGCAGCGCCAAGCCGGCGCAATCAAGCAACGCACAGTCAGCAAAAAGGAAGCTGCCCGTGCCAAAATTAAGATTAAAAATCAAGCGAAACATATCCACGACGGATTCCGTGTAAAACGAACAGACGAAAATGTATACAAAAGAAAATGTACTATGTGTATGCGAGAATTATTTTAAGAAAAATAACGATATATAGATCTGGGATAATCACAAGGGAAAATGGAAATAGAAAAATGTAAACCGGAGGACCGAACATTAAAACAAATCCCAGGAGGAATTTGATCTTTTAAGGGGGAGGGATGTTGTATCCGCTGATTTACGCAATACAACGAAACGACCGAACGGTCGAGAAAGTATTTGCGAAACGGCATTCCAGACCGTTTCGCATCCTCCTTGCGAAAGAGTCACACTTTTGCCAAAATGCAAACGTCAAAAAGACACTTTGCAACACGTCCTGACGAAGCATCGGATGATGTTCGATCTAGGGCAAATTGCGACAATCAGAGTCGACAATTAAGAGAAGTTACCAGGGAGTAGTCAGTCCTTGGTTGGCTTTTGAACGGTTCGGTCCTAAGGTACGACCGACACACTGTAAATTCAATTATAAGACCAGCCCAGTAATAAACTTATATTCCTATTCAACGAACTTGAGTTCCAACTCTTAATTTCGCAACGATCCCAAAAATACCTATCCCGGGTTCTCGAGCCGGGGATACAACAAAACGATATACTCCTCAGAACCAATGGGTACAAACGATTCCTCGATAGTACAGACGGGTACAAACGTTTTCTCGGTGGTACAAACGACATACTCGTCGATACGAACGGGTACAATCGAATGCTCGATAGTACGGACGGGTACAAACGATTTCTCGGTGGTACAAACGATATAGTCGTCGATACGAACGGGTACAAACGATTGCTCGATAGTACATACGGGTACAAACGTTTTCTCGTTGGTAAAAACGATATACTCGTTAGTACGAATGGGTACAACCGATTGGCCGATAGGACAGACGGGTACAAACGTTTTCTCGGTGGTACATACGAAATACTCGTCGATACAAATGGGTACAAACGATTGGTCGAGAGTACAGACGGGTACAAACGATTTCTCGGTTGTACAAACGATATACTCGTCGATACGAATGGGTACAAAGGATTGCTCGATGAGTACAGACGGGTACGAACGTTTTCTCGGTGGTACAAACGATATACTCGTCGATACGAACGGGTACAATCGATTGCCCGATAGTACAGACGGGTACAAACGTTTTCTCGGTGGTACAAACGATATACTCGTCGATACGAACGGGTACAATCGATTACCCGATAGTACATACGGGTACAAACGTTTTCTCGGTGGTACATACGAAATATTCGTCGATACGAGTGGGTACAAACGATTGGTCGATAGTACAGACGGGTACAAACGTTTTCTCTTTGGTACAAATGATATACTTATCAGTACGAAAGGGTACAAACGATTGCTCGATAGTACAGACGGGTACAAACGGTTTCTTGGTGGTCCATACGAAATACTCGTCGATACCAACGGGCACAAACGATTGCTCGATAGTACAGACGGGTTCAAACAATTTCTCGTTGGTACAAACGATATTCTCGTCAGTACGAATGGGTACAAACGATTAATCGCCGGAACAAATGAGTACAAACGATCTCTCGGTGGTTCAAACGACATACTCGTCTATACGAACGGGTACAAATGATTGCTCGATAGTACAGACGGGTACAACCGTTTTCTCGTTGGTACAAAAGATATACTCGTCAGTACGAACGGGTACAAGCGATTGCTCGATAGTTCAGACGGGGACAAACGTTTTCTCTGTGGTACATACGAAATACTCGTCGATACCAACGGGTACACACGATTTCTCGATAGTACAGACGGGTACAAACAATTTCTCGTTGGTACAAACGATATTCTCGTCAGTACGAATGGGTACAAACGATTAATCGCCGGTATGAATGAGTACAAACGATCTCTCGGTGGTACAAACGACATACTCGTCGATACGAACGGGTACAAACGATTGCTCGATAATTCAGACGGTTACAAACTTTTCCTCGGTAGTACAAACGATGTACTCGTCGATACCAACGGGTACAAACGATTTCTCGGTGGTACAAACGATATACTGTCGATACGAACGTGTACAAAAGATGGCCCGATAGTACAGACGGGCACAAACAATTTCTCGTTGGTACAAACGATATTCTCGTCAGTACGAATGGGTACAAACGATCAATCGCCGCTACGAATGAGTACAGACGATCTCTCGCTGGTACAAACGACATACTCGTCGATACGAACGGGTACAAACGTTTGCTCGATATTACAGACGGGTACAAACGTTTCCTCGGTGGTACAAACGATGTACTCGTCGATACGAACGGGTACAAACGATTGCTCGATAGTACAGATGGGTACAAACGTTTTCTCCGTGGTACAAACGATTCCTCGATAGGTCAGACGGGTACAAACGTTTTCTCGGCGGTACAAACGATATACTCGTCGATACGAACGGGTACAATCGAATGCTCGATAATACAGACGGGTACAAACGATTTATCGGTGGTACAAACGATATACTCGTCGATACGAACGGGTACAATCGATTGCTCGATAGTACAGACGGGTGCAAACGATTTCTCGGTGGTACAAACGATATACTCGTCGATACGATTGGGTACAAACGATTGCTCGATAGTACAGACGGGTACGAAAGTTTTCTTGTTGGTACAAACGATATACTCGTCAGTACGAATGGGTACAAACGATTGCCCGATAGAACAGATGGGTACAAACGTTTTCTCGGTGGTCGATACGAAATACTCGTTGATACGAATGGGTACAAACGATTGGTCGATAGTACAGACGGGTACAAACGATTTCTCGGTGGTACAAACGATATACTCGTCGATACGAACGGGTACAAACGATTGCTCGATAATACAGACGGGTACAAACGTTTTCTCGTTGGTACAAATTATATACTCGTCAGTACGAATGGGTAAAAACGATTGCTCGATAGTACAGACGGGTACAAACGTTTTCTCGTTGGTACAAACGATATACTCGTCAGTACGAATGGGTACAAACGATTGCCCGATAGTACAGGCGGGTACAAACGTTTTCTCGGTGGTACATACGAAATACTCGTCGATACGAATGGGTACAAACGATTGGTCGATAGTACAGACGGGTACAAACGATTTCTCGGTGGTACAAACGATATACTCGTCGATACGAACGGGTACAAACGATTGCTCGATAATACAGACGGGTACAAACGTTTTCTCGTTGGTACAAATCATATACTCGTCAGTACGAATGGGTAAAAACAATTGCTCGATAGTACAGACGGGTACAAACGTCTTCTCGTTGGTACAACCGATATACTCGTCAGTACAAATGGGTACAAACGATTGCCCGATAGTACAGACGGGTGCAAACGTTTTCTCGGTGGTTCATACGAAATACTCGTCGATCCGAATGGGTACAAACGATTGGTCGATAGTACAGACGGGTACAACCGATTTCTCGGGGGTACAAACGATATACTCGTCGATACGAACGGGTACAAAGGATTGTTCGATAATAAAGACGGGTACAAACGTTTTCTCGTTGGTACAAATGATATACTCGTCAGTACGAATGGGTACAAACGATTGCTCGATAGTACAGACGGGTACAAACTTTTTCTCGGTGGTACATACGAAATACCCGTCGATATCACTGGGCACAAACGATTGCTCGATAGTACAGACGGGTACAAACAATTTCTCCTTGGTACAAACGATATTCTCGTCAGTACGAATGGGTACAAACAATTAATCGCCGGTCCAAATGAGTACAAACGATCTCTCGGTGGTTCAAACGACATACTCGTCGATACGAACGGGTACAAACGATTGCTCGATAGTACAGACGGGTACAAACGTTTCCTCGGTGGTCGGAACGATGTACTCGTCGATACGAACGGGTACAAACGATTGCTCGATAGTACAGATGGGTACAAACGTTTTCTCGGTGGTACAAACGATGTACTCGTCAGAACGAATGGGTACGAACGATTCCTCGATAGTACAGACGGGTACAAACGTTTATTCGGTGGTACAACCGATATACTCGTCGATACGAACGGGTACAATCGATTGCTCGATAGTACAGACGGGTACAAATGATTTCTCGGTGGTACAAACGATATACTCGCCGATACGAACGGGTACAAACGATTGCTCGATAGTACAGACGGGTACAAACGTTTTCTCGTTGGTACAAACGATATTCTCGTCAGTACGAATTGGTACAAACGATTGCCCGATAGTACAGACGGGTACAAACGTTTTCTCGGTGGTCGATACGAAATACTCGTGGATACGAATGGCTAAAAACGATTGGTCGATAGTACAGACGGGTACAAACGATTTCACAGTGGTAAAAACGATATACTCGTCGATACGAACGGGTACAACCGATTGCTCGATAGTACAGACGGGTACAAACGTTTCCTCGGTGGTAGGAACGATGTACTCGTCGATACGAACGGGTACAAACGATTGCTCGATAGTACAGATGGGTACAAACGTTTCCTCGGTGGTACAGACGATGTACTCATCGATACGAACGGGTATAATCGATTGCTCGATAGTACAGATGGTTACAAACGTTTTCTCGGTGGTACGAACGATATACTCGTCAGAACGAATGGGTACAAACGATTCCTCGATAGTACAGATGGGTACAAACGTTTTCTCGGTGGTACAAACGATATACTTGTCAGTGCGATTGGGTACAAACGATTCCTCAATAGTTCAGACGGGTACAAACGCTTCCGCGGTGGTACAAACGATATATTCGTCGATACCAACGGGTACAAACGATTGCTCGACAATACAGACGGGTACAAACGTTTTCTCGTTGGTACAAATGATATACTCGTCAGTACGAATGGGTAAAAACAATTGCCCGATAGTACAGACGGGTGCAAACATTTTCTCGGTGGTACATACGAAATACTCGTCGATCCGAATGGGTACAAACGATTGGTCGATAGTACAGACGGGTACAAACGATTTCTCGGTGGTACAAACGATATACTCGTCGATACGAACGGGTACAAACGATTGTTCGATAATACAGATGGGTACAAACGTTTTCTCGTTGGTACAAATGATATACTCGTCAGTACGAATGGGTACAAACGATTGCTCGATAGTACAGACGGGTACAAACGTTTTCTCGGTTGTACATACGAAATACCCGTCGATATCACTGGCCACAAACGATTGCTCGATAGTACAGACGGGTACAAACAATTTCTCGTTGGTACAAACGATATTCTCGTCAGTACGAATGGGTATAAACGATTAATCGCCGGTACAAATGAGTACAAACGATCTCTGGGTGGTTCAAACGACATACTCGTCGATTCGAACGGGTACAAACGATTGCTCGATAGTACAGACGGGTACAGACGTTTTCTCGTTGGTCCAAACGATATACTCGTCAGTACGAACGGGTACAAACGATTGCTCGATAGTACAGACGGGTACAAACGTTTTCTCTGTGGTACATACGAAATACTCGTCGATACCAACGGGTACAAACGATTTCTCGATAGTACAGACGGGTACAAACAATTTCTCGTTGGTACAAACGATATTCTCGTCAGTACGAATGGGTACAAACGATTAATCGCCGGTACGAATGAGTACAAACGATCTCTCGGTGGTACAAGCGACATACTCATCGATACGAACGGGTACAATCGATTGCTCGATAGTACAGACGGGTACAAACGTTTTCTCGGTGGTACAAACGATATACTCGTCAGAACGAATGGGTACAAACGATTCCTCGATAGTACAGACGGGTACAAACGTTTTTTCGGTGGTACAAACGATATACTCGTCGATACGAACGGGTACAATCGATTGCTCGATCGTACAGACGGGTGCAAACGATTTCTCGGTGGTACAAACGATATACTCGTCGATACCAACGGGTACAAACGATTGCTTGATAGTACAGACGGGTACGAACGTTTTCTCGTTGGTACAAACGATATACTCGTCAGTACGAATGGGTACAAACGATTGCCCGATAGTACAGACGGGTACAAACGTTTTCTCGGTGGTCGATGCGAAATACTCGTTGATACGAATGGGTACAAACGATTGGTCGATAGTACAGACGGGTACAAACGATTTCTCGGTGGGACAAACGATATACTCGTCGATACGAACGGGTACAAACGATTGCTGGATAATACAGACGGGTACAAACGTTTTCTCGTTGGTACAAATTATATACTCGTCAGTGCGAATGGTTAAAAACGATTGCTCGATAGTACAGACGGGTACAAACGTTTTCTCGTTGGTACAAACGATATACTCGTCAGTACGAATGGGTAAAAACGATTGCCCGATAGTACAGGCGGGTACAAACGTTTTCTCGGTGGTACATTCGAAATACTCGTCGATACGAATGGGTACAAACGATTGGTCGATAGTACAGACGGGTACAAACGATTTCTCGGTGGTACAAACGATACACTCGTCGATACGAACGGGTACAAACCATTGTTCGATAATACAGACGGGTACAAACGTTTTCTCGTTGGTACAAATGATATACTCGTCAGTTCGAATGGGTACAAACGATTGCTCGATAGTACAGACGGGTACAAACGTTTTCTCGGTGGTACATACGAAATACCCGTCGATATCACTGGGCACAAACGATTGCTCGATAGTACAGACGGGTACAAACAATTTCTCGTTGGTACAAACGATATTCTCGTCAGTACGAATGGGTACAAACGATTAATCGCCGGTACAATTGAGTACAAACGATCTCTCGGTGGTTCAAACGACATACTCGTCGATACGAACGGGTACAAACGATTGCTCGATAGTACAGACGGGTACAAACGTTTTCTCGTTGGTCCAAACGATATACTCGTCAGTACGAACGGGTACAAACGATTGCTCGATAGTACAGACGGGTACAAACGTTTTCTCTGTGGTACATACGAAATACTCGTCGATACCAACGGGTACAAACGATTTCTCGATGGTACAAACGGGTACAAACAATTTCTCGTTGGTACAAACGATATTCTCGTCAGTACGAATGGGTACAAACGATTAATCGCCGGTACGAATGAGTACACACGATCTCTCGGTGGTACAAGCGACATACTCGTCGATACGAACGGGTACAAACGATTGGTCGATAGTACAGACGGGTACAATCGATTTCTCGGTGGTACATACGAAATACTCGTCGATGCGAATGGGTACAAACGATTGGTCGATAGTACAGACGGGTAGAAACGATTTCTCGGCGGTACAAACGATATGATCGTCGATACGAACGGGTACAAACGAATGCTCGATAATACAGACGGGTACAAACGTTTTCTCGTTGGTACAAATGATATGCTCGTCAGTACGAATAGGTACAAACGATTGCTCGATAGTACAAACGGGTACAAACGTTTTCTCGGTGGTACATACGAAGTACTCGTCGATACCAACGGGCACAAACGATTGCTCGATAGTACAGACGGGTACAAACAATTTCTCGTTGGTACAAACGATATTCTCGTCATTACGAATGGGTACAAACGATTAATCGCCGGTACCAATGGGTACAAACGATCTCTCGGTGGTAAAAACGACATACACGTCGATACGAACGGGTACAAACGATTGCTCGATAGTACAGACGGGTACAAACGTTTCCTCGGTGGTACAAACGATGTACTCATCGAGACGATCGGGTACAAACGATTGCTCGATAGTACGGATGGGTACAAACGTTTTCTCGGTGGTACAAACAATATACTCGTCAGAACGAATGGGTACAACCGATTCCTCGATAGTACAGACGGGTACAAACGTTTTTTCGGTGGTACAAACGATATACTCGTCGATTCGAACAAGTACAATCGATTGCTCGATAGTACAGACGGGTACAATCGATTTCTCGGTGGTACAAACGATATACTCGACGATACGAACGGGTACAAACGATTGCTCGATAGTACAGACGGGTACAAACGTTTTCACGTTGGTACAAGCGATATACACGTCAGTACGAATGGGTACAAACGATTGCCCGATAGTACAGACGGGTACAAACGTTTTCTCGGTGGTCGATACGAAATACTCGTTGATACGAATGGGTACAAACGATTGGTCGATAGTACAGACGGGTACAAACGATTTCTCGGTGGTACAAACGATATACTCGTCGATACGAACGGGTACAAACGATTGCTCGATAATACAGACGGCTACAAACGTTTTCTCGTTGGTACAAATGATATACTCGTCAGTACGAATGGATACAAACGATTGCTCGATAGTACAGACGGGTACAAACGTTTTCTCGGTTGTACATACGAAATACTCGTCGATACCAACGGGCACAAACGATTGCTCGATAGTTCAGACGGGTACAAACAATTTCTCGTTGGTACAAACGATATTCTCGTCAGTACTAATGGGTACAAACGATTAATCGCCGGTACAAATGAGTACAAACGATCTCTCGGTGGTTCAAACGACATACTCGTCGATGAGAACGGGTACAAACGATTGCTCGATCGTACAGATGGGTACAAACGTTTCCTCGGTGGTAGAAACGATGTACTCGTCGATACGAACGGGTACAAACTATTGCTCGATAGTACAGATGGGTACAAACGTTTTCTCGGTGGTACAAACGATGTACTCGTCAGAACGAATGGGTACGAATGATTCCTCGATAGTACAGACGGGTACAACCGTTTATTCGGTGGTACAAACGATATACTCGTCAATACAAACGGGTACAATCGATTGCTCGATAGTACAGACGGGTACAAACGATTTCTCGGTGGTACAAACGATATACTCGTCGATACGAACGGGTACAAACGATTGCACGATAGTACAGACGGGTACAAACGTTTTCTCCTTGGTACAAACGATATACTCGTCAGTACGAATTGGTACAAACGATTGTCCGATAGTACAGACGGGTACAAACGTTTTCTCGGTGGTCGATACGAAATACTCGTTGATACGAATGGCTAAAAACGATTGGTCGATAGTACAGACGGGTACAAACGATTTCACGGTGGTATAAACGATATACTCGTCGATACGAACGGGTACAAACGATTGCTCGATAATACAGACGGGAACAAACGTTTCCTCGTTGGTACAAACGATATTCTCGTCAGTACGAATGGGTACAAACGATTAATCGCCGGTACAAATGAGTACAAACGATCTCTCGGCGGTTCAAACGACATACGCGTCGATACGAACGGGTACAAACGATTGCTCGATAGTACAGACGGGTACAAACGTTTCCTCGGTGGTAGAAACGATGTACTCGTCGATACGAACGGGTATAATCGAATGCTCGATAGTACAGATGGTTACAAACGTTTTCTCGGTGGTACGAACGATATACTCGTCAGAACGAATGGGTACAAACGATTCCTCGATAGTACAGATGGGTACAAACTTTTTCTCGGTGGTACAAACTATATACTTATCAGTGCGATTGGGTACAAACGATTCCTCAATAGTTCAGACGGGTACAAACGTTTCCGCGGTGGTACAAACGATATATTCGTCGATACCAACGGGTACAAACGATTGCTCGATAATACAGACGGGTACAAACGTTTTCTCGTTGGTACAAATGATATACTCGTCAGTACGAATGAGTAAAAACAATTGCTCGATAGTACAGACGAGTACAAACGTTTTCTCGTTGGTACAACCGATATACTCGTCAGTACAAATGGGTACAACCGATTGCCCGATAGTACAGACGGGTGCAAACGTTTTCTCGGTGGTACATACGAAATACTCGTCGATCCGAATGGGTACAAACGATTGGTCGATAGTACAGACGGGTACAAACGATTTCTCGGTGGTACAAACGATATACTCGTCGATACGAACGGGTACAAACGATTGTTCGATAATACAGACGGGTACAAACGTTTTCTCGTTGGTACAAATGATATACTCGTCAGTACGAATGGGTACAAACGATTGCTCGATAGTACAGACGGGTACAAACGTTTTCTCGGTGGTACATACGAAATACCCGTCGATATCACTGGGCACAAACGATTGCTCGATAGTACAGACGGGTACAAACAATTTCTCGTTGGTACAAACGATATTCTCGTCAGTACGAATGGGTACAAACGATTAATCGCCGGTACAAATGAGTACGAACGATCTCTCGGTGGTTCAAACGACATACTCGTCGAATCGAACGGGTACAAACGATTGCTCGATAGTACAGACGGGTACAAACGTTTTCTCGTTGGTCCAAACGATATACTCGTCAGTACGAACGGGTACAAACGATTGCTCGATAGTACAGACGGGTACAAACGTTTTCTCGGTGGTGTAAACGATATATTCATCGATACCAACGGGTACAAACGATATCTCGATAGTACAGACGGGTACAAACGTTTTCTTGGTGGTACAAACGATATACTTGTCAGTACGAATGGGTACAAACGATTCCTCAATAGTACAGACGGGTACAAACGTTTCCGCGGTGAGACAAACGATATATTCGTCGATACCAACGGGTACAAACGTTTTGTCGGTGGTACAAACGATATACTCATTGATACGAACGGGTACAAACGATTGCTCGATATTACAGACCGGTACAAACGTTTTCTCGATGGTACAAACGATATACTCGTCAGTACGAGGGGGTACAAACCATTGCTCGATATTACAGACCGTTACAAACGATTGCTCGATAGTGCCGACGGGTACAATCGTTTTCTCGTTGGTACAAACGATATACTCGTCGGTACGAATGGGTACAAACGATTGCTCGATAGTACAGACGAGTACAAACGTGTTCACGGTGGTACAAACGATATACTCGTCAGTACGAATGGTTAAAGACGATTCCACGATAGTACAGACGGGTACAAACGTTTTCTCGGTGGTACAATCGATATACTTGTCAGTGCGGATGGGTTCAAAGGATTCCTCAGTAGTACAGACGGGTACAAATGATTCCGCGGTGGTACAAACGATATATTCTTCGATACCAACGGGTACAAACGTTTTGTCGGTGGTACAAACGATATACTCGTTGATACGAACGGGTACAAACGATTGTTCGATAGTACAGACGGGTACAAACCTTTTCTCGGTGGTACCAACGATATACTCGTCAGTACGAGGGGGTACAAATGATTGCTCGATATTACAGACCGGTACAAAGATTGCTCGATAGTGCCGACGGGTACAATCGTTTTCTCGTTGGTACAAACTATATACTCGGCAGTACGAATGGGTACAAACGATTGCTCGATAGTACAGACGAGTACAAACGTTTTCACGGTGGTACAAACGATATACTCGTCAGTACGAATGGGTAAAAACGATTCCACGATAGTACAGACGGGTACAAACGTTTTCTCGGAAGTACAAACGATATACTTGTCAGTGCAGATGGGTACAATCGAATCCTCAGTAGTACAGACGGATACAAACGATTCCGCGGTGGTCCAAACGATATATTCGTCGATACCAACGGGTAGAAACGTTTTGTCGGTGGTACAAACGATATACTCGTTGATACGAACGGGTACAAACGATTGTTCGATAGTACAGACGGGTCCAAACGTTTTCCCGGTGGTACAAACGATATACTCGTCAGTACGAATGGGTACAAACGATTGCTCGATAGTACAGACTAGTACAAACGTTTTCACGGTGGTACAAACGATATGCTCGTCAGTACGAATGGGTAAAAACGATTCCTCGATAGTTCAGACGGTTACAAACGTTTTTTAGGTGGTACAAACGATATAATTGTCAGTAAAAATGGGTACAAGCGATTCCTCAATGGTTCAGGCGGGTACAAACGTTTCCGCGGTGGTACAATCGATATACTCGTCGATACGAATGGGTACAAACGATTGGTCGATAGTACGGACGGGTACAAACGATTTCTCGGTGGTACAAACGATATACTCGTCGATACGATCGGGTACAAACGATCGCTCGATAGTACAGACGGGTACAAATGTTTTCTCGGTGGTACAAACGATATACTCCTCAGAACGAATGGGTACAAACGATTCCTCGATAGTACAGACGGGTACAAACGTTTTCTCGGTGGTACAAACGACATACTCGTCGATACGAACGGGTACAATCGATTGCTCGATAGTACGGACGGGTACAAACGATTTCTCGGTGGTACAAACGATATACTCGTCGATACGAACGGGTCCAAACGATTGCTCGATAGTACATACGGGTACAAACGTTTTCTCGTTGGTAAAAACGATATACTCGTCAGTACGAATGGGTACAAACGATTGCCCGAAAGCACAGACGGGTACAAACGTTTTCTCGGTGGTACATACGAAATACTCGTCGATACGAATGGGTTCAAACGATTGGTCGATAGTACAGACGAGTACAAACGATTTCTCGGTGGTACAAACGACATACTCGTCGATACGAATGGGTACAAACGATTGCTCGATAGTACAGACGGGTACAAACGTTTTCTCGGAGGTACAAATGATATACTCGTCGATACGAACGGGTACAATCGATTGCCCGATAGTACAGACGGGTACAAACGTTTTCTCGGTTGTACAAACGATATACTCGTCGATACGAACGGGTACAAACGATTACCCGATAGTACAGACGGGTACAAACGTTTTCTCGGTGGTACATACGAAATATTCGTCGATACGATTGGGTACAAACGATTGGTCGATAGTACAGACGGGTACAAACGTTTTCTCTTTGGTACAAATGATATACTCGTCAGTACGAATGGGTACAAACGATTGCTCGATAGTACAGACGGGTACAAACGTTTTCTTGGTGGTACATACGAAATACTCGTCGATACCAACGGGCACAAACGATTGCTCGATAGTACAGACGGGTACAAACAATTTCTCGTTGGTACAAACAATATTCTCGTCAGTACGAATGGGTACAAACGATTAATCGCCGGACCAAATAAGTACAAACGATCTCTCGGTGGTTCAAACGACATACTCGTCGATACGAACGGGTACAAATGATTGCTCGATAGTACAGACGGGTACAAACGTTTTCTCGTTGGTACAAAAGATATACTCGTCAGTACGAACGGGTACAAGCGATTGCTCGATAGTACAGACGGGTACAAACGTTTTCTCTGTGGTACATACGAAATACTCGTCGATACCAACGGGTACAAACGATTTTTCGATAGTACAGACGGGTACAAACAATTTCTCGTTGGTACAAACGATATTCTCGTCAGTACGAATGGGTACAAACGATTAATCGCCGGTACGAATGAGTACAAACGATCTCTCGGTGGTACAAACGACATACTCGTCGATACGAACGGGTACAAACGATTGCTCGATAATACAGACGGTTACAAACTTTTCCTCGGTCGTACAAACGATGTACTCGTCGATACCAACGGGTAGATACGATTTCTCGGTGGTACAAACGATATACTGTCGATACGAACGTGTACAAAAGATTGCTCGATAGTACAGACGGGCACAAACAATTTCTCGTTGGTACTAACGATATTCTCGTCAGTACGAATGGGTACAAACGATTAATCGACGGTACAAATGAGTACAGACGATCTCTCGCTGGTACAAACGACATACTCGTCGATACGAACGGGTACAAACGATTGCTCGATAGTACAGACGAGAACAAACGTTTCCTCGGTGGTACAAACGATGTACTCGTCGATACGAACGGGTACAAACGATTGCTCGATAGTACAGTTGGGTACAAACGTTTTCTCCGTGGTACAAACGATTCCTCGATAGGTCAGACGGGTACAAACGTTTTCTCGGCGGTACCAACGATATACTCGTCGATACGAACGGGTACAATCGAATGCTCGATAATACAGACGGGTACAAACGATTTCTCGGTGGTACAAACGATATACTCGTCGATACGAACGGGTACAATCGATTGCTCGATAGTACAGACGGGTGCAAACGATTTCTCGGTGGTACAAACGATATACTCGTCGATACGAACGGGTACAAACGATTCCTCGATAGTACAGAGGGGTACAAACGTTTTCTCGTTGGTACAAACGATATACTCGTCAGTACGAATGGGTACAACCGATTGCGCGATAGTACGGCGGGTACAAACGTTTTCTCGCTGGTACATACGAATTACTCGTCGATACGAATGGGTACAAACGATTGGTCGATAGTACAGACGAGTACAAACGATTTCTCGGTGGTACAAACGATATACTCGTCGATACGAACGGGTACAAACGATTGCTCGATAATACAGACGGGTACAAACGTTTTCTCGTTGGTACAAATGATATACTCGTCAGTACGAATGGGTAAAAACAATTGCTCGATAGTACAGACGGCTACAAACGTTTTCTCGTTGGTACAACCGATATACTCGTCAGTACAAATGGGTACAAACGATTGCCCGATAGTACAGACGGGTACACACGTTTTCTCGGTGGTACATACGAAATACTCGTCGATCCGAATGGGTACAAACGATTGGTCGATAGTACAGACGGGTACAAACGATTTCTCGGTGGTACATACGAAATACCCGTCGATATCACTGGGCACAAACGATTGTTCGATAGTACAGACGGGTACAAACAATTTCTCGTTGGTACAAACGATATTCTCGTCAGTACGAATGGGTACAAACGATTAATCGCCGGTACAAATGAGTACAAACGATCTCTCGGTGGTTCAAACGACATACTCGTCGATACGAACGGGTACAAACGATTGCTCGATAGAACAGACGGGTACAAACGTTTTCTCGTTGGTCCAAACGATATACTCGTCAGTACGATCGGGTACAAACTATTGCTCGATAGTACAGACGGGTACAAACGTTTTCTCTGTGGTACATACGAAATACTCGTCGATACCAACGGGTACAACCGATTTCTCGATAGTACAGACGGGTACAAACAATTTCTCGTTGGTACAAACGATATTCTCATCAGTACGAATGGGTACAAACGATTAATCGCCGGTACGAATGGGTACAAACGATTAATCGCCGGTACGAATGAGTACAAACGATCTCTCGGTGGTACAAGCGACATACTCGTCGATACGAACGGGTACAATCGATTGCTCGATAGTACAGACGGGTTCAAACGTTTTCTCGGTGGTTCAAACGATATACTCGTCAGAACGAATGGGTACAAACGATTCCTCGATAGTACAGACGGGTACAAACGTTTTTTCGGTGGTACAAACGATATACTCGTCGATACGAACGGGTACAATCGATTGCTCGATAGTACAGACGTGTGCAAACAATTTCTCGGTGGTACAAACGATATACTCGTCGATACGAACGGGTACAAACGATTGCTCGATAGTACAGACGGGTACGAACGTTTTCTCGTTGGTACAAACGATATACTCGTCAGTACGAACGGGTACAAACGATTGCCCGATAGTACAGACGGGTACAAACGTTTTCTCGGTGGTCGATACGAAATACTCGTTGATACGAATGGGTACAAACGATTGGTCGATAGTACAGACGGGTACAAACGATTTCTCGGTGGGACAAACGATATACTCGTCGATACGAACGGGTACAAACGATTGCTGGATAATACAGACGGGTACAAACGTTTTCTCGTTGGTACAAATTATATACACGTCAGTACGAATGGGTAAAAACGATTGCTCGATAGTACAGACGGGTACAAACGTTTTCTCGTTGGTACAAACGATATACTCGTCAGTACGTATGGGTACAACCGATTGCCCGATAGTACAGGCGGGTACAATCGTTTTCTCGATGGTACATTCGAAATACTCGTCGATACGAATGGGTACAAACGATTGGTCGACAGTACAGACGGGTACGAACGATTTCTCGGTGGTACAAACGATATACTCGTCGATACGATCGGGTACAAACGATTGTTCGATAATACAGACGGGTACAAACGTTTTCTCGTTGGTACAAATGATATACTCGTCAGTACAAATGGGTACAAACGATTGCTCGATAGTACAGACGGGTACAAACGTTTTCTCGGTGGTACATACGAAATACCCGTCGATATCACTGGGCACAAACGATTCCACGATAGTACAGACGGCTACAAACGTTTTCTCGGTGGTACAACCGATATACTTGCCCGTACGAATGGGTACAAACGATTCCTCCATAGTACAGACGGGTAGTAACGTTTCCGCGGTGGGACAAACGATATATTCGTCGATACCCACAAACGTTTTGTCGGTCGTACAATCGATGTACTCGTTAGTACGATTGGGTACAAACGATTGCTCGATTGTACAGACGGGTACAAACGTTTTCTCGCGGGTACAACCGACACACTCGTCAGTACGAATGGGGACAACCAATTGCTCGATAGTACAGACGGGTACAAACGTTTTCTCGCTGGTACAAACGATACACTCGTCCGTACGAATGGGTACAAACGATTGCTCGATAGTACAGACGGGTACAAACGTTTTCTCGGTGGTACATACGAAATACTCGTCGATACGAATGGGTTCAAACGATTGGTCGATAGTACAGACGAGTACAAACGATTTCTCGGTGGTACAAACGACATACTCGTCGATACGAATGGGTACAAACGATTGCTCGATAGTACAGACGGGTACAAACGTTTTCTCGGTGGTACAAACGATATACTCGTCGATACGAACGGGTACAATCGATTGCCCGATAGTACAGACGGGTACAAACGTTTTCTCGGTTGTACAAACGATATACTCGTCGATACGAACGGGTACAAACGATTACCCGATAGTACAGACGGGTACAAACGTTTTCTCGGTGGTACATACGAAATATTCGTCGATACGATTGGGTACAAACGATTGGTCGATAGTACAGACGGGTACAAACGTTTTCTCTTTGGTACAAATGATATACTCGTCAGTACGAATGGGTACAAACGATTGCTCGATAGTACAGACGGGTACAAACGTTTTCTTGGTGGTACATACGAAATACTCGTCGATACCAACGGGCACAAACGATTGCTCGATAGTACAGACGGGTACAAACAATTTCTCGTTGGTACAAACAATATTCTCGTCAGTACGAATGGGTACAAACGATTAATCGCCGGACCAAATAAGTACAAACGATCTCTCGGTGGTTCAAACGACATACTCGTCGATACGAACGGGTACAAATGATTGCTCGATAGTACAGACGGGTACAAACGTTTTCTCGTTGGTACAAAAGATATACTCGTCAGTACGAACGGGTACAAGCGATTGCTCGATAGTACAGACGGGTACAAACGTTTTCTCTGTGGTACATACGAAATACTCGTCGATACCAACGGGTACAAACGATTTTTCGATAGTACAGACGGGTACAAACAATTTCTCGTTGGTACAAACGATATTCTCGTCAGTACGAATGGGTACAAACGATTAATCGCCGGTACGAATGAGTACAAACGATCTCTCGGTGGTACAAACGACATACTCGTCGATACGAACGGGTACAAACGATTGCTCGATAATACAGACGGTTACAAACTTTTCCTCGGTCGTACAAACGATGTACTCGTCGATACCAACGGGTAGATACGATTTCTCGGTGGTACAAACGATATACTGTCGATACGAACGTGTACAAAAGATTGCTCGATAGTACAGACGGGCACAAACAATTTCTCGTTGGTACTAACGATATTCTCGTCAGTACGAATGGGTACAAACGATTAATCGACGGTACAAATGAGTACAGACGATCTCTCGCTGGTACAAACGACATACTCGTCGATACGAACGGGTACAAACGATTGCTCGATAGTACAGACGAGAACAAACGTTTCCTCGGTGGTACAAACGATGTACTCGTCGATACGAACGGGTACAAACGATTGCTCGATAGTACAGTTGGGTACAAACGTTTTCTCCGTGGTACAAACGATTCCTCGATAGGTCAGACGGGTACAAACGTTTTCTCGGCGGTACCAACGATATACTCGTCGATACGAACGGGTACAATCGAATGCTCGATAATACAGACGGGTACAAACGATTTCTCGGTGGTACAAACGATATACTCGTCGATACGAACGGGTACAATCGATTGCTCGATAGTACAGACGGGTGCAAACGATTTCTCGGTGGTACAAACGATATACTCGTCGATACGAACGGGTACAAACGATTCCTCGATAGTACAGAGGGGTACAAACGTTTTCTCGTTGGTACAAACGATATACTCGTCAGTACGAATGGGTACAACCGATTGCGCGATAGTACGGCGGGTACAAACGTTTTCTCGGTGGTACATACGAATTACTCGTCGATACGAATGGGTACAAACGATTGGTCGATAGTACAGACGAGTACAAACGATTTCTCGGTGGTACAAACGATATACTCGTCGATACGAACGGGTACAAACGATTGCTCGATAATACAGACGGGTACAAACGTTTTCTCGTTGGTACAAATGATATACTCGTCAGTACGAATGGGTAAAAACAATTGCTCGATAGTACAGACGGCTACAAACGTTTTCTCGTTGGTACAACCGATATACTCGTCAGTACAAATGGGTACAAACGATTGCCCGATAGTACAGACGGGTACACACGTTTTCTCGGTGGTACATACGAAATACTCGTCGATCCGAATGGGTACAAACGATTGGTCGATAGTACAGACGGGTACAAACGATTTCTCGGTGGTACATACGAAATACCCATCGATATCACTGGGCACAAACGATTGTTCGATAGTACAGACGGGTACAAACAATTTCTCGTTGGTACAAACGATATTCTCGTCAGTACGAATGGGTACAAACGATTAATCGCCGGTACAAATGAGTACAAACGATCTCTCGGTGGTTCAAACGACATACTCGTCGATACGAACGGGTACAAACGATTGCTCGATAGAACAGACGGGTACAAACGTTTTCTCGTTGGTCCAAACGATATACTCGTCAGTACGATCGGGTACAAACTATTGCTCGATAGTACAGACGGGTACAAACGTTTTCTCTGTGGTACATACGAAATACTCGTCGATACCAACGGGTACAACCGATTTCTCGATAGTACAGACGGGTACAAACAATTTCTCGTTGGTACAAACGATATTCTCATCAGTACGAATGGGTACAAACGATTAATCGCCGGTACGAATGGGTACAAACGATTAATCGCCGGTACGAATGAGTACAAACGATCTCTCGGTGGTACAAGCGACATACTCGTCGATACGAACGGGTACAATCGATTGCTCGATAGTACAGACGGGTTCAAACGTTTTCTCGGTGGTTCAAACGATATACTCGTCAGAACGAATGGGTACAAACGATTCCTCGATAGTACAGACGGGTACAAATGTTTTTTCGGTGGTACAAACGATATACTCGTCGATACGAACGGGTACAATCGATTGCTCGATAGTACAGACGTGTGCAAACAATTTCTCGGTGGTACAAACGATATATTCGTCGATACGAACGGGTACAAACGATTGCTCGATAGTACAGACGGGTACGAACGTTTTCTCGTTGGTACAAACGATATACTCGTCAGTACGAACGGGTACAAACGATTGCCCGATAGTACAGACGGGTACAAACGTTTTCTCGGTGGTCGATACGAAATACTCGTTGATACGAATGGGTACAAACGATTGGTCGATAGTACAGACGGGTACAAACGATTTCTCGGTGGGACAAACGATATACTCGTCGATACGAACGGGTACAAACGATTGCTGGATAATACAGACGGGTACAAACGTTTTCTCGTTGGTACAAATTATATACACGTCAGTACGAATGGGTAAAAACGATTGCTCGATAGTACAGACGGGTACAAACGTTTTCTCGTTGGTACAAACGATATACTCGTCAGTACGTATGGGTACAACCGATTGCCCGATAGTACAGGCGGGTACAATCGTTTTCTCGATGGTACATTCGAAATACTCGTCGATACGAATGGGTACAAACGATTGGTCGACAGTACAGACGGGTACGAACGATTTCTCGGTGGTACAAACGATATACTCGTCGATACGATCGGGTACAAACGATTGTTCGATAATACAGACGGGTACAAACGTTTTCTCGTTGGTACAAATGATATACTCGTCAGTACAAATGGGTACAAACGATTGCTCGATAGTACAGACGGGTACAAACGTTTTCTCGGTGGTACATACGAAATACCCGTCGATATCACTGGGCACAAACGATTCCACGATAGTACAGACGGCTACAAACGTTTTCTCGGTGGTACAACCGATATACTTGCCCGTACGAATGGGTACAAACGATTCCTCCATAGTACAGACGGGTAGTAACGTTTCCGCGGTGGGACAAACGATATATTCGTCGATACCCACAAACGTTTTGTCGGTCGTACAATCGATGTACTCGTTAGTACGATTGGGTACAAACGATTGCTCGATTGTACAGACGGGTACAAACGTTTTCTCGCGGGTACAACCGACACACTCGTCAGTACGAATGGGGACAACCAATTGCTCGATAGTACAGACGGGTACAAACGTTTTCTCGCTGGTACAAACGATACACTCGTCCGTACGAATGGGTACAAACGATTGCTCGATAGTACAGACGGGTACAAACGTTTTCTCGGTGGTACAAGCGATATACTCGTCGATACGAACGGGTACAAATGATTGCTCGATAGTACAGACGGGTACAAACGTTTTCTCGGTGGTATAAACGATATACTCGTCAGTACGAGGGGGTACAAACCATTGCTCGGTATTACAGACCGGTACAAACGATTGCTCGATAGTGCCGACGGGTACAATCGTTTTCTCGTTGGTACAGCCAATATACTCGTCAGTACGAAATGGTACAAACGATTGCTTAAAACGATATACTCGTCAGTACGAACGGGTACAAACGATTGATCGATAGTACAGACGGGTAAAAACGATTGCTCGGTGGCACAAACGATATATTCGTCGATACCAAGGGTACAAACCTTTTTGTTGGTGATTCAAACGATATACTCATCAGTAAGAACGGGTCCAAACGATTGATCGATAGTACAGATGGGTAAAAACGATTGCTCGGTGGCACAAACGACATATTCGTCGATACGTACGGGTACAAACGATTGCTCGATAGTACAGACGGGTACAATCGTTTTCTCGGTGGTACAAACGATATAAGTAGAGGAGCTAGGCCGGTTCTAACCCAGCGATCTCAGGGTGGAGCGGGGCGGGGGAGTCGAACGCGGGGAAGCCGTGGTCTGCATGGCGGGGCGGTGGGGTCGAGCGCGGGGAAGCCGTGGTATGCATGGCGGGGGGGGCGGGGAATCCTGCACGCGGCAGCCGATTGCGCGGTTGCCGCGGCGGCGGCGGGGGAGGGGGGTGTTAGAGAGTGGGGAGGCTAGTTTTTGGTGACGCTGTCTTCCAGGCGATGGCTGGACCCGTGGGCGAGAGGGGGAAGCCGCTGTCGACTCTGTGGGGGAGGGGGCATCATAGAGTTGCGTTTCCTTGAAAACCCATAAAATCTGATAATTTATTATCAACATTATAGATGTAAGCGGAGCATTTTTGTCTAGACTATTCACAGGAGTTTATATATATGAAAAAAAAAACTTAGCCAAATGTGTGCGCGCGCGCGCGCGCGCGTGTGTGTGTGTGTGTGTGCGTGTGTGTGTGCGTGTGTGTGTGCGTGCGTGCGTGCGTGTGGGGGGACTCCCATCTATGGCTAGGAAAATTCTCGGGAGTGAGATAACGATAGTTCCCATATGAAGGGTGGCCCTTCAAAGCCCATAAAATGCTTTATTTATTGCATGCAGCTGCAGCGATATTCCAAAACAAGTTTCAACCCGTCGAGGTTTCGTTCCACAACATTACGTCAAGATGTTCAGATGTGCGAGTGTGTACGCAGTGCATCCGGCCAAGCACCCCCTGGACTTGACCAAAAACGAGCTCGAACAAGTTCCAAAGGTCTTGCTCCTAAAGTATTGGGGTAACTTTATTGGTTTACTGTGGGATCGTTTGCCGGAGTATCATCGGAACGATAGTGAAGTGATATCGTATCTTCCATGCATGGAGCATTATAATACGCCACAGACGAAGGATCACATTGATGGTCCCCCACCCCAACGTCGGGACTGTGAAAAGTGTTGCGAGGGGGGAAATGCTCTACGTGCGGGGTTCTTCGAACGTGTTTGAACCTGTTAAACGCGCCTTTGATTAGATAAGTGGGGAGAAGTTTTTAAAATCTGAGTGGAGGGGCTACGAGGGAGCGTATGATTTCAAGGACCAAGCTCAGACTGCACTAATCCACCGAACCATCAACTTCTCCGAAAAGAACTTTGAAAAAGACTGAAAATGGATCTCTCAAATATCAATAAAGTCAGCCTGATGGCGGAATTCCTCCCAACGAAGAAGCTGTCAGAACTCCACGTCCATGCGGATCATCAAATCACGGACATGAGAGCTGTACAGGCCAAGTTTGGAAAACGCTACATCGTGGACGTTGCAAATGAGTTTGCCGTCTTCTTGCCAGCGCGGCTGGTAAAGGCCTTCGATCAAGATGTGAAAATGTTCGAGAGTCTGCTGCAACTGGCACGCAATGGTCAACTCTACATGAAGTACATTGGTGGAAAATACAACAGCGTCGAGTTCCTCCTCGTGAAGGCCCGGCGGAAACAACGAGTTCAACAGCAGCCAGCATCATCACCATCGTAGAGTGCAAGGACTGTTTGCATCACAGTCATCATCATCATCATCGTAGAGTTTTCGACGCTCGAGTCTGAGTATGGTGGAAAAGAACGCTCGTGAAGGCCCGGTGGAAACAACGAGTTCAGCGGCAGCTGGCATCGTCACCATCGTAGAGTGCAAAGACTGATTGCATCACAGTCATCATGGTAGAGTTTTCAACGCTTAGTGCTATGTAAAAATGTACAAAAAAAACTTTTTCACCGAAAATAATGTAAAAAAAAAAGAAAAATGTCAAACTGTATTCGCCATAGATATAGGAAATAAATGGAGAGAACGACATTTGTTCAAAATGTTTTTATTCATTAACAAAAAAAAACCCCTCGCTCACACAACGCTTCGTATACACTCAACCAGCTTTTCAGTGATTTTACATTTGCATGGGCGCAATTGTATTTCGTGTTGGAGCAATGATGCGGGCATTTGGATTTCGTGATTTTCGGCAACTTCTGCAGCGATGGACAGTCCAGAGTCTCCAGATCGATGACTTTTGTTGCTGAATCCGTGAATCTCGATAGCCATGAGCACTTCTCGAATCCCTTGGCATAGATGGTAGGAGCTCCTTGCAAGATTCCTCGAATTGTCGTTCTAGCTGCCTCGTACGGTATGCCGCTGTGTTCCCATCGTATTCCATGGAAATTGCGTTCCAACCACTTGTTTGTCATTTTGTACTTGGCCGGTAGAGAGTCCCATGCAAATGGTGCGTCGAAGGTGAGCGTCAGCGGTTCAGCATCCTTGTCGTGGAGTTTGATGATGGACATCTCCTTTAGGACAAATTTGTTCGTGGGTCTCTTGAAGCCCTGTACATCGACGATAAGCTCCATGTTGACTGATGCGGGTGCGAATCATCAGCATGATTTTATACCAATTTTTTAACCCCACCGCTGATTGGATTGTACTCGACAATGCGATCATGGAGGATCATGCAATAAGCTGAAGTTTGTGGCGGAATATTATTTTTCAATTCGAACTCAAGACGCACGTCAACAGGGCCGGACTTGAGAGAATCGTTTTGTTTTGAGCAGTCAATGACAACGAGGGGGGCGTTTTCTAAAAATTCAATCCTGCTCAGCCATGGTTCAGCCTCTTTGTTGTAATAGGTCGGTTGAAAGTTTGCGTACATCTCGTAGAGTAGAGCATATTGATTTTGGTCAATGTTCAAATTCAAATTTCCATATGGATAGCATTGTGAGTTGAGGTAAAGTTTGACATCGCTCAGGTTACAATGATCAAAGTGGCTGGCATTTTGTTGTTTCTTATTTTTCCGTCCCGTCTGCATCGCGAGTATGACATAACGTAGCTTCTCCAGGTGATTCGAAGTTTTCACAGACCACACGTGCTTAGAGGTGGCAGGCAGCAATGGATATTCATACAGTTCCCATGTTCGGAAACTCATGGAGATTAGTGCATCTTTGGCGAGAAACTTTAACAGCTGAATTTTTCGCTGATCCGAGACTGTTACATACGGTACGAGCCATTCTATTTTATGCAATACGAGTTTGTAGTCTTCGGCGGCCGTTTGTACAATGGCATTATCATCGGTCTTTGATCTCGTGAGAATCAACTCGTGCTTGGCATTTACGACAATTTTACGATAATCTTCGGCAAAGCCGAGGAGCATGCTGAGCGGTATACACACATCAAAGTTTCCCGATACATCTACAATCTGCTTGGTCTCTTCGACCTCGAGCCATCCAGTGTTCTCGAGCATAGAACTTTTGGCCGGTGAGAGAGACGAATATCCCTTAATTACACTCGTAATGCCAACATTCTTATTACGATCGATTTCTATGCCATTCAATTCATATCGCACTTCCTCAAACAAATGACAAATGGCATTGTTGACGAGACTTGTAGCAGCGGTTGGCATCCCATCACGCTTGGATAATTTCCCACATATGTGTAGGGAACTCTTGCTTGGCAGGATGGAGAGGTCTTGGTGTTGGATGGCAATACGGATGTCATCGCTGTTATTGAAGGTTGAAGATGCATATGGCTGATGAGCGTGAATCTCGCAATGGATGATGGATTCATCAAAGACCACGGGTGTCTGAATGTCTACGATTTCTTCTTCCATTTCACGCAGCAGATGCACAGAGCACAGACTAAATAATTTTTTACACGCTTTCGCCACGCACTTTGAGACCCAAACTCTTCAAGAGTAGCACGTTTTGAGGTGTTAGCACTTTGGGCGCTGGCCGACGACTGATCGTTTTTATCCATGGTTGTTTATTGTTACTGGAAGATCTATTGAAAACTATACCCATCACGACTTTATATGCAGGCGTATGGTGATTACTTCACCGCGGAAATTTACCAAATCACCGTCCTGATCCACTATGCGAAGCTGTATCGTATCAATCGTTCGACTTGTGATCGGCAGATAAATTACATGTGAGGGAACTTCAATGATCTTATAGCCCGGTGGCACAGATGGAAAGAATTCATGAATTGTGTGTACTTTTTGTCCGTTAATATAGGCACCAGCGGTAATGTTGCACTCAACGCCTAGGGCATACACTTTGAGAATGGCTACAGGAAGGTCAGATTCATGTCTTTTATTGGCTTCCAATTTGCGGGCGGTGAAGCCTAGTAGATGTCCAATAGAATATGTCGGCTCAAAATTTACATCATGATCACACTCGATCTCACTGCGTAACGTATTATTATTGGGTTTAATGCTGATGCTGATGTTTTTACGCGAGAGCTCTGCTTGTACAAACGTCTCGATATCCTCTATTTCATAACTACCCGTAGGTATCGTCAACACCTCTTCTCCCACGTAGAGTTTATCGTGACCATCGTCGATATTGGGAATAGAGTTGAAAGTCAACAATTCCACGAGACCGAGAGTATAATTTTTGTGTGGCGAGAGTTCGATGGGGGGAAAGTATTGCACCTCGAGTATGGATGATGAGCCAGATATGGTCAATGTTAAACTTTCATCCATGATGCTGGTAAATTAACAACTGAATTCTCCACGTCATTTCCCCCCTATATATAGTGTATATTTGTCTTTGTGCTGTAATTGTCGACAAAGAAATTTGAGACACAAATGTCCACATTCAATCGTATCATACTCCTGATATCCAGTATAATTATAATTTACGCTACCAACACGAAAATATCTCATGACTTCGGATGGTGGTGGAAGGTTGCCGAAACTATCAAAGTACATGACTTTCCATCCAGTCTTTTTGTAAGCGACCCAGTGTGTTCCAGGACCGACATTTTCATCCAAATTGACAATTGCTGTTTCACATTTAAGGGGCCCACTCGCTGGCAATGTATCGCGCATGTAAACTCCACGAAAATGTGGAATTTTTAGGATTTTCGCATATTTGAGAAGATCGATGTCGGTGAGAGGTCGGTGAGGTAGCGTAACTTCTAGTTTTTTGGCTTAATATGAAGACCCAATCCCTGCTTATATGGTTTCAGATGTAAGCCCTTACCCAATGCGATCGCTTCAATTGTTCGATTATCGCGCTTACTTTCATCCAATTCACGTTTAGCTGCTTGAGCAGCATTTACCGCTTTAGCTATGCTCGCCGCACCACCTGACAAAGCACCCGCAGCGCTAAGACCCGCAAAAATGGGCACGTGGAACGGTAATAAACCACCAATTTTATGGGGTACAGGTAGAACTCGAGGTGTGCGTACCTTACCACCTTGCATCTTTACAGCTGCACGAGCACCCTTTAGAGCTGATTTAATCATCTTATGTGGATCATCACTTTGAATCATTGTCTTCTTCGCAGCGCCAATTATTTTTTTCAAACAAACGCCACCCTTGCGGGCCTTTATCCCTATACCAAATTTTCTCTTTGTCTTCATAATATTTGCCACGCCCCAAGCACTGGCTTTTTCACCGATACTAGCGTCTCGCGCACTAACTCGTTGCCAAGCCTGTTCAGCCAACACTTTATCCGCCAAATGTCTCGCTTCAAGATTATCCGGATTTTTCGAATATGCAATATCGTGTTGTTTGCAAGCTGCATCCAATGGATTAATGCCCGGATCACCACGAGCAAGACGCTTGGCCAACTTTGTGCCTGGTCCGCAATATTGATAACCAGGCAGATGCAATTCAACGGGTAGATTGTTGATTAGGCGATTGACGACACCTTTACCGCTATGAACGATCATGTCTAGAGACAATACTCGACTGACGGCGAATCCGTATAAAAATGCTATTTATATGATTTTCCCGTTAGTCCTGTGCGAGATGGCATCCAAGAAGCAAACTCACGGAGGTAGCCTTCCCGTGATAAATTTCGATGAATTTGTCGAAGATGGCCGGGAGAAAAGACAAAAGCGTCACGGACAGTTATTGCCGGATAGCATACGTGCGGTGTTTTGTGGTCCATCAAATTGTGGAAAAACCAATGCTTTGCTCACTCTCATCATCCACCCCAATGGCTTGAGATTTGAGAACATTTATTTGTATTCCAAGTCGCTGAAGCAACCAAAGTACAAGTTGCTCGAACATTACTTGAACCTGTGCATGGAGTTGCATATAATCCATTCAATGAGCATGAACAAGTGATTGCACCAAGTGATGCACGGTCCCACTCTATATTCATCTTTGATGATATTGCGTGCGAAAAGCAGGATAATGTTAGAGCATTCTTTTCCATGGGAAGACACGAGATTGTAGACAGTTTTTATCTTTGTCAGACGTACACCCGTATCCCCAAACATCTCATGAGAGATAATGCAAATTTCGTGGTGCTTTTCAAGCAGGATGATATGAATCTCAAACATGTGTACAACGATCACGTTAACACGGATATGACTTATACATGCTTCAAAAACATGTGCATGAAATGCTGGAATTCCGACAAGTATGCATTTATCACGATCGACAAAGATAGCAATATGAACGAGGGTCGATATAGACAAGGTTTTGATGATTTTCTCACCATTGATAAATGACTCGTCGCTGGTTGTTCAAGAGGCAGTATTGTGCACGCGTCGACAGTGACAACATGAAGAGCGAACAACTGTTGAGAGAAAAAAATGTATTGCGTGAAATTGCCAAGGCGAGCGATGCAATCAGACGAAAGCATCGAATGATGAAAATTGGCAAAGAGAGTGATGAGCAGAGAATGCGAGATGTCTTTAAGCCTATAGTCAGACCATTGGAGAAATTGGTGTCATACAAAAACGGTGAGCCGGTGAAGGAGGAAATCAAGGATGAAAAAGCCGACGATAAAGAAGGAGATGCGATAAATAGTGTGAAACATGAATTGAAGAACGAGACACACGATTCCTTCAAGAGTGAAACACAAGATTCTTTCAAATTGATATACGAGGATGATGATGATGATGAGTCACAAAATGTCGATGACTTAATCACCGAATATCTCCTGCTGTTACGAACAAATAGAAAAGCAAGCCTGGATGTATCATATGGTGTGCGGAATCTCTCAAACAACCGATTAATGATTGGTGATTCTCCGATAAATTTCGACTCTCAACATATTCGTGTGGGAGATGTGAATTATGCGAAAACTGTTGGATTAACTGAGCTGCTGTTTAAAAAAGTGCCCAATATCGAAACTCTCACACCAGACGATTTGAAAAACTATGAAAAAATTGTCATTGCGACGAATGCTCACAAAAAATTTTATAAGCCTAGCGCGGCCATACGACGTAATACCTGTCATAAATTCAACACTTATATTGCAAGTATAGCCGATCACCACGTGGGAAAGGGTATGCCAACGTATAAGCTGGCTAGAAAAAACGCTCAATTGGACTATGTATATTGGGACAATCCCAATGAGCTGGTAGACCGTCTTCGTCTACGTCTGGCATCACAAGCAGCTGGAAATTCGGCCCATGCGAATGAAATTATATCGATTATCGAGGAATTGCGTGAAGCTGAAATAATTTATTAACTCGGCGTCGGAAAATTTATGCATTCTCATCATGAGTGTCGATGTGTTTGGACGCCAATTGCGTCAGAGTGTACTCCTCAGTAAGCAAGGTCCTCCAGGCCGACCTGGGATTGGGTTTAAAACCACCGCAGATGGTCATTATGACGTGGGGCAGAAACGATTGTGTAACATCGCTAATCCAGAAGGACAAGACGACGCCATCACTCTAAATACTTTACACAAAAGATCCCGAACTATCATTAAGAACATACGCAAAGAAATGAACGAGAGTAATCAGCTGCCGGTTAATGGTCTTGAAGCTACGATAAGAGATATTGCAAAGACACTCGAGGCCAATGTCAAAAATCTACAAGATTTGGTGATTCGTAATTCACGGACCATTGCTGCACTGGATGCGCGACTGAGTGGACTAGAAAATGAACGAGAAAAAGAGCGCTCTCGTGCTGGAGCTACATAAGCCTGCACGACGAAACTATCCGCGTCGACATGTGGACATCCGTGGCTTGGATGAGACCTGGCAAGCTGATCTCGTCGATATGTCATCGTACGCACATCAAAACACCAAACATAAATTCCTCCTCACCGTCATCGATACTTTCTCAAAATTCGCCTGGGCCGTACCAATGCTGAGTAAGAGTGGTAAAGATGCAGCAGCCGCAATGAACTCGATACTCGTTAAGGGACGCATACCACAGCACTTGCACGTCGACGAGGGAAAAGAATTTTACAATTGTCACTTTAAATCCCTAATGAAAAAGTACAATATTCACATGTATTCAACATATAGCAACTTGAAGGCATCCATTTGCGAGCGTTTCAATCGTACATTGAAAAATAAGATGTGGATGCAATTTAGTCTTCGTGGTAATTATAAGTGGATCGATATTCTTGATAATCTAGTAGCTGAATATAATGATTCCGTACACCGTACCATTAAGATGAAACCGAGAAATGTCAACGCGGAGAATGAGAAGGAAATATTGCGGCAAGTTTTCAATAAGACTCAGCCGCCAATAAAAACACCACCGAAATTCACCCCTGGCGATAAAGTGAGAATCAGCAAATTTAAGAGTGTTTTCGAAAAGGGTTACACGCCAAATTGGACAACGGAAATATTTACGGTATCTCGTGTGAAGAAAACGCATCCAGTGACGTATCGTTTGAAGGACCATAAAGATGAACCCATCGCCGGTGGTTTCTACGAACAAGAGCTTCTCCGTGTCAAGTACCCCGATATCTATCTGATAGAAAAAATTTTAAAGAAGCGCGGTCATCGAATGTTTGCAAAATGGCTGGGTTTCGACAATGCCCACAATAGTTGGATAAGTAAATCTGATTTGTAGTCGTCAATAAAAAAAAAAGGCCAAAAACAGTTAGACTTTTATGACTCTCTTTCTACCCGTCAACGTGGTGCGCCACAGCAGGCGTTTTCTCTCCCTCCAATCCCTTCTTCCCCCTACTCTCGAACAGTGTATGCGGGAAATAATGGGTACACATGGATTACAAAAGCCGCTTCCTTTACTTACAAAAGTCCATTTTTACAAAATCAAATATTTACAACAAACAAGTTTTACATCGAGTTAATGTTTACAAAAACATACACAATTTTCACACGTTTTATACATCAAGTATTTACAAAAATGTACACAATTTTACATCGAGTTTATATGCATGATAGTTTGTTACAACGGTATGCTGTAATGCCCCCATGGTAGGGTCTCAGAGGTCCCAGGTATGATATACCGCTTATCATCATGAGGGCTTAGAGCGATTTTCGTCTCACGAATGGTGTAGACCTTGTGCAACTTCGATCGAATACACGTTTGACTACGCATCATTTCAATGTCTTCCTTCAAGCATCGGGCATAATCGTCAAACGTAATTGTCCTAGCCACAACATTGCTCTTAACACCTTTGACTTTTTTAGTGTCCTTCTTACCCTCAACACATGTCGCATACATTTTCGATCGAAGTCCAATGAACTCGGTCATAATTGCACCATTGCATTCGTCTTTCATGAGACCGGGTACCTTCTTGTTGACAAGCGGCATACCATACCTATTGTCCACCGGATAATCGCTCGTATCGAATTTTATAATGTCGCGCTTCATTTTCATGTACATATCATCGCTCTCTGTTATATATGAGACTATCCGTATCGGTATACATGATTTTACACTTATCCCGATACAGAGGCACCATATACTCGTGATGAAATCCATACAAGCACGTTTTGGATATGTCGAGTATGCACATACCCACATATATCGGCTTGTTGAATTTCACCTCGAGATTGCGCAATTCCACAGCAATAAGGTTTTCCGAAAAAACACTTCGGCTGTGGAAGTTTGGCTTCGCAATCATTGCCTCTGCACCATATCTGCCCTCCCATTTGGTCAAAAGCTTTACATCTACATGATTGCGCACATTCTCCATCGTTTTGCCAAACACCGCATTGTTCAACAATTTGAATAAATTCTTTTCAAAATCGTTTTTGGCCAGCGTTCGAAATTGCGTATTTAACTCGATATATGAACGGAGCCATGGGGATTGGGTGAATTGTAATACCCTATGGATTTTCGTGAGGCAAAGTCCATGTCGTAAGCACTGCTGTAAATTTCGATAGTGAATGATGTAGCGTTTTTTATCACAGACGGTTGCTAACAGCTTTTCCCCCTGCTTACCCGGCGGTTTTTCATGTATTGGACAAAACGGGAGGTCGTTGTGCGCATCATGTAGAGATTGTGGATATTCCAAGTCGACTTCAAGGATGTAGCCTATCGGTGAATCTAGCGCGATGGAAGAAGGATCAAACTTGGACACGTCGTTGACCCATCGAAAATCTGCGTATGGCAAAGGTTGACACATTGCCCATCCATACAAATTGTTGACGTCAAAATACATCAAGTATGATGATGCTTTCGATGGATCAAACGACTCCATGTACTTATTATTAGCGTGTGCATATCGGTTTGAGCATTGATTGAGACCACCGCGTATACCCCGCTCAACGAATAAAACCATGTCGATGTCGGTTAGTAATTCAAACTTGACATTCGAGTGTTTTAGCATTGCATCCCAGGTATACCCCGGCAATGTGTAGTAATACGCGGGATCTAGGCCATAGCTCTCAATGCACGTATTTCGAAAGTTTTCGAAAATATCAGCTAATAACAAGACATCTGTCTTCAAGTATAAATCGCTATAGTCACCCAGCGTTCGAATGGAGAACCGCTCCCAAACTTTCTCAGCATGGGCATACTCA
>OX632359.1:14568657-14818657 GCA_951751655.1 Ophion costatus | reverse complement strand
GTACAAACGATATACTCGTCGGTACGAATGGGTACAAACGATTGCTCGATAGTACAGACGAGTACAAACGTGTTCACGGTGGTACGAACGATATACTCGTCAGTACGAATGGTTAAAGACGATTCCACGATAGTACAGACGGGTACAAACGTTTTCTCGGTAGTACAAACGATATACTTGTCAGTGCAGATGGGTACAAAGGATTCCTCAGTAGTACAGACGGGTACAAATTATTCCGCGGTGGTACAAACGATATATTCGTCGATACCAACGGGTACAAACGTTTTTTCGGTGGTACAAACGATATACTCGTTGATACGAACGGGTACAAACGATTGTTCGATAGTACAGACGGGTACAAACCTTTTCTCGGTGGTACCAACGATATACTCGTCAGTACGAGGGGGTACAAATGATTGCTCGATATTACAGACTGGTACAAAGATTGCTCGATAGTGCCGACGGGTACAATCGTTTTCTCGATGGTACAAACTATATACTCGTCAGTACGAATGGGTACAAACGATTGCTCGATAGTACAGACGAGTACAAACGTTTTCACGGTGGTACAAACGATATACTCGTCAGTACGAATGGGTAAAAACGATTCCACGATAGTACAGACGGGTACAAACGTTTTCTCGGTAGTACAAACGATATACTTGTCAGTGCAGATGGGTACAATCGATTCCTCAGTAGTACAGACGGATACAAACGATTCCGCGGTGGTCCAATCGATATATTCGTCGATACCAACTGGTAGAAACGTTTTGTCGGTGGTACAAACGATATACTCGTTGATACGAACGGGTACAACCGATTGTTCGATAGTACAGACGGGTCCAAACGTTTTCCCGGTGGTACAAACGATATACTCGTCAGTACGAGGGGGTACAAATGATTGCTCAATATTACAGACCGGTACACAGATTGCTCGATAGTGCCGACGGGTACAATCGTTTTCTCGTTGGTACAAACGATATACTCGTCAGTACGAATGGGTACAAACGATTGCTCGATAGTACAGACTAGTACAAACGTTTTCACGGTGGTACAAACGATATGCTCGTCAGTACGAATAGGTAAAAACGATTCCTCGATAGTTCAGACGGTTACAAACGTTTTCTAGGTGGTACAAACGATATACTTGTCAGTACAAATGGGTACAAGCGATTTCTCAATGGTTCAGGCGGGTACAAACGTTTCCGCGGTGGTACAATCGATATATTCTTCGATACCAACGGGTACAAACGATTTGTCGGTGGTACAAACGATATACTCGTCAGTACGAATGGGTAAAAACGATTCCTCGATAGTACAGACGAGTACAAACGTTTTTTCGGTGGTGCAAACGATATACTCGTCGATACGAACGGGTACAAACGATTGATCGATAGTACAGATGGGTACAAACGATTGCTCGTTGGCACAAACGACATATTCGTCGATACGGACGGGTACAAACGATTGTTCGATAGTACAGACAGGTACAAACGTTTTCTCGCTGGTACAAACGATGCACTTGTCAGTACGAATGGGTACAAATGATTGCTCGATAGTACAGACGGGTACAATCGTTTTCTCGCTGGTACAAACGATACACTCGTCAGTACGAATGGGTACAAACGATTGCTCGATAGTACAGACGGGTACAAACGTTTTCTCGGTGGTACAAACGACATACTCGTCAGTACGAATTGGTACAAACGATTGCTCAATACCACAGACGGGTTCAAACGTTTTCTCGGTGGTACATACGTAATACTCGTCGATACCAACGGGTACAAGCGATTTCTCGGTGGTACAATCGATATACTCTCGATACGATCGGGTACAAACGATTGCTCGATAGTACAGACGCGTACAAACGTTTCCTCGGTGGTACAAACGATATACTCGTCGATACGACCGGGTACAAACGATTGCTCGATAGTACAGACGCGTACAAACGTTTCCCGGTGGAACAAATAATATACTCGTCGATACGAACGGGTGCAAACGATTTCTCGATAGTACAGACGGGTACAAACGTTTTCTCGGTGGTACAAACGATATACTCGTCAGTACGCGGGGGTACAAATGATCGCTCGATATTACAGACCGGTACAAACGATTGATCGATAGTGCCAAAGGGTACAATCGTTTTCTCGTTAGTACAAAGGATATACCCGTCGATACAAACGGGTACAAACGATTGCTCGAAAGTACAAACGGGTACAAACGTTTTCTTGTTGGTTCAATCGATATACTCGTCAGTACGAATTGGTACAAACGATTGCTCGATAGTACAGACGGGTACAAACGTTTGCTCGGTGGTACATACGAAGTACTTGTCGATACCAACGGGTACAATCAATTTCTCGCTGGTACAAACGATATACTGTGGATACGAACGGGTACAAACGATTGCTCGATATTACAGACGGGTACAAACGTTTCCTTGGTGTTACAAACGATATACTCGTCGATACGAACGGGTACAAACGATTGGTCGATAGTACAGATGGGTACAAACGATTTCTCGGTGGTACAAACGATATACTCGTCAGGACGATTGGGTACAAACGATTCCTCGATAGTACAGACAGGTACAAACGTTTTCTCGATGGTACAAACGATATACTCGTCAATACGAACGGGTACAATCGATTGCTCGATAGTACAGACGGGTACAAACGTTTTCTCGCTGGTACAAACGATACACTCGTCAGTACGAATGGGTACAAACGATTGCTCGATAGTACAGACGGGTACAAACGTTTTCTCGATGGTACAAACGATACACTCGTCAGTACGAATGGGTACAAACGATTGCTCGATCGTACAGACGGGTACAAACGATTTCTCGGTGGAACAATCGATATACTAGTCGATACGAACGGGTACAAACGATTGCTCGATAGTACATACGGGTACAAACGATTTCTCGGTGGTACAAACGATATACTCGTCGATACGAATGGGTACAAACGATTGCTCGATAGTACAGACGGGTACAAACGTTTTCTCGGTGGTACAAACGATATACTCGTCAGAACGAATGGGTACAAACGATTCCTCGATAGTACAGACGGGTACAAACGTTTTCTCGGTGGTACAAACGATATACTCGTCGATACGAACGGGTACAATCGATTGCTCGATAGTACAGACGGGTACAAACGATTTCTGCGTGGTACAAACGATATACTCGTCGATACGAACGGGTACATACGATTGCTCGATAGTACAGACGGGTACAATCGTTTTCTCGTTGGTACAAACGATATACTCGTCAGTACGAATGGGTACAAACGATTGCCCGATAGTACAGACGGGTACAAACGTTTTCTCGGTGGTACATACGAAATACTCGTCGATACCAATCGGTACAAACGATTGGTCGATCGTACAGACGGGTACAAACGATTTCTCGGTGGTACAAACGATATACTCGTCGATACGAACGGGTACAATCGATTGCTCGATATACAGACGGGTACAAACGTTTTCGTGGTGGTACATACGAAATACTCGTCGATACCAACGGGTACAAACGATTTCTCGGTGGTACAAACGATATACTGTCGATACGAACGGGTACAAACGATTGCTCAATAGCACATACGGGTACAAACAATTTCTCGTTGGTACAAACGATATTCTCGTCAGTACGAATGGGTACAAACGATCAATCGCCGGTACGATTGAGTACAAACGATCTCTCGGTGGTACAAACGACATACTCGTCGATACGAACGGGTACAAACGATTGCTCGATAGTACAGACGGGTACAAACGTTTCCTCGGTGGTTCAAACGATGTACTCGTCGATACGAACGGGTACAAACGATTGCTCGATAGTACAGATGGGTACAAACGTTTCCTCGGTGGTACAAACGATATACTCGTCGATACGAACGGGTACAATCGATTGCTCGATAGTACAGACGGGTACAAACGATTTCTCGGTGGTACGAACGATATACTCGTCGATACGAACGGGTACAAACGATTGCTCGATAGTACAGACGGATACAAACGTTTTAACGTTGGTACAAACGATATACTCGTCAGTACGAATGGGTACAAACGATTGCCCGATAGTACAGACGGGTACAAACGTTTTCTCGGTGGTTCAAACGATATACTCGTCGGTACGAACGGGTACAAACGATTGCTCGATAATACAGACGGGTACAAACATTTGCTCGTTGGTACAAATGATATACTCGTCAGTACGAATGGGTCCAAACGATTGCTTGATAGTACAGACGGGTACAAACGTTTTCTCGGTGGTACATAAGAAATACTCGTCGATACCAACGGGTACAAACGATTTCTCGGAGGTACAATCGATATCCTGTCGATACGAATGGGTACAAACGATTGCTCGATAGTACAGACGCGAACAAACGTTTTCTCGGTGGTACAAACGATATACTCGTCAGTACGAATGGGTATAAACGATTACACGGTGGTAGAAACGATGTACTCACCGATACGAATGAATAGAAACAATTTATAGGTGGTCCAAACGATATACTTGTCGGTACGAACGGAAATAAAATTTTTTTTTAAATCGAAAATTTTTTTCCAGAAAAAAATTTGAAAAAAAAAATCAGAAAAAAAATTTTCAACGGTACAAACGGGTACAAACGATTCTCTTTTCAGTCGCGTTTATTAAAATTGCTTAGCTCTAAATGGGTTGCGGTTCATTTTTTCATACCCTCGTACTTTTTTCTCCCTTAAGGTACAAACGAACGTTAAGACGGTACAAACGGGTACAAACCGAGTACAAACGAATGCAAAAAAAAAAATTACTTTCTGTAAAGTCAGTTGCCAACTTCACATAGGTTTCGTCAGGGCGTTTTGCAAAGTGTCTTTTTGGACGCTTGCATTTTGGCAAAAGTGTGACTCTTTCGCGTTCGGTCGTTTCGTTGTATTGCGTAAATTAGCGGATACAACATCCCTCCCCCTTAAAAGATAAAATTCCTCCTGGGATTTGTTTTAATGTTCGGTTCTCCGGGTTACAAATTTATATTTCCATTTGCCCATGTGATTATCCCAGATCTATATATCGTTATTTTTCTTAAAATAATTCTCGCGTAAATATAGTACATTTTCTTTTGTATATATTTTCGCCTGTTCGTTTTACACGGAATTCGTCGTGGATATGTTTCGCTTGATTTTTAATCTCAATTTTGGCACGGGCAGCTTCCTTTTTGCTGACTGTGCGTTGCTTGATTGCGCCGGCTCGGCGCTGCTTTGGCCCTCATTGTTGACGGGTTTCCACGCGTGGTTCATACGGTAATATCCTATACAGGCTATTCCAAGTATTATCAGCGCGATTGCGCTTAACGAATAATTACCTATTATATGTCCATATGTTCTAGAATCGCTTGATTCCGCTTTTAGGTTATTTTTTATGGTTTTTAAACGTTCGCCGATCCTGTTTAATTCTTTTGGGTTTGTTTATAATTTAGTGCGGTAATACAATTTTTGTCGATGTATGATCGAGTATGTGCATATCTGCAGACAAGAATGATATATTATATTGTGGTAGGAAATCGGCGTGTTCGTTTTGTCTTATTTCGCCGACTGTTTCTAGTCTAAAACTAGGGGCGGTGACGGAACATTTTCCGTCCAAAGCCAGAGTCCCTGCACCCGTAAGCGTTGCGTATGCGGTTGGTTGTTTTCCGCAATGGATGAGCAGTGTTTCGGGCTCTGGTGCAACGTATAGCCACCTACCATGGCGTTCTAACGCAATAATTAGAGTGCTATTTATCTGAACGACTCTTCGGTCGCAATTTGCGTATTTATCTTTAGATGCGATATTTAATGCCACCTCGCACGATGCGCAAGCATGAGCGGGACGCGCTGCTTGCTTTGGTCGGCAATAATAATGTGACGCTATAGCTTTACAATTTCCTAAATCATTTTTTGTTGTATGTAGCCAAGATTCTCCCGTGGCTTCTACCGCGACCCGGTCATTTTTTATTTCTGTAAATGAATAACTATGATTTTCTATTTTGGTGGGCAGAGGATAAGCTTTGCTGATTTTATATTCCTCAGTGCCAATTAACGGTATATTTATTACAAGTACAATGTATGTTTTTGTACTATACGCGCCTATTTCTGATAACTCCAATAACATTGGCCTTTCCGCGTAATTTATCGCGGTCGGGAACGTATGCCCTATCGGCACATTGGGTAAAGCGTCAGTCAAATAGTTCGTCAATTGTCTTGGCGATAATATGCTTGGGCTCATCATTCCTCTCGTGAGTCCTATTAAAAAGTTAACTTCTTGTCGTACGTCACTTAGTAAAGACTCTACAATGAGGCTCACGGCCATCATTCGTTCATTCAATTGTTGCCGGACGTTTTGGTCGTTGTACTGGTTGACGACTCTTTGTTTGATCTGTTCACGAGAGCTTGTAGCACCTTCTGATTTTCTTCCAAGCGAATTGTTGATCGATTAAAAAGATTTATTGTGGAGTCCAAAATTTGCACATTGCCTTTTAAGGCAGTTTCTACCGTTTTTCCCTATTATTTATTTAATTTATTTCGTTGCTGATTTCGGATGCGTCTTGTGCGTCCATATTTCCTGTTATTGCTTTTATTATTCCCCCCAATCCGTCTATCAAACCTCGTCGATAACGACTTTTTTGGTTTCGGCCTCGTTGCTGGGTCTTGAGTTTAATGCCCTCTTTCTCTTCATTTCTGCAATGTTCGCGTTTTTGTGCTTCGATCAAGTCGCTCGTTAAATGCGTGAACGGCGACATTTCCATTCTTCTTTCGACTTTCGACGGAAGCCGATCGCCTTATACCTCGGTGAGTATTCGTTCTTTCTCTGTCTTCTTTATTTTCCTTTTATCTTGCTTTATAATTATTATAATTGTTTTTTTTTCCAGACATGGGTTACTCGCGATGCGAAGGAGAAATGGTGGTACTCGGAGGTGAGGAGGACGGTCAAGAATTCGTTGTGGTATGTAGACGAATTCTCTTTCCCGTTTTTTTTCCATCGGAGGAGATTCCCTTCCTCCTAAATAAAACAATGTTTTTTTTCTTTTTCCTCAGACGGCACGGGTTCCCAAGAGGGCTCGCTCATCCTCTAAGGGATGGTGGCGGCTGCTCTTTATTCAGCGCGCCGTCGGTGTTCGCCGCCGTCGCGCCCGGGTCCGGGCCAACCTCCTCAAGATTTGGGCCGAGGATCCGGACAGCTTGGAGGCCATGGAGTGGGGCTGGGAACCCGCCGACTTATTCGGATTGTGTCGGCTGTTTTATGACAGCCCGGAAGAGGGTTGGTGGATCAGCCGCCCCACCATGTGGTGGCTGCACGCCCTCTTCCCCTCCCCTCAGCGGTTGAAACCGGACCCCATTTGGGTGTTCCGTTAACCACCGAATGTAAACAATATACCACCTTTTTTCTTACGTATTCGTGTGTTTATTTAATTTATTTTTCCCTTCCTCTTTTCAGGGCGTAATGCGGGAGAGCCATTGTGGCCTCCATTAATTATAAGAATCGGTTTCCGCACTTCATGTGCGACGTATATATATTTCTTCTCCTTCTCTTCTCACCTTTTTTTTTTGATGACGGGGCATTCGTGCGGTCGAGCCGCGGGCCCCTCCTGTCTCCGCGCCTACCCGCTGGCCATCGCGACGGCTAGTAGGTGATATATTTTTGTATGCGATTCACGTGTACGCGTGCTTCCTTGCGTCCGCGGCCGATACGGTAGGTCTCACCTGCCTCTCGGCTTCGGACCGTGTAAGGCCCTACCCACTTCGGAGTGAGCTTGGCCGATCTGCCCCTCCTCACGGTCTCGTCGTAAAGGAGGACTTAATCACCCGGGCGGTACTCTATTTTACCGGCCGCGTGATCATATTGATGCTTCGATTTCTCCTTACACTTTTTCAGGTTTTCTTGTGCTTGTTGCCATGACGCCCTCAGGCGCTCGCCTAATTCCGCTGCGTAATCGTCGTATGAATACGTGGCTCGCGGAATTTCTCGCAGTGCGGTTGGTAATTTAGCCTCCTTCCGAACACTAATTCGTACGGCGCAATACCCGTAGCTGTGTGTGGTGTGGTATTGTATGTGAACATGGTGTATGGTATCCATTCGTCCCAGTCTCTACGATCTTCTCGTGCAAAATTTTTCAGGTATTCTGCAAGGGTCCTATGTGATCTTTCCAGGGCTCCATTCGATTGTGGATGGTATGCCGTGGTTTGCAATTTTTTTATTTGTAGGAGATCACACATCTCTCTAAATATTTTGCTTAGAAAATTTGTGCCTTGATCCGAGAGGATTTCAGACGGGGCGCCAAATTTACAAATAATTTCCGTTACAAGGGCCTTTGCTATTGTATTGGCTTCTTGATTCTCTAACGGAATTGCTGCGCTATATTTTGTTAGTAAATCCTGGAAAGTCAGAATATATTTGTTGCCTTGTTCGGTCACCGTCAATGGACCTACTATATCAACAGCACATTTTTCGAACGCTCGGCTTGGTGTGTCTGTGATTACCATCGGTCAGTGCGGCCAGATCGCGTGCGAAAGTTACCCTCTCTCTAGTCCCTCGCGCGCCCATCACACAATCATAGTAGCGCGTGTCCGTGAGTGAGGGACGCTCGGACATCTTCGGAAAGAGCCGAGTGCCGTCGAACTGTCCCGACCGCGCCTTCGGCAGCTACACCAACACATAGGCACGCTGAGCACGTTCACGTGCGGCCAAGCCGAACGAAGGCTTCGAGGGAAAAAGCAATCTGAGCACGGCCCGCGCGTGACGTCACGCGACGGCACGCGCGAGGCTTTTAGATGATTTCAATGCTTATTTAGCTCTTGATTCTCTGGGTTATTAATGTATACAAGAAAATGTATCGCGCACTCTGAACGCTTATTTTTTTAGTTTATACGTTAATTTAAATATAATAATAAATCTAAATTACAACTTATTTATCTTCTAAAAAATTGTTTACGCTTTACTTACACCCATCCTTATGCCAAATTAATTATAATTCAGAAAAGTAAGTGAAAATATATTTATATTCGTATTATTATATTAATTCTCATACTTTCATCAAGCGATAAAGTATTATCTCGAAAAACGAGTCAATCATCAATTCGGCCGCCAATCGTAAGTGCCAGAAAATGCATCTTTAACACAAGCGATAGGATGGTCCCGTTGGTAGCGTTCCTGGCTTCGGTTCGTAGGGGCGCAGGATCGTTCCTCACGCTCAGCGCTTTTTTTTTTTAAATCATGGTTACTATTAAGGATGTTGAGTCCCTATAAAACATCTTAATGTTAATTGTTCAATAAATAGCTTCTTAGTCGTTATGAAATTTGTATACGACCTCCTGAATACTTCATGTAAAAACATACAAAATTTTTAGAATTCTATCATCATTACTTCAACCTCCTTAAGGGTTTAAATAAAAAATGATGAGAAAATTCTGAAAATTTGGTATGTTTTTGTATGAAGTATTTAAGAGGTCGTGTTAAAATTTCACGACGATTAGGAAGCTCGTTATTAAAAAATAAACATTTCGTTAAGAACAATTTTTAAAAGAAATTTAAAAAAATGTATGCATAAACTTCGTTTTGTTTCCGTTGCTTTCAGTATATTGTAGATATTACACAATTGAGAGGTCAAAAGAAAAACTTATTGCAATATTACATCAGTTTCCATAAGACAGCATTTAATTTGTGAATGTTAATTGTTCAATAACGAGCTTCCTAATTGCCGTGAAATTTTTACACGACCTCTGAAATACTTCATACAAAAACATACCAAATTTTCAGAATTTTATCTTCATTTGCGATTTGGGACCCAACATCCTTAATTCTTATTTGATTAGTAATTTTTATTAGTTATCATATTTATTTTAATTCGTTATCTTTTAGTACAGAAAAATTTTTTGCGCACTCTGACCGCTTATTTTATTAGTTTTTACGTTCATTTAAATATAATAAATCTAAAATACAACTTATTTATCTTCTAGCAAAATGTTTGCGCTTCACTCACACCCGACCCTATGCCAAATAAATTGTAATTCATAAAAGTAAGCGGAAATATATTTATCTTCGTATTAATATATTCATTCTCATATACTTTCATCAAGCGATAAAGTATTATCCCCAAAATCAATCATCCATCCGACCGCGAATCGTCAGTACCAGAAAGTGAACATACATTGACACAAAAAATTAAAGGAGCAAGAAAAGTTGAACTTTGTCAAAAGTGGTCGTACAAAAAAAAAGGATTTTAAAGCTTCAAGTTTCTAGTTTTAGATCCGACAATGATTTTTTTTTTTAAATCACTGATTGCGCGTTCGAAAGAAATATCACGGCAAAAAGAATTGCGCAAATTTTTACGTTTTACAAAGTTCTGCACGTGTTTTGGAGATTTTTTTCTGACTTGACCAATATCAAGGTCATTGAGCCCATTCAATTCACTTCAATTTGCTTTTTTTTCTCCGTACGACCATTTTTCGCTGAGATATCTCAGGAACTAATGGTCGTACGGGAATTCGATCGGTAGTTGTGGAAACGTGAATACTCTACAAGCTCCGATTATTATTGTAGTAAAACTTTTATTTCTTATTTTTGCCATTAGTTTTAGAAAAGTACAAAAAAACGATGTCTTCTTGGTTTTTATGAAATCCACCGCTACTGTGCAAATATTGCGATAAGGACTAATGTTTATGGACGGTCATTCAGCTCAATATGTCCCCAAGAGCCATGCAAAATTCCAAGTTGATCCGATTATCGGTCTTTCTTGCCCGATTAACCAAAATTTGAAAAAAAATTAAAGGAGCAAGTTTCCTCCTTTTCAGACATCATTTCATGATTATTAAGAGGAAAAAAAACTTTTCATTACTTTTCGTACAATTGGGTATTGAGTACGCATTGAATGTTGGAAAAAAACCGTGAAAATCATATTGACTAAAAATTTTCGAAAAAAATTTTTTTTCATAAAAAAAATATTGAAAAATTTTTTTTTTTTATAAAAAAATCAGTTGCGATTTTTTTTTTAATTGTTGAATTTTTTTTTCAAATCAACGTTGTACCGCCAGCATTAGAATTACCCAAGGCATACCACGGGGAGGTACGCTTTGGGTAATTCTACGTACACTTTGGGTAATTCTAATGCTGGCGGTACAATGTTGAATCGAAAAAAATGTCCACATTAAAAAAATAAAATAAATCGAAATAGATTTTTTTATAAACAAAAAAATTTCAACATTTTTGTTATTAAAAAAAAAAATCGAAAATTTTTAGTCAATATGATTTTCAGGGTTCTTTTCCAACATTTAATGCGTACTCAATACCCAATTGTACGAAAAGTAGTGAAAAGTTGTTTTTCCTCTTAATAATCATGAAATGATGTCTGAGAAGGAGGAAACTTGTTCCTTTAATTTTTTTTCATATTTCGGTCAATCGGGCACGAAAGACCGATGAACGGATCTATTTGGAATTTTGCATATCTCTTGGGCACATATTGAGCCGAATGACCGTCCATAAACAATAGTGTTTATCACAATATTTGCAAAGTAGCGGTGGATTTTATAAAAAACAAGAGAACATCGATTTTTTGTACTTTTTTAAAACTGATGGCAAAAATAATTTTTTTTTAACCTACAATAATAATCAGAGCTTGTAGAGTATGTATTCACGTTTCCAAAATTGCCGGTCGAATTCCCGTAAGACCATTAGTTCCCGAGATATCGATGACTGAAGACAAAAGGACGTTTTTTCATTCAGAGGCCGACGAGGAGGCCGATATCTCAGCGAAAAATGGTCGTAAGGAGATAAAAAAAGAAGCAAATTGATCTGAATTGAATGGGCTCAATGACCTTGATATTGGTCAAGTCCGAAAAAAAACTCCAAAACACGTGCAGAACTTTGAAAAACGTAAAAATTTGCAAAATTTTTTTTGCCGTGATATTTCTTCCTACCGCGCAATCAGTGATTCTCAAAAAAAAATCATTGTCGGAACTAAAACTAGAAACTGGAAGGTTTAACATTCTTTTTTTTTGTACGACCACTTTTCACGAAGTTCAACTTTTCTTGCTCCTTTAATTTTTTGTGTCAATGTATGTTCACTTTCTGGTACTTACGACTCGCGGTCGGATGGATGGTTGTTTTTGGGGATAATACTTTTTTGCTTGATGAAAGTATATGAGAATAAATATAATAATACGAAGATAAATATATTTCCGCTTACTTTTATGAATTACAATTTATTTGGCATAGGGTCGGGTGTGAGTAAAACGCAAACATTTTACTAGAAGATAAATAAGTTGTATTTTAGATTTATTATATTTAAATTAATGTAAAAACGAATAAATAAAGCGGTCAGAGTGCGCGATAAATTTTTCGGTACTAAAAGATAACCAATTAAAATAAATATGATAACTAATAAAAATAACTAATCAAATAAAAATTAATATTAACCATGATTAAAAAAAAAGCGCTGAGCGTGAGGAACGATCCTGCGCCCCTACGGACCGAAGCCAGGAACGCTACCAACGGGACTATCTAATCACTTGTGTTTAAATGCACTTTCTGGTCGTTACGATTGGCGGCTGGATTGATGATTGACTTGTTTTTGGAGATAATACTTTATCGCTTGATGAAAGTATGAGAATTAATATAATAATACGAATATAAATATATTTTCACTTACTTTTCGGAATTATAATTTATTTGGCATAAGGACGGGTGTGAGTAAAGCGTAAACAATTTTTTAGAAGATAAATAAGTTGTAATTTAGATTTATTATTATATTTAAATTAACGTATAACCTAAAAAAATAAGCGTTCAGAGTGCGCGATACATTTTTTTGTATACATTAATACCGCAGAGAATCAAGAGCTAAATAAGCATTGAAATCATCTAAAAGGCTCGCGCGTGCCGTCGCGTGACGTCACGCGTGGGCCGTGCTTGCATTGCTTTTTCCGTCGAAGCCTTCGTTCGGCTTGGCCGCACATGAACATGCTCAGCGTGTCTATGTGTTGGTGTAGCTGCCGAAGGCGCGGTCGGGTCAGTTCGACGGCACTCGGCTCTTGCCGAAGATGTCCGAGCGTCGCTCGCTCACGGACACGCGCTACTATGATTGTGTGATAGGCGCGCGAGGGACTAGAGAGAGGGTAACTTTCGCGCGCGATCTGGCTGCACTGCCATCGGTGCCTTCTTAATTTTTCCCGATTTATTTCGCTGACATGTGTCGCACTTTTGTATGTGTGTGGTGACGTCTCGTTTCTTTCTTGGCCACACATATCGTTGACGTATTCGCTGCAGCGTCCGTGTGATGCCTTGGTGCCCACCTAGAGGGGCATCGTGATATTCTTGTATTATTTTTGCTCTGTCTGCCTTGCTTGGGGTGGATACGCCAATGCTGCAGTTTTCTTCGTCGCTCGCGCTCTTGCTCGCGCATCGCGACTCTTTTAACTCAGGGGGAGATTCCCCCTGTGCCGCGCTTCCCCAGGCGGCCTCTTCGCCACGTGCTGCCTCGTAGCACGGTCAGTCGTATTCTCGGCCTCTCCTCTTTGTGCGAACATTCGTAACGCTGTGTTTCTTTTCGTGCTCTCTCTCTCGGGTGCTCTTGCGCGTGTTGTCATTGTCCGAGGCCGTATTGTCGGACTCGGTTTCTTCTCTCTCGCTTTCATAATGGCTGGCGACCATACTGTATTTCTTTGTTGTTCTACCATGCTTTTGTGTACTTTTTCCTATATCTTGTGCCTGAGCTCGTGTCAAGGCATATATACGACTTAACGCATCTGCTTTTGTGTTTGATTTTCCCGTTTTATATTGGATTTTATAGTTGTACTCTTCCAATTTTGTTCGCCATCTCATTAGCCTTGATCCTGGATCCTTTACGCTGAATTACCATGTCAATGGTTTGTGATCCGTTATTATGGTGAATTTTGTGCCGTCAATATACGGTCGAAATTGATGTACTGCCCATACGATTGCAAGCAGTTCTTTTTCTGTAGTCGAATAATTGGTTTCGGCCTTGTTGAGAGTTCGACTTGCATAACATATGGGTAGATCCTCTCCAATTTTCCCTTGGGACAGGATTGCACCGATTGCCTTATCTGAGGCATCCGTTGTCACGATAAACGGTTTCGTGAAATCAGGATACTGGAGTATGGGTGCTGTGATCAGGGCTTCCCTTAAATGGTCAAATGAGCTTTGGCATAATTCGAACCATTCGAATTTGACACCTTTTTTCATCAAATTCGTCATTGGTTTTGCGATCTTGGAAAAATCTTTACTAAATCTGCGATAGTACCCTGCTAGTCCCAGGAATGATTGTATTTCTCTTACATTTCTCGGTATTGGAAAATTTTTTACCGTTTTTAGCTTTTCGGGGTCAGGCTTTACACCGACTTCTGTTATAATATGACCGAGATATTGCGTTTCCTTTCGCATAAATTCGCATTTCTTTGGTTGTATTTTTAAATTAGCTTCTCTTAGCCGCGTCAGCACTTCACGTAGTCGATTGTCGTGCTCGGCGAGTGAGGCTCCATATATTACAATATCGTCCAGATATACGTAGCATTTTAGTCCCTGCAAATTGGCCAATACTGCGTCCATTAATCTTTGGAACGTAGGAGGTGCATTTTTTAAACCAAATGGCATTCGATTATACTCGTAATGCCCTGACGGCGTTGAAAAAGCCGTTTTCAGTTTGTCTTCCTCCGCCATTGGGATTTGATGAAATCCCGAAGCGAGGTCGAGGGTCGTGAAGTACTTTGCCTTTCCCAACTGGTCCAGTATCTCTGCGATATTGGGCAGTGGGTAAGAGTCACCTTCCGTAGCCTCGTTTAACTTCCGAAAATCAACGACCACCATTTTTTGGACTATTCCGTCCGCATCTGGTTTTTTCGGCACTAAGAGCAATGGAGCATTCCATGGGCTCGTGCTTGGGCGGATTATATCCTCATCTAGCATGTTTTTGTGCCTGTCGTTGAATTTCTTTTTTGTGCTCCTCCGGCAGTCGATAAGGTCGCACCTTTATCGGCATTGTCCCGTCCTTGAGCGGTATCCGATGCTCGACTGCATTTGTTCAACCCAGTAGCTCTCCTTCGAGATGAAATACGTCGGGGAATTCCGCGCAAATTTGACGCAAAATCTTTTCTTCTTCCGCGTTCCAATGCGAGTTCCCCTTAATCTCGCGTCATAATTTTTCCATCCTTTGCTTTCTTAATTCTGCGATTTTTTCAACGTCCTGATGCGTTTCCTCTTCTTGCTTCTTTTTGTCGCATTTTCCTTTTCCCTGGCTAATTTTGTCGATTTCCAATTTTTCCAGTTCGACCGTAGGTCTTTTGATAATTTGCTCTTTCTCGAGCACGTTCATTATTGTTACAGGGCAAGTGTTTGCCTCTGCCTTTATGACGGCTTTTCCCAACGTAACACCCCTTTGGATTTGTTGTTCCCTTGTAACTCCTTGGCCTTTTCCCATCGTCCTCGCCTGTACTATACATTCTGTGCGGGCGGGTATTTTTAAGTATTTCGTGCCGTGTAGAAACGGTACTTTGTGCCCTTTAATTTCTATCATTTTTCCTTTTAGTATGTTTATTCCTTTTTCGACTATACAGTCCATTCCAAGGAGTCCGTCTACTGCTAACAGTACTTCCTTGCCGACCACGTGGAACTTGTGCGTTATCACAGCGGCCGGAGTGTCCAGTTTCAACTCAGCTGTGCAGAGGGGACGGAACGCCTTGCCCCCGAGGCCGTGGAGTTCTATGACCTCGTCCCCGATGGGTGTATCTGGATCCAACTCATTCACCATTACAATGCTGCACTGGGCCCCTGTGTCACACCGGAGCGTCAGCATTTTTTCGCGAGCCTGTTTTCACGCTATATGCACGTCACTGGCGTGTACTCGCGGCAGCTGAGTGCTGACGTGGTATATTCTTCTTGGTGCCTTGTCGTTGTGTACATATGGCTTTCCAAGTAGAATGTCCATTATTTTTCTTTGCGGTATTTTTCGCTTGTTCACTTGAACGCTTTTTGTTTCTTTCTCTATGGAAAGAACGCCGACTGCTAACGAACTGACGGTTCTTTTGGGCGTATTTTCTTGGGTTCTTTCCTTTGGCCTATGTTCATTTTGTTTTCTTGGGAACTTATAGTTTGGCACATAATTGTAATGCTTCTGTGGGTTACTCGGGCCTTGCCATCCTGGCCTTCTTCTACAGTCGTTATATCTGTGACCCGGTTTTTTGCAATAATTGCAAATTATTTCTGCTTGATGAATCGTTTTCAATGGCACTGGCAAGCTATAACGCGCTTGCGTATGCGCCTGATGCGACGCGGGCCTTTGAAATGGGAACGATTTTCGCCCCTCGTAGGCGTGTGACGGTGCGGACTGTCCGCTACTGTGGGAGACGCTCTTCGCGATTGTTTTGGTCCCCTCGACCGATTTTTCCTCTTCGATTGCTCCGCGGTTTGCTTCGCCCAACTCGTGGTACCCTCGTGATCTTACTATTAGCTGTAGGTCCTTGCGAAGTCCATGTTCGAAATTATTCAGGGCAAAATGCCTAATTAACTGTTCGATTGCTCTTCGACCAGATTCCGAATTGACCATGGGCGGGCAACCGTGATTAAATCCATTAATATAGTTTCGACGCGGTTTGCGTAAGCTTGTACAGTCTCGTCATGTTTTTGTCCACAGGAATTGAATTCGATTTGTAGCGCGGGGACTGTTCGCTTCGCCTCGTGCAGTGATTTTAATAATGTCAGCAAATCCTCGAACGTCTCTACGTCTTTGTAACGCAGGTCTACCGCGGCCTTGCCTTGCAATTTGAGATGCAATATAGCTTGTAATAAATCCGCGACATTTTCTGCGCGGACTCGAGTCGACGCGTATTTTATTGCTCGTATAAAATCTGTAACATCTTCTGGTTTGGAGGCGTCGAATACGGGAATGCTCATTCGAGCCTGTTTCATTGACATATAGTCGTCGTGTTCGGCCATTATTACTGTCCGTTGATTTAATAACGTAAAATCTTGGCGATTCAATTCGCGATTTCTTTCGACTTCAACGGGATTAAATGTTTCGTCAGCACTGGACGACGCGTCTGACGAATTGTGTTCCGAAGGCTGATTATGTTGTCGCTTCGGATTTAAGTATTTCGCGTACGTTACGGGAGTCAAATCTAATTTTTCTGTCTTGGATTTTCCCTACGACGCTTTCGGCCTAAATCACTTTGACCGTCGTAAATGACGACAGTGTTAAAAAACGAATCTAACGATCGCGATAGCTCGTCTCTCCCGGGCAATCGATACCGGTCTGCTTTTTCTTCGTCCGACATAGACGAATTCTCTGGCTTTGGAGGATTTTTATTTACGAAATGTTCCGTCACTTACAGGTAGATGATCGCAAGATGCATGCTCGTTGATGAACTGCTGATCGTCCTGTTCTTCGTTCCTTTGTTTCGTACACTGCTTCTGGGTACGATTTCTCCGATTGTTGAGTCCTTCTTCCGTTGATCCTCGGGATCCGAGTTTTCTGGGATTGGCTCTGCTTGGCTGTAGCCTTTCCTCTGTATTGCTCTTCCGACTCGGTCGGGCTGGCTCACTCTAGCACACGGGTTGACTCGGTCACTCGCTTATGGTGCTTGAGTGGTAGTTGTGCGTGTCCACACACAACGAACGAACTTTTCGGCAGATCCCACGGCTGCCACCAATGTTGTATCCCCGGCTCGAGAACCCGGGATAGGTATTTTTGGGATCGTTGCGAAATTAAGAGTTAGAACTCAAGTTTGTTGAATAGGAATATAAGTTTTTTACTGGGCTGGTCTTATAATTGAATTTACAGTGTATCGGTCGTACCTTAGGACCCAACCGTTCAAAAGCCAACCAAGGACTGACTACTCCCTGGTAACTTCTCTTAATTGTTGACTCTGTCGCAATTTGCCCTAGATCGAACATCATCCGATGCTTCGTCAGGACGTGTCGCAAAGTGTCTTTTTGGACGCTTGCATTTTGGCAAAAGTGTGACTCTTTCGCAAGGAGGATGCGAAACGGTCTGGAATGCCGTTTCGTAAATACTTTCTCGACCGTTCGGACGTTTCGTTGTATTGCGTAAATTAGCGGATACAACTAGTGATACGGCCGGTAAAATGGACGATGTAACAGAAGCTAATGCAGACCTTGCTAATCGTCGAATGGTCCTCAATGGGCGCAATGAGATCGATCTCCTCGGCCACCTCCATTGCGATATTTTCATCCAAGAGCGATTCCTTATAAACGGCGTGGAGATGCGATTACGCCTTGTGCGTACCAGCGACGCATTCTGTCTTATGACTTCCTCGAAAGATTTCAGCATGCATATTACCGAGGCATCGCTTCTCGTACACCGCGCTAAAATTGCTCCTGGTATACTTTTAGCTCACGCACGAGCATTATCAAAATCTACAGCAAAATATCCTTTGACACGTGTCTAGGTTAAGTCTATATCGATGCATGCAGGAGTGCACGGCGATACTCTGGACAATGTTCTACTGGACCAACTGCCGAAGCGCATAATTATAGGGTGTGTCGATAATAAAGCATTCAACCGTAATCGCGCGTTGAATCTGTTTAACTTTCAGAATTATAAAATTAATTATCTCGCGTTATATGCTGACAGTGTACAGATACCGTCGAAAGCACTCCAACCTAACTTTGACGACACGCATCTATATGTGGATGGGTATCATACCATATTCTCAGGGACTGGCATTCACTTTCTCAATCAGGGTAGTTCAATTATGCGCACAGTGTATCCCTGGGGCTATTGTCTTTTTGCGTTTGATCTAGCGCCCGATCTTTCGGCGAACAGTAACAGTCATTGGAATTTGGTGAAACACGGTAGCGTGAGGCTCGAAGTACGCTTCGGCGAGGCAATAACTTCAACGGTAAATTGTGTCGTGTATGCGGAATATGATAACGTGGTGGAGGTTGATGCTTTCCGGCAAATTATTGTAGATCTCAGCGGTTGAACTCTCCAGTTTGAGCAGAGCGCTCACAGCAGAACCATCATGAGTATCGCGATAGACATACAAGGCTTAAGGGAGCTTTCCAGTGTGACAGCCCGAAAAATCGCTGTTTTTCGCGATTTTTTTTTTTAAAGAAAAAATAATCTAATCGGTCTGATTTTTTTTTGTATATTAATTGGGTATTGAAGAATACAAAACAATTTTTTAAAGATCGATTTATTTATTAATTAATATCTATAAAAATGATGAAACAATTGTTGCAGAAAATGCACTTGGATGTGGTGTCCACGTTGGGGGTCACAATTTTGATCTGAAACAAAAAACACAAAAAGATTATTGATCGGTATATAATTGGCTTTCGTGCTATGGAGGCTTTTTTTTTTTTTGCAAAAATGGCGCCGGTTTGAACAAAAAGTATCGATTTTAGCATTTTTTTTGGGAGTTTTTTTTACAAAAAAATAGGAAGATGTCAAAAGAAAAAAAAAGCTTCCATAGCACGATAAACAATGACGTTAAGAATATTGTGTAAAAAATTCAACTCGATAGCTTTAAAACTCTGCCCTCCAAGTTGGACACCGTTTTGAAAAATGCTGTTTCGAGAAAAACGCGTTCAAAGTTTCAAGTGAGGAAATTTTAGGTAAATCGTTTACTTACGGTCAATCACCGATGCCAGGTCCATACAATATCCCTTCTGCTTCTTCGAAAAGATCGTGCTCAATGGATTGTTCAGTCCGACGAGCTGTCCTCGCCTCTTTGCTATCCAGGGACGCCCGGCGGTTTGCTTGGGTGATGCGCGCATTCTTGTACTTAGCGGCGAAATCTGCGGCGCTCGGCCCTATCGTGCATCCCATCGTCTCCAAAATTTTTAAAATTGGGTCGTAACCTTCATTGAAGGTGCACACAGCACACTGCGTAGCGATTTCTACTATCTGCTTGCCGCAGAATACGTGCTTTGGGGCTAGTTGCCACACGCAGTGATTGAAGCTCTCGTTATTGTTTTGAGTGTTCGCGCCCGTACATCGTTCTAAGAGATCCTCCGTTGTTAGATCATCGTAAATCGGCTTTAAAACTTGTTGTACGTCTTCGTCGAGTGCTGGTGGATGGGTGTACTCCTCTCCTGTGGCCTCGGCCTTGCGCCATTCGCACCACGAATCTTCTCCCGGAGGGCAATACTCATGCTGAGGATTTTCATCAGTTGAGCTTTTGTGATGAAATGTAGCCCATATGGCTTTCCTCATATTTTCCACGGAATTGGAATTTCGACGAACTGCCAAGCCATAATATTCGGAGAGATTTGTCAATAATTTTAACGTCAATTGCGCTCTTTTCGGTTCAACAGCAGTTTTTTTTGTTTGATTTTTTTTAGTTTTCGGAGTACTCGAACGAGATCCTTTTTTTTCGGTTCACTCTCCATTGCTTTGTCTTCGATTTGCTTTTTGGCCTTTTTTAGTTGAACTAACCTTTTTCTTGCTTCGTTTCCCCTTTTATATACTCGCTTTTTCACGTGCAAAACGCATTCCTTTTTTTTTACAGTCAAATCGTCACCGTGTCACGTCCTGAGGGGACGTGGGCATATATATATATGTGTGGTATCCCTCTTTCTTGCCTACGCCTATCGCAATAGCACGGGATGAGGGTTAAAAAGCGGACGTGCTGGTGGAAAGGATAATTTTAAAGAATTTCGTGGATGATCCAATCGTTGAAAATAACGGTTGTGACACTTGTGTTCGATTGACTCGTAATTTATTAGAATCAGCCGTATGGGGTGATCCTATTATTTTAAAGATACAAATTGAAGACGAAAGGGTGAAAATGTGTTCGCTTACATTGATGCGTCTCGGCGTTGACCCAGTCGCTTGGGTGTCAGGTACGGTCGTAAAACTAAGGGCCCTTCGTCGATGGCCCGAACGCTCGCAGATGGTGTGGGTGTGTGTGTGACGCATACAGCAAATGTTCGGTGACACAGATTCTAGTGTTCGTGGATTTCGCGGTTCGAGAATGGAAAATACAATGAAATATTGCGCGTAATACAAATGGCAAAATTCTTAAGATTATCGCGTAACTGTTAGAGAACTTTCGAAGTACAAGATTTGTATAAACTCGAGTTGCAAGACAACGTACGCTTTACAAGAAAGGAAATGAATATTCAACGCGATGTATATCGGTTAAGGAACTCTAGATATGAGCTCGCTGGATTCTGACTGGAGTCTCGGATTGAGACTCGATAAAAAGAAGTTTGTGTGATCGTGGTTGCCGGAAGACTGACTTGGTCATTTTCTTCTTCTAGGATGTAGGAAAAATTGGGATGCTGAGATGGTGGGAGACTGGCCCCCTGGGAGAGTGCACATTTGGGGGTGCATTCTTTTGGATTGGTGGAAAATATGTATAAGTTGGAATGAGAGTGGGAGCGAGGAGTAGGTTGCGATAGCCACAACCGTCGCTCTATTTCCGGGAATTGGAGCTGCGCTTCTTTATCTGGAGCGCGGAAAAATATAGAAGAAAAAGGGGCCTTGTTGGCGCCAAGAACGCACGCTCGAGATAGGGCTTGGTGACCGAGGCCCGCGAGTCCGCATGGGAAATATCAACGCAGTTTTATGACCGCAGCAACTTCCTGGGTCGGAGGATTTTCTCCTAGCGAGTGTATATTTTTTAAGGATTTGGACATTTTTCCGCTCTTGGATGATCGTGAGCATTCGGTATCGTTGCGTTGTTATATATTTACGTCTTTATGAATATCATCACGCATTTCTTGCGTGTCGCTTCACGTGTTCGTCATCCTTGTAACCCGAAGGTTTCCTTTGTGTATTTTGGGTCTTAAGGACACTCTGCGATATACTCGGACTCTGTTCGGGTTACAACGAGACTGTTCGAAATTTTCCCGCTTATATATTTGTTCTCGATATCGTTAAGACCGCTACGCTTTCGCGTGGGAAGGTACGAGAAACGCTTAGTTATATTATTATGGATAGGCTACGTTTCCGCCGTGGTAGGCCTAACTCTAAAGAAAATATTCAGATCCGTCGAAAAATGAGAATTCCGCTATCGTGCGTATTAGGCTTAAAAAGACATTGTACGCATTTGGTCGCGACGTGACAACCGTACGGCTTGGCTTCTAATAACATCTTGAATGTTTTTGTATCGCCGTCTCCTATATAGAAACCGTATTTCCCGTTGTGCAATTCTTCTGATCTCTTGAATATTTCGATTATACCGTCGACTTCCATTTTTCCCGCGCTGCCTTCGTGATTGACGTTGCATTCGGATTCATGCGTCTCAAACCACGCCTCGTACTCGGGTGTTCCCTTTTTTCCTTTCCAGAATGCACAAGCCTTGCAGAAGCTTGATTTGACAGCAACATCCAAAACTTTGTTGGTATATTTTCCAATCACGGACACGATACCCATGCGCGACGTGAAACCGCGTTTCGACCACGATCCATCACCGGACACCGTCAGAATATCGCCCCGATTTTCTGCTTCCAAAGTTTTTTCCTTCTCTTCGGTGCCTGCTTTTTTCATGACGGCCTCGTATATTGATTTCGCTGCAATCTGCAGGATTTTCACGATTCCATAATAGGTGTTATTATTGAAGTTTGCAGTTAAATCCACCAAGGCGATAAAATTTCTAATGCCATTTATGCCGATGCCGACCAATCGCATGACAAAGCAGAAACGACGATTGATTTCATAAGCATTTTTTATCAAAGGACAAGAATCTATCTCGGCCGCATCTGGACACGAACACTGAACACAAATTTTAAAGCCCAATCCGCGAATCGATTTTTTTAAAAACTTCACGTCGCTATTACACTTTTTGCTCTTCAACAGTTCCTGAAGAGCGCCGAAAACCAAAAAGAACTCCAAAATCACATAGCTAAACGTTTGATCGATTCGGACTTCAAACTCTGGACTCTTTTTCAAGATTTTTGCTGCCGAAGTGCTCGCAAACGTTAGATCCGTTTCGATATCGTGTCGATTTGTTCCCTTGAAACCCGCGGATCTTTTTCGATCATTTCGCGGATGTCCGCTTCTCGAGCCTTTTCTATCCTGCCACGCACATTTCTCTTTCGTAGATCTATCCATTTTGAATGTCGAAACCGAACTGAAAGACGAACCGGACTCACGTTGGAAGGTACACGAGCAGATAGGAACGAGACAATAGAAATAACGGTCGCACGGGCAGACGGCCGACGCGGCAGCTGTAGCGCTCCGTTGCCTTCTTCCAAGAAGTGCTGTACAGTCACCGAAATAATCTGAATTTCGGCATGAAAATTTCAGGGAATATTCGGAAGATTGTATACTATTCGATAAAGCAAAAAAAAAATCGATTTTTTGAAAATTTCACACTGGAAAGCTCCCTTAACGGATAAGCACTACACCTTCATACCGAAAGAAGTGGCTGTTGCATCAATCGATTCATCGTGGCACGATCATTGGATCATCGCTCCACCTCACACATACAGATAATTACCGTCGGATGTGAAAAGAACGAACGAGCGGGTGACGCGGGAGCATCACGGTATCAAATGGTTCGAGGATCATACACCATTAGACTGTATTGAGAGAATTTTGAGGGCAATCGCTACCGATTCTACGCGGATATTTGTACGAGGTGTCGCTAAATCATCCAATTTAGCGCAACTCACCGGCTACTATATTATAAATTTGGAGGAGGACGAGGATCATATCTCATTTCAGCATCTTCCGGGGGCCGGTGCACATTGCTCATATCACGCCGCGATACGGCAAAATCAATCGTGTAAGTGTGCCCTGGATAATGTGATGAGGATTAAAACGCTGCTCTGTCAGAGTGAACGTCGCGAGTCGCTATGGGAATATAGGACAACAACAGCGTTATCGGTTGGCTTGCCCTGCGGCGAGTCCTGCTATGAACAGCCTGCAAATCCTCGACTCTCTACGTGATATAAAAAATAACGGTGTTGGTGTATACCCCGCTGATTGCTTACCAAAAGTTTGGATAAAACCAACGGCTATTGTCGCGAATTCTGATGGATATAAACAGCCCGGTGCCCACTGGATCACCATGTACATCGATCGAGAGGGACGCGGATGGTACTTCGACAGCTACGGACTACCACCAATCATCCCGCAGCATCTCCGTCGACTCCGAGGAAACTGTAAACTCTTCCGATACAGCACTGATCAGCTTCGAGCTGCGGATTCGCAGTGCTGCGGACAGTATTGCATTATGTTCCTTCATTATATGTGTACTGGCTTCGGTATGCATAAGTTTAGAAGCGTATTTTCAAATGATCTATCATGCAACGATAAAATAGTTGACGACTACTACAAGACATTTACCCATAAGCAGAATAAAGCTACGCGTAAAATGATCAATTAGGGTCTGCCCGCAGGAGGCAGCAATTCCTTCAATCATAAAAGTTTACATTGTGTACAGGGCTGCTGCTCCCGTAATCGCTAACCGTTCAATATATTGATGACATTGGAATATTTCTCTGTGTCTCGAACTTTATTCAGCGGCGCATAGCAACGACATCGTCAGCAATTGCTAGAGACTCCGCCTGGCGCTCTTCGACATCAGCCATTATGTTTTGCGCGACTCTTGGCGAAATACGATGGGGGGAAGCTGCGGGTATAGTGGGTGGGTGTAGCAGAGATATAAGGGATCAGTCGTTCCGCATTGTTAATTGTTCTCAGGCGGCAACAGCAGAAGCATATGCAGAGGAAGCGGTGCGAGTTAAAAGTACCCGTTGAACCATTCTTGCAAAACGTAGCTGCTCTTCAAACACTCATTCAGAGAAGAACAGCGTTACAAATTTTAACCCGTGAAATTCCAAAGCTCAATACCAGCGATGGACTTCTCCCAAATCACCAAGGTCGGAAAGTTGTCGGACTTCCTGCCGACGAAAAAACTGCCGGATCTTTCGCTAAAAACCGACTATAAGATTTCTGATGTACGGCCAGTACACGCTTCGCGATCCGAATCATCATTGAAGTAGACAGGGAGTTCACGTGCTATCTACTATCCAGATTCACCAAAGTTCTGGAAAACGAAACGCTGTTCCAGCAGATGGTAACGGCTGCGCACGAGGATAATCTTCTCATAGAGTTCTTCGGCGACGATTTCAACACTCTGGAATTCAAGCCAGCCGCCGAATAGTGCAGCGTCTGCAGTTCCCCCGAAAGACAACGACATCTCACTTGCGTGAATCAGTCTACCCAGAGCACCCATGGCAAACGAGGCTTCCGATAAACGCTGCTATAAACCGTGCCCGCTGCTACTACAAATATCCCATAATCTTGACAAAAAGAGATCCCATAATCTTGACAAACAATTGCTTGACAAAAAGTGTGAGGTTCGGTATTGAAGCTATAGGTGCTAATCAATTAAACCCTGTCATGTGTTTTGCATGCGACAGCAACGGATTGACAACGCTAAATACTCCGTCGTGGATGGATTTTCGCGAACGTCTCCCTACGATGACAGCGTATCTCAAGGGCGAGGGAAACCCTCCTACGGTCCACACCGTGATTTCCTGCGATAGTTACAATTTCGAATACGGTGAACATCTTAACCGGCCCACCGTAGCTAGCCAAAACCGCAACGACTACGGAGCAAGCGCTATACACTGCGCGGCGCCATTCTTCATCTTCATAAAAGATGACTTCGTCGTGCTGTAGCTATTGGAGGAACGCATAAACGGCTACACGGCATGGCTTCATCGCTCCACCGAAGACGTGACAAAGTGTAAAAATGCAGTTGTCAGCGTAATCGCAGCCGAAATATTCAGCATGACAGCGCGTCGCTTACGACGACGGGTTCGTAAAAGGAATACGAAAATTCAGGAAATCGTTCAACGCACCCTATCATGTATACCCGGCGAACTCTCTGCACGCGCCAGAACAAGCGTCACCGATAACCTCATAAACCATCAGTTGAAACGGTTAATTAACAGCGACATCGTGTACATATCATAAAAATGTATACTTTGTGAATATATTTTAATAACGAAAAAAAGGGGCCGCTATGGCGAACCGTCCACTCCGGCCATCCCTCCTCCACACCCCGCTGGGGCGTGGGGGAGAAAAGGATGACCATCCCTACTCCATCCCCACCACCTCGGTTACCGAGGAGTGGGGGTAGGAGTGTGGGTCGCCAGAGTGGCCCCCATACTACTCACGTGTTAAAGATGAAATCAACGGCTCGGTTGGAACATTCGGGTAGTTATCGCCATAACCCCGTCGTACTCGTTCTGAGCTGCATCGATTTCATCTCTGGTTCAGTAAACAATGCCGAAGACGTGGACGGTCTATCGCCGAAACGGTGCTCGGACGATTGCCACTCAGTTCCCAGCGGACAGACGTGAAATCGATTCTCTTAATCATTTTTCTAGCATCCATACCACAACATTGAAACCGTCCCGTCGAGTTTGTCGTTGATTTCATCTCGGTGCCCTTCGGGAAGAGTGGAACATGTAAGCAGAGGTATAAGCTGCGAATGCGATAGCTCCTTTGCGTACGTGTAAAAAATGACATGAACGGATCGGTTGGTACATTCGGGTTGTTCTCGCCATAACCCCGTCGTACTCATGATAAACTGCATCGAATTTATCTCTGGTTCAGTAAAAGATGCCGAAGACGTGGGTGATCTGTCGCCCAAACGGAACTCGAACGATTGCCCCTCAGTTCCTCGCGAACAGAGGTGAAATCGATCCTCTCAATCATTTTTATAGTATTCATATCACATACTCGAAACCATCCCGTCGAGTTTGTCGTTGATTTCATCTCGTTCTCGATCGGGAGAGTGGATCATGTAAGCAGAGGGAAAAGCTGCGAATGCAACGATAGCTCCTTTGATCACGTGTTAAAGATGGAATCAATGGCTTGGTTGGTACATTCGGGTAGTTGTCACCATATCCCCATCATACTCGTTATGAGCTTCATCGATTTCACTTCTGGTTCAATAAACAATTCCGAAGACGTGGACGGTCTATCGCCGAAACGGTGCTCGCCCGATTGCCACTCAGTTCCTAGCGCACAGAGTTGAAATCGATTCTCTCAATCACTTTTCTAGCATCCTTAACACATCCTTGAAACCGTCCCGTCGCGTTTATCGTTTTGGCGGAACGACATTCTTAAGGGGTCAACGCACCCTTAACGACTTCGTTCTTTCTATAGCTCGTGGCCGGGCCGAAATAAAAATAAAGTTCGATAGGAAAAAATGTTGCATTCTTCGACTACTAGACGTTCATGATGATAATGATGAGTGCAGCAATAAATGGCGTGTTGTTTATTGCAATAATTCGTGAATTACTTGTGAAAAATCACTCTCCAGTTTTCCACTAATATGGGCAAAGGCAAGGATCGCAATCACGGACTGACTTCGTGCTTCGGGAAGCAACTGGATTACAATTGTATATTTACGAAGAAATTCTCCCCCGCCACGTACTGTCTTTGAAGACTACAACACAATGGGACAAGTGTTCTCACGCTTACTCGTTTAGGAAATGTTTTTTTATGGATTATACTTATTACAATAATGAAAGTCATGATAAAAGTGTTTGAAACAAAGAGATTTCTTACACCACGCACAAGCGTTAATAGCTGCTTCGCCGCATGTATCGCATGTCGGTACATTTTGTGAAAAGCAGAATTCTACCGGATTTTCGAAGTTTGGTGGCCTTTCTTCTTCGTACCCGCTTTTGTACCACGCATATTTGAAAAGATTTGTAAACCGTGGAGACGAAAACTGGTTATGTGTAAGAGAATGGAATTTAACAATATTGGCTCTCAAATGCAGATTGACATCGTAATTGTATAATATTACTGCGTCTGAAAAGTGTTTGACGAAGTATTTCCATACACAGAAGCCATAAACAACAAGGGGCTGTATCATTCCAGTCGTACCTGCAAGAATTACTAATTATCTAAAAGACTGATTGTCTACAGAACTAATGAAACTGGTGCAATATATTTACCTGCTGGAATGGTTAAAACTTTAATATCTTTCCCTTGCATATCCATTTCTCTAAATACAGTTGGACATTGACCGCTCCAAGAATCCAGAAGGATTACCGATTTTGGACCCGTATTGGGAATATATACTTCTTGGAACCATCGCTTGACATGATTAGTCGTCAATTTTCCACATTTCGAAGTCAATAGAAATATATTTTCGGCTCTGAACATAGTTTCTTCCACTCGAGGACCAAATTGGCCGGTAGGTTCGTTTAAAACGATCAACATAGGTGCCAAAAGCTTGCCACTCGCAGAAACCAAAGGCTGTATAGTATAACTGTGTGTTGTTGATGTTTTCGATTGCACGACTGCCTCGACGGATTTCTGCCCTTCTATCGCCAATGTGCGGCCTGTATGTAGCTCTAAATTGAATCCACTCTGATCAGAATTAAATGTGTTTTCAGCCCCAACATTGGCTATGTTGACTTTCACCATTTCTATAATTCGTTAGCTTTGTTTTGAAGTGTATCAGCGTTTAATAATTGTTGTTTTCTTACATATTTAGAAATCTTTCGTGACACAATTCCATGTTGGTTTTTGAATGTCCTTAGCCAAGAAGCGGATGCTTGGAAATTTACGGCTGGTATTTCTACAATTTCTCGTGCACGTATGGCCCATCGTCGAAGATCTATATCATGGACAGGCAGGCTTCTGTCCAAATCATCATTAAAATTGTTTAACGTGTAGTGAGCTATCTTTGTTAACTTTTCTTTGTGGGTGCCACCCTTATTTATACTATGGGCCCACCGGCGCAACTGCGACTCTGATTTCACTTGTTTGAATTTCGTTTGAACAGATGATAACTTTCTATTCCCATTTGCCCCGGATCTCCAGTAATCTACAGCTCTTGTCTTGTATTCGTAACTTAATTCTTCTATATCTTGGGTACATACATTTTCATCAATTTTTGGATCTAGGTATCGTTGTCCGTGCCAATCTCCTTCACTGTCATCTTCTATTACGGCTGCTTCATGAATTTCATTTGGTGACAGAAAATCCAAACCAGTTATGACTTCCATTTTCATAGGTTGATCCGTCGCTTCAATGATCATGTTTTCTAGATCCTTACTGAACTGTTTTTCCTGTTTGTTAATTGGAGTGCGAGGCAAATTCATGGCACTTATCGCTATGGATAGAAGTTGAGTAACATTCACTGGATTAACGTACATTTTTATGTGTATTTCGAACTCAAAATGTATGACTGGCTTCTCCGTCGTAACTGCAGCAATAATGATCGTTGGTGGATTTATATGACTCGAAACCCAATTGATAAATACACACGAAAAAAACAACGACGACACCCGCTATTACCAGAACTGCTATTAATCTTTAATAAGGCGATTTCAAGGTTATCATGAGAGCCGCTCTTTGCACCGTAGTCGTTCTTTGCGAAGATTTATTTCGTTCATTTATCGGTTCCGCTGTTTGTGAATTTAAAGTTAAAGATAAAGATTAAATTATGCTGCGTTATACGCTGATAAAAATGTTTGCATCATTCTGTTCATGTGTTCCAGCGGCAACCCAAAAACGCTGTGATCTCTGCAGATAATGCCTTCGATACGGTGAGCGGAGTAGAATATCTTCGTAAATATACAATTGTAATCCAGTTGCTTTCTGAAGCACGAAGTCAGTCCGTGATTGCGAGCCTTGCATCTGCCCATATGAGTGGGAAACTGAGGAGTGATTTTTCACAAGTAATTCACGAATTATTGTAATAAACAACACGCCATTTGTTGCTGTACCCATCATTGCCGTCATGAACGTCTAGTAGTCGAAAAAAACATTTTTTCCCTTCGAACTATATTTTTATTTCGACAACGAGAAAATGTGTATCGACTATTTTGACTGATTGTACTTTCTTTGTAAACCATTTTTATTTCTAGAACCGTTCGTCCATGCCGCACGGTAAGAACTTTGAACGTTTGCCGTTCGAGAGGGCGGCCATTGGGGCGGGGGGAGGGGCTGGAATGTTACAAATATGCAATTGCGTCATAACACGACCGTATATTGACATGAATTGAGACCGAAATGCCAAAAGACGAGCTGACTATAAGATGCTGTCGGCAAAAAAATCGACGGGCAGTTTCAACCCCTTAATTGTAAGATATCGGTAAAAGAAAAAATCCTATACCGCACTTTTCCATTCTCTACCTGTATGCAAATTTACATCCAAATCGATTAAAAATTCTCAAAGATACGGTTGAAAAAATTGCATTTTTGCAATAAACAATAGGAAATTTGTTGCTATCTGCATCGTTCTCATCTCCAGTGTATAGTACACGAAAAAATAAACATTGTTGCAATTTGAAGTTTATTCATATCTCGTACCGTTAAAACGTGATCGACGAAAAACGAAAAACACCCTAATTTTCAAGGGTGCTTTTCAACGCTTAAAAATCGGTTTCCGCCGATATAAAAAAATACGTGTCGCCTATTTTTACCCGTTCTACAAGCATTCCAAATTTCATCGAAATCAGAGACATCGACCTCGCAACGTTTCCTTGTGAGTTCCAAGCGAACAGGGGAGAAATCGAATCTCTCAATCATTTTTATAGTATCCATATCACATACTCGAAACCATCCCGTCGAGTTTGTCGTTGATTTCAGCTCGTTCTCGATCGGAAGAGTGGATCATGTAAGCAGGGGTAAAAGCTGCGAATGCAACGATAGCTCCTTTGAGCACGTGTTAAAGATTAAATCAACGGCTCGGATGGTACATTCGGGTAGTTGTCGCCATAGCCTCGTCATACTCGTTATGAGCTGCATCGATTTTATTTCCAGTTCAGTAAACAATGCCGAAGACGTGGATGGTGTGTCGCCGAAACGGAGCTTGGGCGATTGCCACACAGTTCCTAGCGAACAGAGGTGAAATCGATTCTCTCAATCCTTTTTCTAGTATCCTTATCACATTCTCGAAACCATCCCGTCGAGTTTGTCGTTGATTTCATCTCCTTCTCGATCGAGAGAGTGGATCATGTAAGCAGAGATAAAAGCGACGAATACAACGATAGCTCCAATGAGCACGTATTAAAGATGAAATCAATGGCTTGGTTGGTACATTCGGGTAGTTTTCACCATAACCCCGTCACACTCATCATAAACTGCATCGATTTTATCTCTGGTTCAGTAAAATATGCCGAAGACGTGGATGGTCTGTCGCCGAAACGGAACTCGGACGATTGCCCCACAGTTCCTAGCGAACAGAGGTGAAATCGATTCTCTCAATCCTTTTTCTAGTATCCATATCACATTCTCGAATCCATCCCGTCGAGTTTGTCGTTGAATTGATCTCGTTCTCGGTCGGGAGAGTGGATCATGTAATCAGAGGTAAAAGCTGCGAATGCAACGATAGCTCCTTTGAGCACGTGTTAAATATGAAATCAACGGCTCGGTTGGTACATTTGGGTAGTTGTCGCCATAACCCCGTCATACTCATCATGAACTGCATCGATTTTATCTCTGGTGAACGGACAACACCACTGTGACGGCTTTAAAAAATCGATTTTTTGAAAACCATCTAGAAAAATCTAAAATACATTTAAAATTAATATGCCGTTAGACTCAGGTCGAAAAAATAATTATTTTCGGAGATATTGAATATTTTGTGGAGCGGTGCAGCGCTCCGTGACACTCGGGGTCCCTCGCAGCTGCGCGCCTCAGGGTCGGCAGGTATATCGAATGGTGATCCATACGACGGTTTCGAGATAAAAAAAAGAGTGCATCGACCATGTCCAAAAACGTATGGGGACGCGCCTCCGCGGAATCGTGAAAAAACAAAACAGGATTGTCTGGCAGAGGAAAGCTCACCGGAAAATTGATGGACGAGTTGAGCACATATTACGGCTTGGCTATTCGGAGGAACAGCGATGATGTTGAAAAAATGAGGAAGGCAATTTGGGCAACTATCAAACAAAATATTCACAGATAGTGAGCCACAACATGACGATTGCCAATTACTTACAACAATTTACAATTACTTACAATTACTTACAACAACAATATATTCACACTTATTTACAACATATTACAATACAGTTTGTAGAATTTATTTACAAAATGTTTCACAGTCGACAATAGTTGTTTGCTTTACAAATCTAAGGTGGTTATAAGCGAATTGTAAGCGAGTTATAAGCGAATTATAAGCGAGTTATAAAGCTAAAATATGACACGAAATGTTTCAACGTTACGCCAGATAAATTTCTAACGAAAACGGCGTCGATAGTCGTACCACCTTTAGTGGTAGGGTCATTTCTGCCGTTTATCATACGCAAAGAAAAATTGTCCTCAAGAAACGTTAGCAATGGTTCAGCCTCTGGTAATGAAAAATTTACATTGAAATACTCTTCGGATTCAATTTGCTCTTTCGAGACTTGTGCTCCACCCCCAATGAATTTAAAAGCGATCGTTAACGATGAAGAGACACGAATTCTCATATTCTTTGCAGCCGCATAGAGCAAGTGCCGAGGTGTAACAGCACGTCGATCAGTTCGTCTTATCTCGCTCGATGCAATTCGATAAGGAGTTGCCACAAAGCCGTCTCTGAATGTTCGCATTTGACCACGATATATACCCGGGAATGATAACTCTTCAGCGTAATCATTCAACAACAAACTTATTGGAACATCGTTTTCTTCCGGTGCAAATCGCAAACATGTATCCTCATCCCACAATAATGTTTGCTGTTGGGCGACAAGGCGATCATTGATTAACATTTCTTCATTGACTTCATCGTTGGGCATATCACCATCCGTAACCGGGGCTGCGAGAAACGGCGGATCGATGGTGATATCGTTATAGAGTGGGGTTGTGCTGAGGGAAGTCAACCACTCGGGAACAGTTCTTTTGTTAACTAGTCCTTGGATGTAACTAGACTTGTGGATTTTCCTCTTTTTGATGTGGACGTTGATACTGTAATCCTCTCCGATATCACGAGGCAAACGATTGACCATCATATTGACATTCACCGGAGAATTAATGGCCTGGAGGAAGATCCCAAACTGTCCAATGATGTGTCTCAATCGTTTTATCTCCATGAACGGAATTCTTGGCGAAATCAAACGTTCAGTGATAATATCGAGAGGAGGTAGATGGTCCGGTAGCAGTGGATATTTGAACCCGTTATAGGTGGCGAAATTCGGTATTTTGTTTGCTCGTAAGCTGCAAGCACATGCTGAACAGAACATTATATTCTCTGCTGCGATCCCAGATACAAGTGTATCGAGTAAATTTTTATCAATACCAGGAGGCAAAGACTTTAAATCATATCGAAACCATGACCCATCGCATATAGAACACGAAAACCCAAATGGATTGTTAGTAAATTTCGTTGTGAAATAGTCGTGGGTACGTTTATGGCGATTGAACTGTGTATATGGCAATCGCGGCTCCTCTTGAATATTTTCAGCGGCAATCTCGATTACGCGTTGTTCACCATTATCGCCTTCCTGCGAAGCATTAAAAGATGAAGACGGTAATGATTGTGCATCGGCAAAGGGTATAATCTGTTTTCTATTAATACTCACAAGCTCGCTCCTTTCTGAGTTTTGTTGAGCTGTAAACCGTGGCTCATGATTGGCAATCTGATGCTGCAAGTCCTCTTTTTCAGCCCGGTTATTAGCGGTTTCCAATTTTTTTCTTGCTCGATATTTACGTTGGTATTCCGCAGCTGCTTGCCGTCGTTGCTCTGGTTGAACGGTATCCTGACGAACCGTACACTCACGCTGGTGCTCTGCATTCATTGTTGTTTTTCCCACAACCCGCGATGTTGAAGGAACGGCATCGACCCATTGTTCAGTACTCGTATGCGTTATATCCGATGATGGAGGATTAGCAGTAACTGAAATGAGAGTCTAATTAAAAAATTGTAATAAAGAATAGTTTTGAAAATGTTATTAAATGTCTTTGTAATTTTGTTAATTTGATTTCACGTTTATTTTTTAATAATTATAATTCATTTTTTTTCAATTTTATTACTCGATTTTTATTTTTAGTAATTTTATTTGTTAATTTTTACTTTTATTCATTTTTATGTGGTTAATTTGATCTCATTAATAATTAAGTTTATAATTACTTATGTTTTTGGTGTTATTTATTATTTATTTTGATTTGTTAATTTTTTTCATTTCATGGTATTAATCATTAATATTATTATTGTTATCAATTTTGATTACTTTTATTTGTACATTTTTATTTTTTAAATTTTCTTTTATTGATAAACTTTATTATTATTAATATTAATTTCGAATAATTTTATTATTATTTTAATTGATATTGAGTTTGTTCTTATTTTTATGACTTTTATTTATGAATTTTTATTTATTTTTTGTATAGCTTTATTAATCATTAATTTTATTATTCAATTTAATTGATATTCATTTTATTATCATTATTATGTATTTTCATTGTTTCAATTTTATTTTGTAAATTCCATTATGTTTGATTCATTATTGAATTTATTAATTATTCATTTTATTAATTTATATTTTATTCACTGTGAATGTCAATTTAAAAAAAATATTTTTCTATATTATGAATAGTTAATTTTTATTTTTACTTTTTGGTGAATTTTTTTATTGTTTATATTTTTCAATTTTATCAATTTTAATTCTTAGCTCTGAGCAAATATATTAACTCGAAGCCCTCCAGAAAGCCGACGGAGCGCCGTCGATGAGCTCCATAGGCTTTCGGAAGGGCTCCGAGGAAATTAATTTACTCCTACGGAACGTCTTCGACGAGCTCCGTAGGCTCTCCGAAGGGCTTCGAGGAAATCAATTCACTCCTACGGAACCTCTTCGACGAGCTCCGTAGGCTCTCGGGAGGGCTTCGAGGGAATCAATTTACTCCTACGGAACATCTTCGACGAGCTCCCCAGGCTCTCCGGAGGACTCCGAACGTCATCATAATAAATAATATATCTGCACTTTTTATCTTCAAAAAAATTTTTTGAAAGAGCAAATTTACTTACCGCTCGGCAAGTTGGCTTTTTGTTGCAGTTCACGTTCCAATTTCTTTTTCGCTCTATATAGTTCCGTTGATATTCAGCAGCATTCTTCTTTCTTTTTGCCTCGGACCGAATTGAAGCCAGACGGGCTCTGTAATTCCGCTGATATTCTGCATTTGTTTTCCTTTTTTTCGTAGGTATCGCCGGTGGCAAAAGTCCAGCATTGGCACGTTCCATGCCCGGAGGACCATCGACTGAACCTGAATAAATGAACAGCATAATTTAATTTTTCTTTCTTCAAAATTTTTCTTTTTTTCTTTATTTTTTTTCTAAAATTTCATTTATTTATTGTGTTAATTTTTTTATTCTGTAATTTATTAATTTTAAATCTATGCAAGCAAAGCAAAGTATTCACTTCAAAACAGCAAGGGAAAATGAATGAGACATACCTTCTTCGCGTCCTTCCGAAGCTTCAAGCGTGTCACGACCGTTGTCGGCCATGTCTAACCTCCGTAGACGAAGATTGGATAATATTCACAAGAATTGATCTTTTATTTCACAGAAGCGCCAATGAAGGGCTTATCACACAGAACAGCACAATTCACTTTTTAATTCAACAAACTATTCACGTCAATTTTATTTTTTTTTATAGCGGTATGTTGATGTCAATGTAGTAATCTCGCGTTCGGCTCTCCCGCGTGAGTAAATTCCATCTAACGCATGGTGACGCCACGCTTTCGTCAGCCGATGCGGTACGGGGTTCAACGAAGCTTCGAACCGGCTTTTGCGCATGCGTCATCAAGAGAGAAGGAGATACTCCCTGCCGCGCGCTCGAGCAAGAGCGAGTGAGAGCGAAGTGTGAACGAGAAAAAATGACGCTCTCTCTCGCCAACGCGAGAGGAAGTATCGGAAGTATCACGCTCCCGCGAGAAGGAGTGATACTCCCTCTCGCTCGCACATCAGTCTCCCGCTATCTTCTTCGATTCCTCCATTCTCTTGTCCGGTGTAACAGCCGCGGGGAGGGAGAGAGAGAATATCGCTCTCTCGCTTACACCTCCGTCTTTTTCTATCTTCTTATTCCTCCATTCTCCTCTCCGGTTTAACTTACGCGCGGCTATCCGCTGTCGCTTAAGAAGTATTCACTTCAAAAATCGTCCATATTGCAGCTGATATCGCGGTATTATTATTCAATGATGGCCTGAGATGCCTCATGAAAGTTTTGGAGACTTTGGGGATAACTCTCGGCACAAATTGTTTCAATTTTTGCGTTGAAAGGGACGCAGCGCGGATCGAGCTGGCGGAGCGCTCGCTCACAGACGCGGCAAAAGAGGCAAGAAGAGCCTCTACAAGTTCGAGAAAAGATGCTAGGGACAATGATTTGCGTCTTGAAGGCCAGCTATATCGTGCCGGCATCGCTGATTAAAGGTAAAAACAATTTTTTCTCAATTTATCGCATAAATAAACAAACCTAAAACTTTCAACGCGTTTTTCTTAAAACCACTTTTTTGAGTGCGGCACGCAGCAGAATTCGAGCAATTTTTATCCGATCGACTTGAAATTTGGACTGCATGAATAAAACTAGATTATCTAAAGAACTACACAGGATTTTTTTCGATATTTCAATAATAAAAAAAGTTATAGCATATTTTCGACGAGAAATTTTGCTCGAAAATCGTCCTTTAATTTCAAAAGCGTGCCTATTTTTCTAAAATCAATATTTTTTCAAATCCCTGTGTACTTCTCTTGAAAATATCATATTATTAACGAAAACACTCGGTATTTTTTTTCAGATCGTCTTGAAGAGAGTTCTGCTGCGTGCCGCTAAACACTGCAGAGGCAACTTTTTTTATGTATGTTCAATAAACAACGAACAAAACAAAAAAAAATTTCGAATCATTTTTTCCCCACAAAAAAAAATTCTTGAAAAATGGCAAAAAAAAACAGGGGGTCGCAGTGGGGTTGTCCGTTAAGTAAAAGATGCCGGAGACGTGGATGGTGTCGCCCAAACGGAACGCGGAGGATTGCCCCTCAGTTCCCCGCGAACAGAGGTGAAATCGAATCGCTCAATCATTTTTAGAGGAACCATATCACATACTCAAAACCATCCCGTCGAGTTTGTCATTGATTTCATCTCGTTCTCGATCGGGAGAGTAGATCATGTAAGCAGAGGTAAAAGCTGCAAATGCAACGATAGCTCCTGTGAGCACGTGTTAAAGATGAAATCAACGGCTCGGTTGGTACATTAGGGTAGTTGTCGCCATAACCCTGTCATACTCGGTATAAGCTGCATCGATTTCATCTCTAGTTCAGTAAACAATGCCGAAGACGTGGACGGTCTATCGCCGAAACGGTGCTCGGCCGATTACCACCCAGTTCGTAGCGACCAGAGGTGCAATCGATTCTCTCAATCATTTTTCTAGTATCCATATCACATTCTCGATACCATCCCGTCGAGTTAGTCGTTGATGTCAACTCGTTCGGGATCGGGAGAGTGGATCATGTCAGCAGAGGGAAAAGCTGCGAATGCAACGATAGCTCCACTGAGCACGTGGTGAAGATGAAATTAACGGCTCGGTTGGTACATTCGGGTAGTTGTCGCCATAACCCCTTCATACTCGTTATAGGCTGCATCAATTTCATGTACGGTTCAGTAAACGATCCCAAAGACGCGGATGGTCTGTCGCCGAATCGGAGCTCGGACGATTGCCACTCAGTTCCTAGCGAACAGACGTGAAATCAATTCTCTCAATCAGTTTTCTAGCATCCATAACACATCCTTGAAACCGTCCCGTCGAGTGTGTCGATGATTTCATTTCGGTCCCCTTCGGGGAGACTGGATGACGTAAGCAGAGCTATATGCTGCGAATGCGATAGCTCCTTTGCGTACGTGTCCAAAATGACATGAACGAATCGATTGGTACATTCGGGTAGTTTTCACCATAACCCCGTCATACTCATCATAACCTGCATCGATTTAACTCTGGTTCAGTAAAATATGCCGAAGACGTGGATGGTCTGTCGCCGAAAGGGAACTCACACCATTGCCACTCAGTTCGTAGCGAACAGAGGTGACATCGATTCTCGCAATAATTTTTCTAGTATCCATGTAACATTCTCGAACCCATCCCCTCGAGTTTGTCGTTAATTTCATCTCGTTCTGGATGGGGAGAGTTGATCATGTAATCGGAGGGAAAACCTGCGAAGGCAACGATAGCTCCTTTGAGCACGTGTTATAGATTAAATCAACGGCTCGATTGGTACATTCGTGTAGTTGGCGACATGAACCCGTCACACTCGATATGAGCTGCACTGATTTCATCTCTGGTTCACTAAACGATCCCGAAGACGTGGATGGTCTGTCGTCGAAACGGAACTCGGACGATTGTCACACAGTTCGTAGCGACCAGACGTGCAATCGATTCGCTCAATCATTTTTCTAGTATCCATATCACATTCTCGAAACCATCCCGTCGAGTTTGTCGTTGATGTTATCTCGTTCGCGATCGGGTGAGTGGATCATGTCAGCAGAGGGAAAAGCTGCGAATGCAACGATAGCTCCATTGAGCACGTGTTGAAGATGAAATTAACGGCTCGGTTGGTACATTCGTGTAGTTGTCGCCATAACACCTCCATACTCGATATAGGCTGCATCGATTTCATGTCCGGTTCCGTAAACGATGCCGAAGACATGGATGGTCTGTCGCCGAATCGGAGCTCGGACAATTGCCACACAGTTCCTAGCGAACAGACGTGAAATCGATTCTCTCAATCGTTTTTCTAGTATCCTTATCACATTCTCGAAACCATCCCGTCGAGTTTGTCGTTGATTTCATTTCGTTCTCGATCGGTAGAGTGGATCATGTAAGCCGAGATGAAAGCTACGAATACAACGATAGCTCCATTGATCACGTGTTAAAGATCGAACCAATGGCTTGGTTGGTAAATTCGGGTCGTTGCCGCCGTAACCCCTTCATTACTAGTTATGAGCTGCATCAATTTCATCTCTGGTTCAGGAAACGATGCCGAAGACATGGATGGTCTGTCGTCTGAACGGAGCTTGGACGATTGCCACTCAGTTCCTAGCAAACAGAGGTGAAACCGATTCTCATTATAATTTTTCTAGTATCCATATCATATTTTCGAAACCATCCCGTCGAGTTTGGCGTTGATTTCATCGCGTTCTCAATGGGGAGAGTGGATCATGTAATGAGAGGTAAAAGCTGCGAATGCAACGATAGCTCCTGTGAGCACGAGTTAAAGATGAAATAAACGGCTCGGATGGTACATTTGGGTAGTTGTCGCCATAACCCGGTCATAGTCATTATGAGCTGCATCGATTTGATCTCCGGTTAAGTAAACAATGCCCAAGACGTTGATGGTCTGTCGCCATAACGGAGCTCGGCCGATTGCCACTCAGTTCCTAGCGTACAGAGGTGAAATCGATTCTCTCAATCATTTTTCTAGTATCCATGTCACATGCTCGAACCCCTCCCCTCGAGTTTGTCGTTGATTTCGTCTCGTTCTCGATGGGGAGAGTGGGTCATGTAATCCGAGGCAAAACGTGCGAAGGCAACGATAGCTCCATGGAGCACGTGCTAAAGATTAAATCAACGGCTCGGTTGGTACATTCGGGTAGTTGTCGCCATAACCCCGTCACACTCGATATGAGGTTCATCGATTTCATCTCTGGTTCAGTAAACGATGCCGCAGACGTGGATGGTCTGTCGCCCAAACAGAACTCGGACGATTGTCACTCAATTCCTAGCTAACCGAAGTGAAATCGATTCTCGCAATCATTTTTCTAGTATCCATATCACATTCTCGAAACCATCCCGTCGAGTATGTCGTTGACGTCATCTCGTTCTCGATCGGGAGAGTGGATCATGTCAGCAGAGGGAAAAGCTGCGAATGGAACGATAGCTCATTTGAGCCCGCGTTGAAAATGAAATCAACGGATCGGTTGGTACATTCGGGTAGTTTTCGCCATAACCTCTTCATACTCGTTGTAAGCTGCATCGATTTCATGTTCGGATCACTAAACGATGCCGAAGACATGGATGGTCTGTCGCCGAAACGGAGCCCGGACGATTGTCACACAGTTCCTAGCGAACAGAGGTGAAATCGATTCTCTCAATCCTTTCTCTAGTATCCTTATCACATTCTCGAAACGATCCCGTCGAGTTTGTCGTTGATTTCATTTCGTTCTCGATCGGGAGAGTGGATCATGTATGCACAGATGAAAGTTACGAATACAACGATAGCTCCTTTGATCACGTGTTAAAGATGGAATCAATGGCTTGGTGGTACATTCGGGTAGTTGCCGCCGCAACCCCGTAATACACGATATGAGCTGCATCGATTTCATCTCTGGTTCAGTAAACGATGCGCAAGAGGTGGATGGACTGTCGCCGAAACGGAGCTCGGAAGATTGCCACTCAGTTCCTAGCGAACAGACGTGAAATCGATTCTCTCAATCATTTTTCTAGCATCCATATCACATTCTCGAAACCATCCCGTCGAGTGTGGCGATCATTTCATCTCGTTCTTGATGGGGAGAGTCGATCATGTAATCTGAGGTAAAAGCTGCGAATGTAACGGTAGCTCCTTTAAACACGTGTTAAAGATGAAATCAACGGCTCGGTTGTTACATTCGGGTAGCTGTCGCCATAACCCCGTCATACTCGTTATAAGCAGCGTCGATTTCATGTCCGGTTCAGTGAACGATGCCGATGACATGGATGGTCTGTCGCCGAAACGCAACTCGGACGATTGCCACTCAGTTCCTAGCGAACCGAGGTGAAATCGATTCTCTCAATCATTTTTTAGTATACTGTGACGTGACGTCACAAGGATATAGTCGAGAGAGAGCCCGCGTGACCACGCAGGGGCTCAATCTCCGCCGCGCCCTTCACGTAATCCATAGCGATGTTAATTTTAAGATTCGTTTTAAGTTTAAGATTGTATAGAAGCCTCGACATTCCCCCCCGTTTTTCTCACCGTCCCCCGAGAGTCGACCATGGACTGGCGTACGGCCACGCCGGTGCGGGCGCACCGAACACCGCTGTCAACGCCATCACTCGGCCTCGCGGGACAACGGGCTTGCCTTCCGAGGCCTCGCATCGCCATCCCCCCAAATCCTCTCCGCCTTATCGGCCGGGGAGAATATCGATTTGGGGGATCAATCGTCGGCGACGGTCGGAAGGGCGAGCTGCGGCGATCGGCCGAAAAATTGATCGGAGGTCCGCTATCTCCAGCCCGCGTGGATCGAGGCGAAGGAGCCAGCCGGCGTGGCCAGCATTGTGTCCCCGAGCGTGGTCAGCGACAGACGAACAAAATAATCGGAAACAGTCTAAGCGGATCTCGAGACCGAAAGAGAGATAGAGAACGCGAGAGAGAGACAGCGACGTACGCTCCTCTTCCCCATTATCACAAGTAAGTCTCTTCTCCTTTGTTTCTTTGCGAGAGCAGCTACAAGCCGAGTAGAGCCATTGCGAAATAATTTCATCGCTCGGGTGATGTGACGTGTCCCTTCCCCCTCTCGTGATATTTCCCCGCGCCGTCCCTTTCATTGCGCGTCGCCAAATACCGCGTTGGTACATAAAAATAGAGAAATGTCGGCTAAAATTTTGTGAATAAAAGAAATTGCGTGAAATAGGAAAATCGAGTGTAAAAATCGTGTAAGAAGGTGCGTGGCGGATCCCCCGCCGTCCCCCGTGAAAATTCCCCTCGCGCGCGCGTAGACGCGGTCGAGCCTCGACCGACGGCCGAGCCGATCGAAATGATCGCGGATTTGTTTTATAGCGAGTTTAGTAGTCGAAATTAATTATAATAATTTTGTGAAATATCCCAGAAAATAAAATAGTCGTGGTGATAACAAGCTCTCGAATCGGAGAACCCAGTCCGCACCCAGATACCCATGAGACGTCCCCCCCGCGCAATTGTTTCGAGTATCTCGCTCGCCGGGCAACCGAGCGTAATGATTTGATTTGATTTTTTGATTTGATTTGATTTGATTTTTTTTGATTTTTTTCTTTCGTTGTCGCGTAAAGCGCGACTGCCCGAGCACGGCAGGCGCCCAACAAAGTCAGAAATAATACAAACGGAATCAAATAAAATATTTGGAACGGGTCGAGAAATTAGGTCGGGACTTCGCGTGTCCAGTAACCCGAAACATTCGCGTCAATTATTATTATTATTATTATTATTATTATTATTATTATTATTATTATTATTATTATTATTATTATTATTATTATTATTATTATTATTTTCATTATATCGAGTCTTTTTATTTTTCTTATTGTTGTAATTCATCAATTTAAATTCCTTTTTTTTATATCGAGTCATGTTTTCTTTTTATTGGGAATTAAATAATATTTGAAATTTTAGCATTGAATAACCCTTTAATTATTTCGCCTTCCCCCTTCCGCCGCTTACGTTAACACGCGATACCCATCATAATACATATCACATTCTTAAAACCATCCCGTCGAGTTTGTCATTGCTTTTGTCTCGTTCTCGAGCGGGAGAGTGGATCATCTAAGCAGAGGTAAAAGCTGCGAATACAACGATAGCTCCTTTGAACACGTGATGAAGATGAAATCAACGACTCGGTTGGTACATTCGGGTAGATGTCGCCATAACCCCTTCATACTTGCTATAAGCTGCATCGATTTCTTCTCCGGTTCAGTAATCGATGCCGAAGACGTGGATGGTCTGTCGCCGGAACGGAGCTCGGACGACTGCCTCTCAGTTCCTAGCGAACAGAGGTGAAATCGATTCTCATGGGCGTTTTCTAGTATCCATATCACATTCTCGAAACCATCCCGTCGAGTTTGACGGTGATTTCATCTCGTCCTCGATGGGGAGAGTGGATCATGTAATCTGAGAAAAAAGCTGTGAATGCAACGATAGCTCCATTGAGCACGTGTTAAAGATGAAATCGCTTCATACTCGCGATAAGCTGCATCGGTTTCATCTCCGGTTCCGTAATCGATGCCGAAGACGTGGATGGTCTGTCGCCGAAACGGAATTTGGACAATTGCCACTCAGTTCCTAGCGAACTGAGGTGAAATCGATTCTCTCAATCTTTCTTATAGTATCCATATCACATTCTCGAAACCATCCCGTCGAGTTTGTCATTGATCTCATCTCGTTTTCGATGGAGAGAGTGGAACATGTAATCTGAGGTAAAAGTTGCGAATGCTACGATAGCTCCTTTGAGCACGTTTTAAAGATGAAATCGCTTCATACTCGCGATAAGCTGCATCGGTTTCATCTCCGGTTCCGTAATCGATGCCGAAGACGTGGATGGTCTGTCGCCGAAACGGAATTTGGACAATTGCCACTCAGTTCCTAGCGAACTGAGGTGAAATCGATTCTCTCAATCTTTCTTATAGTATCCATATCACATTCTCGAAACCATCCCGTCGAGTTTGTCATTGATCTCATCTCGTTTTCGATGGAGAGAGTGGAACATGTAATCTGAGGTAAAAGTTGCGAATGCTACGATAGCTCCGTTGAGCACGTGTTAAAGATGAAATCAACGGCTCGGATGGTACATTCGGGTAGTTGGCGCCATATCCCCGTCATACTCGATACGAGCTGCGTCTATTTCATCTCCGGTTCAGTCAACAATGCCGAAGACGTGGATGGTCTGTCGCCGAAACGGAGCGCAGACGAGTGCCACACAGTTCCTAGCGAACAGACGTGAAATCGATTGTCTCAATCATTTTTCTAGTATCCATATCACATTCTCGAAATCATCCCGTCGAGTTTGGCGTTGATTTCATCTCGTTCTCGATGGGGAGAGTGGATCATGTAATCTGAGGTAAAAGCTGAGAATGCAACGATAGCTCCTTTGAGCACGTGTTAAACATGAAAACAACGGCTCAGTTGGTACATTCGGGTAGTTGTCGCTATAACCCCTTCATTACTCGATATAAGCTGCATCGATTTCATCTCTGTTTCAGTAAACAATGCCGAAGACGTGGATGGTCTGTCGCCGGAACGGAGCTCGGACGATTGCCTCTCTGTTCCCAGCGAACAGAGGTGAAATCGTTTCTCATAATCGTTCCCTAGAATCCATATCACAATTTGGAAGTCATCCCGTCGAGTTTGGCGGTGATTTCATCTCGATGTCGACCGAGAGAATGGATCATGTGAGCAGAGGTAAAACTGCGATGGCAACGATAGCTCCTATGAGCACGTGTTAAAGATGAAATAAACGGCTCGGATGGTACATTCGGGTAGTTTTCGCCATCACCCTGTCATACTCGGTATGAGCTGCATCGATTTCATCTCCGGGTCAGTAAACAATGCCGAAGACATGGATGGTCTGTCGCCGAAACGGACCCCGGACGATTGTCGCTCAGATCCTAGCGAACAGAGGTGAAATCGATTCTCTCAATCCTTTTTCTCGTATCCTTATCTCATTCTCGAAACCATCCCGTCGAGTTTGTCGCTGATTTCATTTCATTCTCGATCGGGAGAGTATATCATGTAAGCAGCGATGACAGCTACGAATACAACGATAGTTCCTTTGATCACGTGTTAAAGATGGTATCAATGGCTTGGTTGGAACATTCGGGTAGTTGCCGCAGTAACCCCGTCATACTCATTATCAGCTGCATCGATTACATCTCGGGGTCAGTAAACGATGCCGAAAACGTGGATGGTCTGTCGCCGGAAAAGAGCTTGGACGATTGCCACTCAGTTCCTAGCGAACAGACGTGAAATCGATTCTCTCAATCATTTTTCTAGCATCCATATCACATTCTCGAAACCATCCCGTCGAGTGTGGCGATCATTTCATCTCGTTCTTGATGGGGAGAGTCGATCATGTTACCTGAGGTAAAAGCTGCGAATGTAACGGTAGCTCCTTTGAACACGTGTTAAAGATGAAATCAACGGCTCGGTTGTTACATTCGGGTAGCTGTCGCCATAACCCCGTCATACTCGATATAAGCAGCGTCGATTTCATGTCCGGTTCAGTGAACGATGCCGAAGACATGGATGGTTTGTCGCCGAAACGGAATTCGGACGATTGCCACTCAGTTCCTAGCGAACCGAGGTGAAATCGATTCTCTCAATCATTTTCTAGTATCCATATCACATTCTTAAAACCATCCCTTCGAATTTGTCATTGATTTTGTCTCGTTCTCGATCGGGAGAGTGGATCATGTGAGCAGAGGTAAAACTGCGAATGCAACGATAGCTCCTTTGAGCACGTGCTGAAGATAAAATCAACGGCTCTGTTGGTCCATCCGGGTAGTCGTCGCCATAACCCCTTCATATTCGATATCAGCGGCATCGATTTCATCTCCGGTTCAGTAAACGGTGCCGAAGATGTGGATGGCCTGTAGCCGAAACGGAGCTCGGACGATTGCCACTCAGTTCCTAGCGAACAGACGTGAAATCGATTCTCTCAACCATTTTTCTAGTATCCATATCACCTTCTCGAATCAATCCCGTCCACTTTGTCGTTATTTCATCTCTTTCTCGATGGGGACAGTGGGTCATGTAATCAGAGGGAAAACCTGCCAAGGCAACGATAGCTCCTTTGAGCACGTGTTCAAGATTAAATCAATGGCTCGGTTGGTACATTCGGGTAGTTGTCGCCATAACTCTGTCACACTCGATATGAGCTGAATCGATTTCATCTCTGGTTCAGTAAACGATGCCGAAGACGTGGATGGTCTGTCGCCGAAACGGAACTCGGACGATTGTCACACAGTTCGTATCTTCCAGAGGTGCAATCGATTCTCTCAATCATTTTTCTAGTTTCCATATAACATTCTCGAAACCGTCCCGTCGAGTTTGTTGGTGACGTCATCTCGTTCTCGATCGGGAGCGTGGATCATGTCATGAGAGGTAAAAGCTGCGAATGCAATGGTAGCTCCTTTAAGTACGTGTTAAACATGAAATCAACGGGTCGGATGGTACATTCTGGTAGTTGTCGCTATAACCCCGTCATACTCATTATGAGCTGCATCGATTTGATCTCCGGTTCAGTAAACAATGCCGAAGACGTGGATGGTCTGTTACCAACACGGAGCTCGGACCATTGCCACTCAGTTCCTAGCGAACAGAGGTGAAATCGATTCTCTCAATCATTTTTCTAGTATCCATGTCAAATTCTCGAACCCATCCCCTCGAGTTTGATGTTGATTTCATCTCGTTCTCGATGGGGAGAGTGGGTCATGTAATCCGAGGGAAAACCTGCGAAGGCAACGATAGCTCCTTTGAGCACGTGTTGAAGATTAAATCAACGGCTCGGTTGGTACATTCGGGTATTTGTCGCCATAACCTCGTTACACGCGATATGAGCTTCATCGATTTCATCTCTGGTTCAGTTAACGATGCCGAAGACGTGGATGGTCTGTCGCCCAAAAAGAACTCGGACGATTGTCACTCAGTTCCTAGCTAACAGAGGTGAAATCGATTCTCTCAATGATTTTTCGTGTATCCGTATCACATTCTCAAAACCATCCCGTCGAGTTTGTCGTTGACGTCATCTCGTTCTCGATCGGGAGAGTGGATCATGTCAGCAGAGGGAACAGCTGCGAATGGAACGATAGCTCCTTTGAGCACGTGTTGAAGATGATATCAACGGCTCGGTTGGTACTTTCGAGTAGTTTTCGCCATATCCCCTTCATAATCGTTCTAAGCTCCATCGATTTCATGTCCGGTTCAGTAAACGATGCCGAAGACATGGATGGACTGTCGCCGAAACGGAGCTCGGACGATTGCCACACAGTTCCTAGCGATCAGAGGTGAAATCGATTCTCTCAATCCTTTCTCTAGTATCCTTATCACATTCTCGAAACCATCCCGTCGAGTTAGTCGTTCATTTCATTGCGGTCCCCTTTGGGGAGAGTGGATCATGTAAACAGAGATATAAGTTGCGAATGCGATAGCTCCTTTGCGAACGTGTCAAAAATGTCATGAACGGATCGATTGGTACAGTCGGGTAGTTTCCACCACACCCCCGTCAAACTCGGTATACGTTGCATGGATTTCTTCTCCGGTTAAACAAACGATGCCGAAGACGTGGATGGTCTGTCGCCGAAACGGAGCGCAGACGATTGCCACACAGTTCCTAGCGAACAGAGGTGAAATCGATTCTCTCAATCATTTTTCTAGTATCCATATCACATTCTCGAAATCATCCCGTCGAGATTGGCGTTGATTTCATCTCGTTCTCGATGGGGAGAGTGGATCATGTAATCTGAGGTAAAAGCTGAGAATGCAACGATAGCTCCTTTGAGCGCGTGTTAAAGATTAAATCCCTTCATACTCGCGATAAGCTGCATCGATTTCATCTCTGGTTCAGTAAACGATGCCGAAGACGTGGATGGTCTGGCGCCGGAACGGAGCTCGGACGATTGCCTCTCAGTTCCTAGCGAACAGAAATGAAATCGATTCTCATAATCGTTTTCTAGTATCCATATCACATTCTCGAAACCATCCCGTCGAGTTTGGCGGCGATTCCATCTCATTCTCGATGGGGAGAGTGGATCATGTAATCTGAGGTAAAAGCTGCGAATGCAGCGATAGCTCCTTTGAGCACGTGTTAAAGATGAAATCCCTTCATACTCGCGATAAGCTGCATCGATTTCATCTCCGGTTCCGTCATCGATGCCGAAGACGTGGATGGTTTGTCACCGAAACGGAAGCTGGACGATTGCCACCCAGTTCCTAGCGAACTGAGGTGAAATCGATTCTCATAATCATTTTTCTAGTATCCATATCACATTCTCAATACCATCCCGTCGAGTTTGGAGTTGATTTCATCTCGTTCTCGATGGGGAGAGTGGATCATGTAATCTGAGGTAAAAGCTGCGAGTGCAACGATAGCCCCTTTGAGCACGTGTTAATGATGAAATCAACGCTCGGTTGGTATTTCGGGTAGTTGTCGCCATAACCCTTTCATACTCGTTATAAGCTGCGTCGATTTCATGTCCGGTTCAGTAAACGATGCCAAAGACATGGATGGTCTGTCGCCGAAACGGAACTCGGGCGATTGGTACTCAGTTCCTCGCGAACCGAGGTGACATCGATTTTCTCAATCATTTTCTAGTATCCATATCACGTTCTTAAACCCATCCTTTCGAGTTTGTCATTGATTTTGTCTCGTTCTCGATCGGGAGAGTGGATCATGTACGCAGAGGGAAAACTGCGAATGCAATGATAGCTCCTTTGAGCACGTGCTGAAGATGAAATCAACGGCTCGGTTGGTACATCCGTTTAGTTGCCATAACCCCTTCATATTCGTTATAAGCGGCATCGATTTCATCGCCGGTTCAGTATACGGTGCCGAAGACGTGGATGGTCTGTAGACGAAACGGAGCTCGGACGATTGCCACTCAGTTCCTAGCGAACGGACGTGGAATTGATTCTCTCAATCATTTTCCTAGTATCCATAACACATCCTTGAAACCGTCCCATCGACTTTGTCGTTGATTTCATCTCGGTTCCCTTCGGGGAGAGTGGATCATGTACGCAGACGTATAAGCTGCGAATGCGATAGCTCCTTTGCGTTCGTGTAAAATGCGACATGAACGGATCGATTGGTACATTCGAGAAGTTTTCACCATATCCCCGTCATACTCATCATAAACTGCATCGATTTTATCTATGGTTCAGTAAACGATGCCGAAGACGTGGATGATCTATCGCCGAAACGGAACTCGGACGATTGCCACTCAGTTCCTAGCGAACAGATGTGAAATCGATTCTCTCAATCATTCTGATAGTATCCATATCACATTCTCGAAACCATCGCGTCGAGTTTGTCGTTGATTTTGGTACGTCGTGGGTCCCTTTTTTAATCGATAATTAATGGTCCTTTAATTCACCTTTCAGGATTTGAGTATACTGATGGGAAGTGTGATACGAACGTAAGGATTATAATGAATCAAGTCGTATATGACTTATGTGACGGTAAGGTACCGTCGCAGAAGAAAAGCGCCACGTTTACGCGGCAATTTGCCCACTTGGGATAGGCGCTTGGTAAAGTCGTCGGTGTATAATTTTACGCATTGTGCGACAGGTCAGCAAATACGAACGTAGCGTCAAATGGTGCTTACCTTGGTGAGAATGAGGGCGCTGCGTAGCGGGTCAATATTACTCGACCGTGTGACCGAATTTGTCTAAGAATCGCCGAGATGTTCCAGCTCGATCCGACCTGTCGTTGCCCAGTCGGGTACCCTGTGCTCGTACGAATGCGGTGGCCCGGTGATGCCGATGTATTTGGGAGTGGTCGGGGATTACGAGGACTGGATTAATTTTATGAGGGACATGTTCGCTTCGAAATAAAAATATAAATGTCTAGATTTTATAATTATTTGAACCGCTGAGTGAGTGCAAGACGTGCCAGGTTACGGCACCGTCGACTCACTACGTCTGACTCCACCTCCGCCCGGTCATGGCGATTGGCGGCCAGCCGCGAGAACAATTGTTGAGAATGACGGAAGCCGACGCCCGAACACTAAGCACCGGTGTGACCGTGCCAGTCGCTGACCTACCGAATTACGGAGGGTCGACGGGTGTGGCGTGTTCGTGCGGCAAATCTTCCGAATTCCTCGAAAAATACCCTGGGTATACGTCCGATTTTGGACAGATGTGGTATTTTATTCGCTGAGCGAATGTATCGGGAAACGTACTCGTCTACCGCATAGGTACAGATTAATATGAAACGAAATTTGGTTCGCCGAGCGAGTCTAGTGCGTGCCAGATTACGGCAACGCTGACTCGCTACGTCTGGCTCCACCTCTGCCCGGTTACGGCGATTGGCGGCCAGCCGCAAATACAAATGTCAAGGTCGAGGGAAATCGACGTCCGAACACTAAGCACCGGCTTAACCGTGCCAGTCGCTAACCTGCCAGATTACGGCGAGTCAGCGGATGTGGCGTGTTCGTGCGTCAACCTTCCCAAGCCTCGTAAAACTTTTCGAGATTTGTCCAATTTTTGACAGGTATGATTTTATGGGTGAGACGTGCGTTTTTCCTAACGTGCGTTAGGAAAAATGGCGTGAGCGAGAGGAAGAGAGAGAGAGAGAAAGAGAAAAAGAAATGCACTACGATGATTTGTTCGATGCGTGTTTGCACGCACGAACGACAGGCAAATATATTTTAATTATTTGCTCGAAAAATGTTACACCTTTGCGCGGTCGCCGTATTGTGCGTGATTTTAAAAGCGCGAAGAAATCAAAGGTGATATAGACAATTGTGTATTTTACACGTAAATAAGCGTAGTTACATTCAATAAAGAAAATAATATACATTTCGTAAGTTATTCGTTGCAGTGTTTGACTTGTTATGTTGCCTTTTAGTTTTATTTTTATTTAAACAATTAATACCGGATTTACAGAGACTTATAGTTACACTGTCGCAGAGACCGGGGTAAACTCGAAAAGAATATAAGATATAATAAATGAATCGGTTTTCAGAGCGTCGACTCTGCGATGCGCGTTGTTGGAGAGATCGGACGGAACTGACTGGCCAGCTCCCGGAGCGCAATATGTATCCTCGCCCTCTTTGTCTCTCAGACAAAGGGCTTGGCATCATTACCCTCGCTCTCGAGCTCGGTCCCCATGTAACCGAATATTAGCACTGATAACCTTATTTTTCTCGAGTTATAGGGCAATGAAATGAATATTTTTCGTTATCGGCAGGATGTGCTGACTACGTGGAGACCAAGCTCCGAGGAGGTCTGTGTGAAAAGTCGCGATGTAGCTGACCGCTTGGGAACAGTTTCGCGGGTGATTCGAGGACTATCGCGTCTCCAATATATACATAATATAGATATGACAATATTCCTTATTTCTAGGACCATTGTGTTATGGTCAACACGAGTATACATGTATATGTTGGATACTAGTTCGGGGGCTCGTGAATGTCCGCGAAATATTCATGTAAGTATAGGTATCAATATTATTATTCGTACTCCGGAGACTCTCAGGAAAGAAATAAATAGAAACTCAGGTGTTTTGGGTATTTTCAACAAAATATGATTTATTGAGTTTTTTTTAGGGCTCGATATAATCTAAAATAACGCTATGTATCAGTGTAGTGTGTTGTTTGTGTTGTTTTATAGTACGTTTCGCAATATTTTTCTCGGTCGGTCAATTACTCATTACTCGCATGGTACAATTAGGTCGGCTGGATCCTTTATCATGGATCGATATCGATTACCCCTTCTCTTCTAGTTCAGGGGCTTTTGTCGGCCTGAGTTTGCGACGTGCTTTCGCTGGCGGCGCGGTAGGTATCGGTGCTTGGCCTCTAGCGACGCGGTACTTTCCCTTGTAAATTTCCCTTAGGGCGCGTCGAGTCACAGCGCTTTCTCACTCGTGGCGCTAGGACTCGCGATCTACGGGTCGTAGGCGCGCGCTCTCTCTCGTCACGCGTCGAGATCTATTCCCCTACCCTAGCTCTGCCCTTCGAGTAGCGGTGATCTATGTTCTCTCCCGATCAATTATCGCGCGTCGATAATTGATCGCCCGGTCCTTGATCTTGGCGTGCGATGTCGCCACCTACCTGTCTACGATAGTCTAATCGAGTGATGTGCCGCGAGCACTCGAATGACCCTTTTTTGCACAGATTTCTGGGCTCTCGTAATTTTGGGATACCTCCTTGTACTTTCTGTGATCCTGATCCGTATTAATGGATTATCACGGTGTTTTGCTACGGGGGTGTGTGTGAGTGTGTGTATGTGTGCGTGTCTGTTTCGTATGACTGTAGCGTATGCTTTCTTATCTCCTAATATAATATTTCTTGTATTTTCCAATATTTAATATTTTTCCCTTATATCTATTCGTAACGCTCGCTCGTAATGATACCTTCTCGGATCCTATTTTCTCCTGCTATAATTTTCCTATCTATTTTTCGATAATTGTTCGCTACCCTTAAATGGTTGACTTTCCTTATTGCTCTTGTTATTTTTCTTTGATTTTCCAATATTTTCTCATAAATTAAATTCATTGCAATTCTTTTTCGTTTTTATTTGTTCCTTAACGTTCCGTGTTCTAGACGTTTCCGATTGATTGTATCCCCACGTAGGCATGTAAGCGGGATGTAGTTGTCCAGGAGGCGGTTCCTCGACTGGATGTGGTGTGAACCGCTACCAAGTGCCGTCGATCCAATATTCGGCAGGCAGCATGGGGTTGCACTCGATATGTGTTCCCGTCCGGATAAGTGTCCTTGAGATTGTGGTCAGGAAGGACGATTGGTTGGGGAACGTGACTGGAAGTTCGTTATAACATTCGTCCGTTCGACGAAGGGTGCATTCCACAGGTGTGCACTTGACGATGTGTGCTACCTCGCCTGCGATGACGGCCATATATCCCGGGGCTTTCATGACGGCCCGGGCGAATTTTCCGGGTAGAATGGAAGCCGTTGAGAGATCGTTTTGTAGCATTTGTTTTTCCAGATTGCATCGTTGTGTGAGAATATCCTTGTACAGTGTTTTTATTTGCGCATTAATATGCTTTTCGACGTAAATAAACTTCGAGTTCACGTACACGAATATGTCGAGGTTACTAACAAGCACCCTTTTCCGCGTAGCGAAAGATTCGTGATTTTGAATTTCGAGGACGTACAATTTTGGATGGTCCGTTCGCACAAGAGTATAGCCGCAAACATGTTTTTCAGTTTTTGCGGCTAGTGCGAAGATAGTATCTTGGGTAGTCAGCGTGTAGACGTCCGGTATTTGGTGAGAGTTGTCGAAGGTCCTTAATTTGGTAGCTGTACCCTCGAATAATACGTCGTATCTATTAAACGCGCAGGTATCTGCTGGTTCCGTTTTCCAGAATACGGCGTTACCTTCGATATCGAAGCAGGTACCATTCGATAATTGGCAATGGGTTCCTGATCGAAGGATTACTATGTTGGTCGCCAAGTTGGCCGTTGCTTCGTAATTGGTGAGAGTGATCCTCACTGAGGCTTGAACGACCACGTTGTCCCAGGCGCCGAAAGGATCGTTATACTGCGTGCCGGAGCATTTCCCCTGGTTATCGAGAGATCCGGCTAGGGTCACGCCCCGAGTTGTGGTGCCGTTTTTCCGGATCCCGGAAATTATTGCTGTCAACCCTACTTGCAGCAGCCCTGTTTCGTGGATTTTTCGGCACGATCGTTCATCGACTTTGTGCAGTTAAATTTCACATCCATTATGTACAATGGAGTTGTGGGAACTCATCCCACAGTAGTAAATTTTCCGGCCGATTTCGACCTTACACTGGACTAGCCAGTTGACGAGAACTCCGAAAGATGCAGGAGCTGAATCTTCACTGGTGTCGGTATCGGATCGACCAAAGGGATGTCACATTCGCCGATGTTGCCCGAGGAGATGGTCGATACATTTAAAGATGGCCCGTCACAATCGTACCCGACAAGGCCGACAGTTGGGCGGATGCAAAACAGGACGGCAAGATAAATTTTTCACGTCATCCTGTAACCAAGAACGCTTCGCTGATGGCGATAGGCGTCTTCTTGCTTGGGGTGCCAAAGGGCACTTTGGGCGTCAGCCCTGGGTGGTCGTCGTGGACTGGTTCCCATCTTCGGATCGGGAACCACGTCTATGGCCACCTTGCGCTTTTATTTACAGATAGTCAATGTAACTTCGTCGGTGCCTAGTGTTTGTATCAAGAGGTTTTTAATTTCGTTCCATGATACATTTCCTATTGAGTTTGTTTTTGCGACATGAATTAGATTCGTAGATGTTTCGCGGACAAAGTTTTTCAAGGAGCCGAGGGCTTCCTCAAGGTCCTCGATCAAAAGATTTTCGTGTACATTAGCCATTAACGGTATAGCTATTATGCATCTTGAATTTTCGTTTATCACCTTGAGTCGTAAATACGTGGTTTCCTCGATTTTGGAAAACAAACTTTGGGTTTGTAGATCTTCTGCTCCGTCATCGATTGGTCTCCCGGAGGTGGTGACGAATACGACGAGATTGTCCTTGAACATGGACAAATTATCACGCATTTCGCGTATGGTGAGTCTACCTTGGGCTTCACTGTTTTCCCTCGGTAATGCAAACTCGGGGTTTTCATTATCAAATATGTCGCTATTTACAGAGTCGTCGTCTGAGTCACTTAAGCTTTCGGTGAGATCCTCGATATTCTCAATATTTTCTCCATGTTCTGAGGGTTCCGGAATTTCGGAATCCTGAGGAAATGGGGCTATTTCGTGATCTTCTAAAAGTTGCGACATTTGAAAGTTTTCCGTGATTCCGTCGTGTGGACTTGCGTCTTGAATAGACGTGTGCAAGTTGCTTCTTTTACAGGTTCGACGGATTGAGGATGGGAATGTGGTTCTTCCAGGTTCCGGGTTTTCGGAGATTCTTTTTCTTTTTCCCAACGACGAGACGTTTTGCCAGACGTTTGCGAAATTGTCGGGGAATTTCGGAAACCGAGGAAATTGTCCTCGTCCGCGGAGTCGGCCAATTTTTTCCTTTTTTCAGGTGGATTTTTCCTTTGGTTGCCGTCCGACGGATCGGGGATTCCCTCCGTATCCGTATCAGGATTTAAGGTAGGTTTTTGTTTTTCAGCTGGATTTTTTCGAGTTGGTGGGTCGAACAATCTTTCGTCCGAGTCCGATTCGTTGTTTTCGCGAGGAGTCGGTTTGCCAATTTTTGCCCGACTTGGGCCAATGATGGCCGATTCGGATTTTCTTTTACATGGCGTATGCTTTACCATGAGCACAGTCTGATTTTTTACTGGCGGGTTCCGGGAAATGGCGTCAGCATTGCTGTTTACCCTCCCCGGTTTGTATACAATTTTATAAGTATAATTAGCAAGGCTAAGGCGCCAATGCACAAGGCGATTGGCCGGGTCTTTTACGGAGTGAAGCCATACGAGCGGCTTGTGATCCGTTACCAATAAGAACTCACGGCCGTAGACATAAAGTCTGAAATGATTTACACAATAAATGATAGCCAATAATTCCTTCTCGATCACTGAGTAATTAACTTCGTGTTTTCCAGGAGTTCGAGAGGTGTAACTAACGGGTTTAACTTTACCAATTTCGCCTTGGCTCAAAATTCCGCCATTGGCGTGATCGGATGCGTCCGTTGTTATGATGAATGATTTTGTGAAACCCGGATATTGAAGAATTGGTTCTTTACATAACGCCTCGATAAGCGTTTCAAAGACGTTTTGGTGAGGTTCGGTCCATTTGAAGGTCGATCCCTTTTTCAATAAATTTGTGAGTGGCTTTGCAATGCCTGAAAAATTTTCAATACACCTGCGGTAATAACCTGCAAGTCCTAGAAATTGTTTTATTTTTTTCGGAGTGGTAGGCCTAGGGTATCTCTGTGGAGCCTCCAATTTTTTGGGATCGGGTTTAACCCTGTCCTCACTTATGATGTGACCCAAATATGCCACTTCTCGTCTTAAAAATTCACACTCATCCGGTTGTAATTCTAGATTCGCCTGCCTTAATTTTTTCGCGCGTTTCGCAAAATTAGGCAACGAAATTACAATTCTTTTTTCTTTTATGCCTTGAGACCGACCGCTTCGGCTTCTGGCCGAAGACTGCCTTTCGGTTGAACCTTTCGGCTAATTATTAGCTCGGGTTTTCGCAATGAATCGTTCGAGAACGTTCGAATCGTTCGATTGCGATTCAGCGATTTGTATAGCCAAAGTCACCTCCGGAGATGCTTCACTTGCCGAAACTGCCGGCGTTGCACAGGGGCCGTTGGCCTCTTGATTTCGCAAATCGAATATACTCGTTACTGTGCGTCATAAATTATGCGCTTAATAGTGGGGCACAACATTCCTCCCTCTTAGGAAGACGGAATTCCCAATTTCGGCGATATAATACAAATTTTTTTTTTTTCATAGCCGTTGGCAAGTTTTTTTTTGTCTACGTCGTCTCTCGGCTTACAATAATACATTAGAATACGAAGGTACAAGTGTCTTCCTAATATTATAACATATACCTCCTTTTGAATATTTCTATATTTTTTCCACACCCATTCACGTTGTGCGTGCGCGAGGTGCATCTCGCGTGAATATGACTCGCGGATCTTGCGAGTCAGCTGTTGCTTTGCGTTCGGCAACTCGCGGTCTGGCCGGAGCTACGTCAGCAAGGTTGGCGTTCAGCGATGTGACATTTAACCGTCGCCGTTGCAATGCTTTAATCCCGAGATATAATATAATTATTCCGAACGGAATCATTCCGCTGAGGGCATAATTCCCTATGATGTGACTCTGTGTCGTCACATGATCGTAGTTTTTGTTGAGCTTTGTTTTCAATATTTCGATTCGTGCGCCAATTTTGTTAACTTCGTATGGATCATTCATTATCGTATGAGGAACATTTTCCAATATTAAAGGTTGAGGTATTTCGTCTTCTGTAGTCAGAAAGGATAGATTGAACGGCGGTAAAAATTGTGGGAATTTTTCGTGTACAGTTTCCTTCGAATTTTCAATCTTAAAATCTATGGAGGTGACGGAATATTTCCCATCCAAAGCCAATAATCCTGTTCCAGTAATTGTCGCATGAGTTGTCGCAGAATTTTTACAGTTTATCGTGAGAGCTAATGTCTCTGGGGCTACATATATTCATTGCCCTTCTTGTTCCAAGGCAATGACCTAAGAATTTTCTAATTTAACTAAACGATGTGTACAATTCGCTTTTTCGGGGTCTTTTCCTAAAATTATCGATAGTTCGCATGGCGTTCCTGATCGTATTATTTGTCTCGCGTTTTTTGGATGACAGTAATATTGAAAATTTTGTTGTTTACATTTGGATAATGCGTTTTCGGAGAATGCCAGATATTCTCGACGCGCTCTATCAACTATAATATTTTTGACGGTCGTTTCTATGAATCGAAACGTGTCTTTTTCTACTCTTACGGGTAAAGGATATACTTTATTCACATTGAACTCGTTGTTGTTGATTAATGGAATTTTAATCACAACGGTGAGTGTATTTTGCATACTGTATGCGCCTAATTCGGAAATTTCCAGTAATTCGTTAATTTTTTCTGGACGTAATTTTGTCGGAAAATTCAGTGCTTTTGGTAGATTTGATAATGCTTCTATTAGATGCGCATAGAGTTGTCTAGGTAGCAATATTGTTGGATTAACGATTCCTTCTGGCACGCCTACTAAAAAGTTAGATAGCTGACGTATGTCGGTTAATAAGGGTTCGATTATTACGCTAATAGTTGTTAATTTCTCGTCCAATTTCTGGGGAGCTAAAATATCTATTACGAGATTTTTCATTCCATGATGTAAATCGTTTATTAAGCGGCCTAATGTTTCTTCGTTTGCTGCAAGGCGGTTCGTTGTGCGATTGAACATTTCCAATGTAATTTGCTGAATTTGCAAATTTTCTTTTAACGCATCTTCCGTGTTTTTTCGTTATCGCCGTGATTTGCCTTTCGATTTTTATTGCATCATGTGCATCCAAATTACCAGTTATGGATTTTATGATAGAACCTAATCCGTCTATTAGTCCTCTTTTATTTATTCTACCTTTTGTGCCTGTTATATCGTAAATGGATTGCATTTCGGAATTTATTTTCCTTTTCATAGTTTCGAGGGAGTTCGTTACGAGGGCACATAGCTTGTCCTCTGGCATCGTTTGACATAATTCTAATAGTTTTCCTAGCTTTCCCCTAATACTCTGTCCTCTATATGCTATTGGCAGAAGATCCATGCGGATGACCAGTTCCATATTTCTTTGATCGTATGTAGTTTTCCGATTTCCTCGTAATAAATTCCGGGAGTCGTGGAAAATTGAGTTGCGTGGAATTCTGTATTTTCCTTTCTTTCGTTAGTCCCTTCTGTCGTCCTAACTGTTGAGATTAATAACCTGCAAAAAGGTTTGCCATTTTATTTTCATATAATTTTTGTTTCATTTCCTTCCCTATTTGTACGTGCGATACTTTTCTTCTCTTTTTTTCTTGCGAGTTCGAATACTCGTTTTGTGCTTACTGTGCGATTTCCTCTCTCTCCATGCTATCTCTTTCTACTCTCTTTCTATTAATACGTGAATTTTGTCGATGCTTTGACAGCGTCGTGGTCAGGGACCATGCGGGTCTCCTAATGCAGGGTCAGCTCGATTAGCTGGCCTTGGAGATGCACTGCGCTCGGTATGGTTTGGTGCCGGGTGCAATTACTGAGAAAGTGGGGAGAGTTTTTTGGGTTTAAATAGCTCCGCTATCCTGTCGGGGCTACATCGATCAATCTACCTTCCCTTACGAGAGGTCATCCGTAAAAATCAACTGAGTATTTGTTGCTGCTTTCTTTTCTTTTGTGTATTCCTTGTCAAAAAATGTGTTTTTTTTCTTTCTTAGAATGGATATCGCATTCAATCATGGCGCCGAGTTGACGTTCTGGAGCCAGGGTTTCGACCTCTTATTAGTGAGTATTCAGAAATATATATATATACATAAATGTGTTTTTTTTCCTCTGATGCTAATGGGTATTTCTCCTTCTCCATTCCTTTTTTTTCCAGTCGGTAAAGCGGGCGGCGTCCGACCGACGAGTGTGGAAGGGCTCGTGGCTCCGTAATTTTGTCGTCCTAGCTAATGGCGTCCGGTCCCGACGGCGAGCGCTCCGGGAGGCCCTCACCCGTCTTTGGGGCGATGACCCCTTCTCCCGCAAATGCGTCGAATGGGATTCGGACGGCGTTCCGGGCGATGTTTTCGGGCTGCGGGCCCTTTTCAAGCTGGAGCCTTTAGCCGGTTTTGCGCCCGATCCGAGCTGGGAAGCCTATGTGGCCTCCATGAATTAGTTATAAGTTTTTCCATTATGATTGTAACAATATATTGAAAAAAGAAATGATGTCTTTTTTTTCTTTCGTTAATTTTCCCCGCACGCTCCCCTTTTTTCAGGTCTCTGCGACGTCACTTATGTTATTATTATAATCTCTTTTTCCTATTATTTTTATTATTATTTATTAATATTTCTTTTCTTTGGGAGTGCGCGTGTGTAACGCCGCTCGTGCGCGCACCACTGGTGGTGCTCGCCGCCTACTCCTCGCTCGGAAGCGAGTGATGGGGTATACCGCGGTTCGGCCTCATGGCCCCGCGACAAAATATCTACTCCATCGGTTAGTGGGTAATGTAGGGCTTGATGCGGTTCACGTGTACCCGCACAGCCTTGCGCCCACGGCCGATAGTGTAGTTCACGTCGGAGTCTTTGCTGCGTACGACGTAAGACCCTGTCCACTTAGGGGACAGCTTAGCTGATCGGCCTCGGCGTATAGTAGTGTCATGGAGTAGGACTCGGTCGCCGGGGCGGTACTCTACCGTACCAGCAGTGGCATCATGCCCCTCCTTTATCCTTTCTTTTCCTTTTTCCAAACGTTCTTTCGCCACGTGCCATGTGGCTCGAAGCCGTTCGCGTAACTCGGAGACATAATTGTCGTACGAGTACGTCATACGTGGTGCTTCTTTAAGCGCCGTCGGTAAATCGGCTACCTTTCCAAACACTAATTCATACGGTGTAAATCCTGTAGCTGTGTGTGGAGTGGTATTATACGTGAACATTGCGTATGGCAACCATTCATCCCAATCCGTTTGATCCCCTTTTTGAAGCATTTCAGGTACTCAGCGAGTGTACGATGTGAACGTTCCAATGCTCCATTTGATTGTGGATGATATGCCGTCGCTTGGATTTTCTTGATGCGGAACAATTGACACATTTCCTTGAATGTTTCGCTTAGGAAATTTGTTCCCTGATCGGATAAGACTTCTTTTGGAGTGCCGTATTTGCAAACAACTTGAGTTGCAAATCCCTTGGCTACTTCCTTGGCTTCTTGATTTTCTAACGGTATAGCTGCACTATATTTGGCTAATGCATCTTGGAAAGTCGGGATGTATTTATTTCCTGCTTCGGTCTCAGGTAAGGGACCTACTATATCAACTGCACATTTGTCGAATGGTTTCTCCGGTGTTTCGGTAATTACTATAGGAGCCTTTTTATTCCGCCTGATTTTATTTCTCTGGCGTTTCTCGAAGAATTGTACCTCCCTCCTTCTCACTCGGGGATTCTTGATCTTCTATTTCCGTTTCCGTTTTACTGTCGCTTGGTGCCTCACTCTCGCTCGAGTCGTTCTGTATTTCTTTTTTTTTTCGCTCGGGCTTGCCACCTGGTTCGCTCTCTCTGGCGGGACGGGTGTTTCGGTTTCTCTCGTGCGGACCTCTGTCGCCTCGCGTGGGCGGTCTTTGCTAGTGGGCTGCTATGTTTTTTTTGGCCGGCCACGTGCTCGTGGGGCCAGCTGACCGCGCCCATTATGGCTCGGGTCTGTTGACACTGGCAGCGGGGGCGCGGGGCGGGGGGCCTTCCGGGGCCTTCCTCTACCACGCTTCTCGGTGTTCTTGTGACCTACCACCGCCTCGGATGCTTGCCGCGACAGCATTAATACATACATACGGCTTGACGCATCCGCATTCGTGTTCTTCTTGCCCGCCTTATACTCGATGGTATAGTTGAACTCCTCTATCTTTATTCTCCAGCGCATCATTCGTGATCCTGGATCTTTTACGTTGAAAAGCCAAGTGAGGGGCTTGTGATCCGTCACGATGGTGAATTTTGTTCCGTAAATGTATGGTCGGAACTGCGCTACTGCCCAAATAATTGCTAGCATTTCCTTTTCCGTTGTCGAATAATTCATTTCTGCCTTGTTGAGAGTACGACTAGCGTAACAGATAGGTAGATCTTCTCCAATTTTTCCTTGCGATAAGATCGCGCCAATTGCCTTGTCAGAGGCATCTGTTGTTACCACGAAGGGTTTCTTATAATCTGGATATTGCAGAATCGGTGCTTCCTTTAATTTTTGGAACGCTTGTTCGCACGTTTCGCTCCAAACGAATTTGTTTTCCTTTTTGATCAGTTCCGTTATCGGCTTTGCAATTTTTGAAAAATCCTGGATAAATTTTCTATAATATCCAGCTAGTCCTAAGAACGATTGGACTTCTTTTATGTTTTTTGAGGCTGAAAATGGTTGTACAGCCTCTATTTTTTCCGGATCGGGTTTTACTACCACTTCGGTTATAATGTGTCCCAAGTACTGGGTTTCCTTTCGCAGAAATCGACATTTTATAGGTTGAACCTTTAATTGGGCTTCCCTTAGTTGATCGAATACTTCTGTCAGCCTTTTGTTATGCTCTTTGAACGATGATCCGTACACTACTATATCGTCGAGATATACGTAGCATTTTAATCCCTGTAATCCAGCAAGTACAGCGTCCATCAGCCTTTGAAAGGTTGGTGGGGCGTTTTTTAATCCAAATGGCATTCGGTTGTACTCGTAATGTCCAAGAGGAGTGGAGAAAGCGGTTTTCTCCTTGTCTTTTTCGGCCATAGGGATTTGATGGAATCCCGATGCCAAATCAAGAGTCGTGAAGTATTTAGCTCGTCCCAATTGGTCCAGTATTTCGGTAATATTGGGCAATGGATACGAGTCTCCTTCCGTTGCATCGTTTAGTTTTCGGAAGTCTACTACCACTCTCGTGCGTATGTTTCCGTTAGCGTCAGGCTTTTTTGGAACTACGAGTAGAGGAGCATTCCCTGGGCTCTTGCTCGGTCGAATTATTGCGTTTTTAGCATCTCTTTTGTCTGTGCCATCACTTCTTGCTTGTGTACTTCAGGTAATCGGTACGGACGAATTTTTATTGGCGTTGTCCCTTGTCGTACGCTTATGCGGTGCTCCACTACAGCGGTGCATCTAAGTGGCTCATCGTCCAAGTGGAAGACGTCAGCGGATGCGTCGGCAAATTCGCGTAGGAATTTTTCTTCTTCTCGGTTTAAGTTCGAATATCTTTTGATTTCTTCCCATATTTTTTCTCTTCTTTTTATTTTTTCTGCGATCGATACAGCACTTATTTCTTTTTTTTCTGTCGGCTTTTCTTCTTTAATTTCTTCAATTTGCACCGTTGGCCATTCTATTTCGATTTCTTCATTGTTTGTGTCTCGCACCATTATGAGGCAAGAATGTTCTTCTGGCTGGACATAACTTCCGCCCATTTTTACGCCTGGTAGTACTTCTTTTGCTTCGACACATCCTATTTTTGCCGTCATGGTTTTTGCGTATAACATGTGTTCGGTCCTGGGAGGCAATTTAATTTTCTTTGATCCATTCAGCATGGGAATCAAATGTCCATATATTTTTATATATCTTCCGTTTAGAATATCGACGTTGTCTTCCCTCATGAAATCGAGACCCAGTATTCCGTCTACCTATAGTGGTACTGTGTCATCTATTACGAGGAATCCATGTTCTACTTTTACAGCGGGTGTTTCGAGCACGAGCATAATTTTGCACAGTGCGTAGAATTTTTTTCCTCCGATTCCTTTGAGTTCGATTGTTTCTTCTATTATTTCTGTGTCCCTTTTCAATACACTCCTTTTTATGAGACTACTTTGAGCTTCTGTATCTCCTTTTAAGGTGAGAATTGTTTCTTTTGCCTGGGGAGACGCGATGTGGAAGTCGCTAGCGGCTCCGCCAGAATTAATCGTCGTTATCCAGTGCGACTTTATTTTCTTCTTTGTATTTTTTCTTTTGGACGGCCCTGTATTCGATGCTTCGATTATTTTACTGACGTTGCGTTTTTTGTCTTCGTTTGTTGTCGTTACCATATCGAGCGAAAATGACCCGTTTGTTTTCCTTTTTTCGCTGTCGTTGCGCTTTTCTTCTCTTGGCCTGTCTTCTTTCGGCTTATTTTTAGTTGCGTTCCAGTGATACTGATTTGAATGCCCTGGAGGCCCATTCTTATTGTAGTAGCTGGTTCTTTGGCCCTGCTGATAATTCGTTTGACTTTTCTGGTGATATCCGGTTCCCGGTGCCTGTCGATATCAATTTCCTTGTCCTTGTTGCCGATTTCTTTTTCGGCAATCCTTATACGCGTGTTCCGGTTTCTTGCAGTAATTGCAAGTAATATTTATTTGATGCACGCTTTTCGATGGAGCTAGGAGACTGTATCTTCCATAGGAAGGTGTGTTGGTTCGGCAATCCTTGGCCAAATGTCCAACCTTGTGGCATTTGTTGCACGTTACGATCGCTCGTTTTTCGAGATGAGTGTTTGCCGATGGATTCACCACCCTATTTTACTTGTTCCTCTTCCATTGCTCCTTTAAGGGCTGTTCCGAGGTCCTTGAATCCTCGGGCCTTTACGATGATCTGATACTCCCTTCGAAGTCCTCTTTCGAAGTTGTATAGGGCTAGTTGCCTAACGTATGCTTCAATTATTCTTTTTTCTTCTTGTGATCGGGCTTCGATTATGCTGGCCTCGATCAATTCCATCATCACTGCTTCGAGTCGTTGACCGTATGTTAACACGCTTTCGTTCCATTTTTGCTTACATGTGTTAAAATCGACTTGTAACGCGACTACTGTACGTCGCGTTCCATATAATGCTGTCATTTCGTCTTTAAATTGTTGATATGTGTCGATTTGTTTATATCGCGTATCTTTTCGCGCCTTTCCTACTATTTTTGTTGCTAACACGGATTTTAATAAAGACGGTTTATCGGCGACTGCGATGCTTTCGTTCGCATGGCCAAATGCTTCTATTATGTCGTCGACTTCGTCAGGTTTTTCGCCGTCAAATCGGGGTATGAGGCTCCGAGCCTCCTTTAAAGTCATAAATTGATTTTCTTGCGCCATATTTTCCGAATTAATTTGAAGTAGAGAAAATTCTTGTATTTCTTTTTCGCGACCACGCCTAACATCTATATTTTCGAGAGATTGATCGGAATCTATAGAGAAATGAACCGTTCGATCTGCTGCGGTTCGAAATTTGGTACGGTTCGCGGCTGTCGGCCTATTTGTAGAATTTTGTGAATTTGGACTTTCGTCGGAACTTGTCGCGCATCTAAATCATTTCTTCCTAGGTTCCTTTATTTCTTCTTCTATTTCTTTTTCTATTTGAGTTTCGGAGCGATCTCGTGCGATGAGATCGTCAAATATGGAATTTAATGAACGTGATAATTTATTATTACCCGGTAATCGGTATATTTTACGGCGCTCGTCTTCGTTTGACATTAACTTTCGGTTTCGGCTTTGGAGGGTATTCTTTTAATAAATGTTCCGTCACTTACGGAACGATGATTCGCCTCATGTCGATCGATGGCTTGTAGTCGGTTGCTCAAAGTTGTTGACCTCGTTCTCATTGTTGTTTGGCAGGAATTTCACAGTGTTGTTCCCTGTTGTCGTGTTGTTGTTTCGTTGCAGGAGGTGTTTGGTGAGTCTTCGTCCTTGGGTCGGTCTGCTATCGATGATCCTCGGGATCTGGTTGCTTTTGAATAGCTCTGTACGGTTGACTCGGGCGTTTGCTTACGCCGCACTTTTTCTTTTTATTTGTCTGGTTCGACGGTCGTTGATCGGATGACTCGTTGACCTCTTTTTCAGCACTTGCTGCGTTCTGTTGATTTTGTACGTTTGATAGAATATTTCCTTCGTTTTTCCAAGTTGTGGAATGCAAAGTTGCGGTATCTCCAGTTGCGGAGATCCCACCGCTGCCACCAATGTTGTGCCCCGGCTTCTGACGATGCGCGTAGAGCACGGAATTTGGCTCTCGAGTAAATTGACACGGTGGGTTGTCGGGTGCTCGAGGGCGAGGGTATGTGAGATCTTGCCCGTTCCGAGTAGATCTCCAACTAGGGATGTTGCAACTTGAACAACTTATATTTTATTTAAAATTAGGCAACGAAATTACAATTCTTTTTTCTTTTATGCCTTGAGACCGACCGTTTCGGCTTCTGGCCGAAGACTGCCTTTCGGTTGAACCTTGCGGCTAATTTTTAGCTCGGGTTTTCGCAATCAATCGTTCGAGAACGTTCGAATCGTTCGATTGCGATTCAGCGATTTGTATCGCCAAAGTCACTTCTGGAGGTGCTTCACTTGCCGAAACTGCCGGCGTTGCACAGGGGCCGTTGGCCTTTTGATTTCGCACATCGAACATACTCGTTTCTCTGCGTCTTAAATTATGCACTTAATAGTGGGGCACAACACTTTGCATAAATGACGATGTCGTCCAAATAAACAAACAGCTCGATGCCTTGAAGGCCTGTTAAGGCTCGATCCATTAATCTTTGAAATGTCGCCGGAGCGTTTTTTAAACCAAACGGCATTCGGTCGAACTTCCCTAGCGAATCCGTGGTCACCGTAAATTAATCGTTAAGGCGTGGTGAATGCATCATCAATGCACGGTATTTTTCTATTACCGGCAGAGCGCGCTTAATCTAGTGTCATCAGATGGTCGTTTCACAATGAATAACTAGTGTGCCTGTTTAAAAGTGATGCCGTACACAGATTGGGAATATCAGGTAATTATACTAAAAGTTTTACAATCAGAATGTTGTGTATCGCACCTTCATTTATGCTTTTCTCGCTGTCGGTATACTAAATTCCTACGGTAAAAGAACACAATTCTCGTCGTCATTCGTTCAAATTTTCCGCGTCGTATGACTTTCTTTTGTCGGCACTAGAGAGTCTTTCGACTGTGACTTCACTGTCGATTTACCTAACTTCTACGCGCGTATTCCAATTATAAAATCGTATACACGGGTTGTATATAATTAACTACTTGAGTAATTGTTTTATCATTTCATTTGTAACAGTAAACAGAAAATAATTAATAAAATATTAATTAATAATGAATGAATAAGTAAAAATAAATAATCAATTTGTATACAAGTTCAAAACATTCATTCTAAATTATTAATAATGGCTGGTAAAATTTTTTGAAATTATACAATTTTCTTTTTACCCCAGGAAGCTTTAATTAAAATAGCATTGATAATGTGTCACTATAAAATAGCTTTATTTTCCATTGTATGAATTAAAAAGTTATGTGGTACAATTTACAAAAAAAATATGTTTAAATCGCCAAATTCTAAAGTAACTTATCTTATAATGTTTACACAACAAATTTGGTCAATCCGATTCCCAACAATTAGCAAGTTGTATTGCGTACGTAGCTGCTGCTGTAGATATTTTTATCGCAGGCCTTATCATTGAAATTTCACCGATAAAACTTGTCAAATTGGTAGGTTTAACTTCTTGGATGAACTGTGTACCGAATGCGTACTTGACAAGTTGGAAATTATTCACTATCGTACCAGACACAGTAGTATTATTGGATCGAAATTGCACAATTCTTTTAATGGTACTAAATACTCCATTACCATCATGAAATATAAAAGAGTTAAAAAATTTCGTTTTATTGTTATCGCTTGAAAACTGAACTCCGTTAAGCCGCATTTTTTTATATATTATTACTTGTTGTGCTGTATAACCATTCTGGCGCAATATAACTCGCTCTTCTTCTGTACATTGCTGAGTTATGCAGCTTCCTTGTACAACGAATTTGTTTCGATATTCAGATTCACGATTTTCATCTATCACTCTTAATTTCTTGATCAGATAAGCTCTACTCTCAGAAGAAATCGAATCATCTAGTGCTGAATGGTTAATAAATCGTTGCATAAGGAAGCGAGTGGCAATTTGGTCCTGGCGAGCGTTAGGACTGGTTAAACAATTTATAATATTACTATTCCTCGACTCAAATACAAAAGCATTATGTGCCCAAAAAGGACTCCAATTACGGACACAATCAGTAATACGAGTCAACGAATGCACGTTTGACGTCATTCTCGCGGTTGAAAAAATATCTTCAAATTGCCTTACATATTTCCTCAGTAAGTTATCGGCACGATCAAGTTCAGCTACTGGAATCGAATCACTATTCAAATAATGCACAGCTTCAGAGAGAAGGGCCAAGTGATGAACATATCTTTCTTCTAGAACAAGTTTTAAACAAGCTGGAGCATAATCTAGCCAGTTTCTCCACTCAGATGCTTTCCATTGTGCATAATACTGTATGCTTCTGGGCTTACGTAATCGACGAGATGGAGGTCGTATTGATAATAACGTCTTATCGATTAATTCCATAATATCAATACCTCCAATATAATAAGCAGTTTTTTTAGATGTTAGCATTTTTTTTATATGCAGTTTCATGACCCCTAAGAAAACTGCATGCATTGCTTCCACGACAACACCTTTAGTTAAACTAAATAACGGTAAAGCTGTTAGTGAAAAGTAGCCCTTCAACCCATTTCTTTTTATGCCTGTTTCAGTGACGTATTTCATGTCAGCTTTGAGTTCACTGTCAGTTCGTAATTTTCCGTAGTATTCACTGAATGGATATACAAATCTTCCTGGCGACAAACTTTTGCCTTTAATATAACAGTATACGTACATACAACTATAAAACCCATTGTACTGGGTCAGGCATGCTACTGATGCACGGGCTGGAGCATCTAAACTGCTGGCAATTACGACAAACTTCGAAGTGACCTCGGCGGTTTTTGTTGATTTCCAAGTTACACCCTGATTATACAGCTTTCGCATTTCCATCGTGAATGGTCGTAATAAAGTATTCATTTTTTTATGTTCATTGCCAACATATATTGCGGCAAGTAGAACGTACTTTTTGCGCATGTGTGGCGGCAATTCATTGATCTGGACGTAAACCAGATCTCGCTTGAGAGGAATTGTAGATTTTACATCCATCAGTATTAAAAATAAACGAATAATTGTACTCGCATGCCAAAAAATTTCCCGGTAAACATACTCGCTGATACTCTCTACCATCAAATATATCTTCCAAAGCTTCTACGTTTTTTTTCTCTTCAAAATCGATATTTCAAAGAGTGCGCGATATTTGGTATCCTGAATAATTGTTTTATTTGTGATTCTAAACTGATCTGTAAAAAGAATCCAAGATGTTGTTCCTCCTTATCTGGGCCGCAAGCTTTACAAGCGCATTCAGTTGTCAACGCATTTTGTTCATTTCTTTTACCTAAATAACCCTTGCATAATACGCAATAATGATGACGTGAGATCATAGAATCGTTACGACTTAGAACCCGCCATAATGCTGCTTCGGCTGTCGTCGGCAAAGTACCAATGACGTGCGATGATTTGATCCATCGAAATATAGCCAAAACGGCTTCATATGTCATCCGATGTTTTACTGATATTCCCAGGATTGAAAGGAAATGATCATTCATACTCAAGTGCTTTTTTGAAATTAACGGATATTTAAATTCATCGAGCGAATTAATACTGAAAAGTGGGTTATTAACACCGTTTTCGTTGTCGTTACTATTATCGCTATTAGTACCATTCTCTTTGGTAATAATGTCAAGCGCTTTTTTGGAAACGGAATCCTGATCGTTTTCGATCTCCTCATCACTGGAAGTATAATCATCAGTAATTGCATCATTTGTCATCGTTGTCATGGTGGTAATCATCGTAATCATGATAATTGTGCGTATTTTCCTCAGTCAAATCGTTGTCAACACTGCAGGCTCCTTCTGTAGGACTCCGAGTACCAATATTACTTTCAACATCCGCTATCTCAACATCTGTTCATAAATGTGTTGTCCGGAGTTGAAGGCTACAATAGAATAGAATAATAAAATTTAAAAAATGCATTAAAGCTACCAAATAATACATGCAATGGAGAAGGATTTTTATATACATGGGGCGTATATACACATCTACGTTTTTATATACATGTATTTTTACGTATTTATATACGTATTTTTATATACATCGGACGTATATATACATATACGTACTCCATACGCTTCAGGGACATGTACCCGAGTCCCGAGGAAATAATCGATACAAATCTACTTTCATGCATACTTCCGGGACATAAATCCTCAAAGTAACACGCATAAATATACATATATATATATACATACTCGGTAAACTCCTGGGACAACCAAGAGAGTCTCCGGAGTACAAATAATAATATTAATACATATACTTACTTGTATATTTCGGGGACATTCACGAGTCCCCGAACTAGTATCCAACATATATATGTATATTCGTGATGACCATAACACAATGGTCCTAGAAATAAGGAATATTGTCATATCTATATTATGTATATATTGGGGACGCGATAGTCCTCGAATAACCCGGAAAACGGCCGATAACGAAAAATATTCATTTCATTGCTCATGTATAACTCGAGAAAAATAACGTTATCAGTGCTAATATTCGGTTACATGGGGACCGAGCTCGAGAGCGAGGGTAATGACTGTGTTCATAAATGTGTTGTCCGGAGTTGAAGGCTACGATAGAATAGAATAATAAAATTTGAAAAATGCATTAAAGCTACCAAATAATACATGCAATGAAGAAGGATTTTTATATGTATTTTTCATTTCAAATTTTATATTTTATTATTATATTTTATAATTTGATAATTATATTATTAATTATATTTTATAATTAATTTACCAAAACTTCTAGGAAATTTGGTGGGAGTGGAAGCGCGATTTTACTATCCTTAATCAACTGTTTGAGTTTCTTTTTATTTCTCATATAAACAGCGGAACGCGACGTACCCGGACGTTTGCTGGCATCCATTATCAGTGGATTCGACAGTACGTAATAAAAATGAAGATTTTGAACGTTAAATTTCAAAATAACCTGCAAAAAAATCAAGCATGAACACCAACAAGTATTTTTGAAATCTTCACATTTTATCATACCAAATAAAAAAGGTCAACAAATAGATTTTAAGAATCTTATGATCTCTTTAGTAAAAAAATAATCAAAAATATATTTACTTACTTATAATTTTGTATATTAACTACAGACCTATACTTCTCTTAAAAAAGGAACAGAACAAAATACATTCGAGCATTACTCTTCGAGGTTATATTTGGAAATCTGCATTTGTATTGTACTAAGGGTACTGGGTGAGCGGGATATGAGTGAAGATACGCATGCGCACCTTCTTTATTCGAAATAATGTACAGTGTCCTGAAAAATACGTGAAATGACAAAATATCATTTACAAAATGATAATTTACCTAACTATTTAATGAAGCCTCTTTTCAACTCGATTATAATGATTACATATACATAAAACTCACGAAATCAATTGCTTGTAACTAAATATAACTATTATCAAAAAACAATCGAGATGTTTCGAAATAAATGTCATTTAAGTTTCCCGCCAACTCAGCAGTAACACTTCTGCCACTCTGCGACACTCTCGCATCTCGTCTCATATTATCATCTCTCAGCTGCTTTGATACCGTTGCACGCGTTGTACCAAATACTTGATACACGTGATAAACGATCGTATGACAATAATATTTAATGAAAAGACACTTATTTATTATGCACTAAATATTATTTTGAATTTTTATTAAAATAATTTGTAAAAAAGTTTGATCTAAACAACTCAGCTTTCTTGTATAACGTTAAAAAAAAAATTCATCATGAGAGAGCTAGTTAAACGTGTTCTCGTAAAATATATCGAAATTGATGATACGCATACTAAAATTGTTCACAAAAATACAGTCTATGTTAAACAAATGGAATATTAGTCCCAGTTGTTGATGTTGACGAGTTAAATGATGAACGGTTGTTTATCGTTAATGGTGAAACCGTTACCGGACCCATTGAGATAGTTGATGACGATGGTAAGACAAAAGATGCAGGTTTATTTTCCTTTTTTATTTAATCGATATAATAAAAAAATAATAATACTCAAAACATATTTATTTGTAGATGATCTTCAGCTACTTCGCAGCCGAAATACTGATTCATCGGGTAAGCGAATTCCAGTTGTAAAACGTAAAAGGTTGACTACGACTACAAATCTTGTCATCAAGAAAAATTGGAAAACATTGCATAAACAGAATAAAAACAAGCGAAGTTCTGATCTTCGAAAAGATGAGACTGCAAAGGGTTCGATTCGTTTTGAGAATAATCACTTTTCACTTGCGCTCACTTGCTAGAATAATCATTTTTCAATTCGCAACTACGGTATGAAAAAAAAATTAGGTTTATTATAAATACAAAATTTGAATTGCTATTTATAAAAAAATCTATTTTCAAAAAGAATTGAAATGATTAATTTACAATGATTTGTAAATTTCTATTTTTTCGCAGCTTTCGTTTAAATGTCCAATTCAGCTAATTAAATCATTATGATACATTTACAGAAAGCATTGGCAAATGCAGAACGTTCAGTAGAGGATGAAAACAACGAATTTTTCAAAAATTTGGACGAGATCGAATCAGATTTAATTAATAATTTTGATGATCCGGAAAGAGCGTCAGGTGACATTTCTGATCACTTGAGTCCTCGAAACGATCAATCGGAAAATGAAACAGAACCTTCCACGATTGCTTCTTCACACGATACACGATCAACAAATCAAGACGGTGATCGTAATAACAATATTCTTCAAGAGATTGGCAACCTCTCACAACAAATTTCAAGTTTCGATAAAGAGATAAAACACGTGAAAAGGTCAATGGTTACCAAAGAGGTTCTAGATGATTCGTTAAGTGACGCTTTGTCTAAATCTTCTAACGAGAAGAGCCTGCCAGAACAAAAGGATCCGAAATTTGATGCGGATCGTCAGGTAATAACATTCTCTTCTCTGTAAATGATTAAAAACGTATTAGCTCTCATGACATACCTTGAAATATTTTTTTGTGGTAAAATCAAAATATAAAATCAGCTTAGGTTTTAAAAGAAAAAAATCATAGAGAACGCTTCATTTCATTGCTGAAATAAAATGTCATCATTCGTCGAATAACCCAATGGTAATAAAATAAAACATTCACCATCAATAAAAATTTTTAAAAATCGAATTATGTAACTACATATGTATACAAATGATTATTTAACCATGATATTTTTAAACAAGTAAGTTATTAGTTTGATACAATTATTTATAATCATATCATTTTTTCAGGTACAAATTTTGGAGGATTATTTCATGAGTTTCGATGATTACAATGCAGCAGTCGATGCAAGTACAAACTGTATGAGAGCTAAAAGAGTAATGCGAGGTTTCTGGCCTACGGAAGCACGGGTCGAAATGCTGACTAAGTACGATCCCAAGAGACCCGATTATTCTATCGTTCCAGATAAGGATTACGCTAAAATAATAAGTAAGCGTGTTAATAACTTGTGATAGAAAGTTTTAGATCCCTTTTATTTTAAGGACTTATATCGTTGATTTGAATATCAAACATGAAAGTAACGATTATCTGTCTGACGTTTGTTTGTTTATATTTTGTTTCGTTTTATTTATAATATTTTCAATGATCATCAATCATCAAGTTCGTATAACAGTATTTTTATTCTAATTTTCATATGAACACAAGTAATTTAAATATTTGTCATGGCTTCTTTGAACAGCTGATTTTTTGTATAACTTTTTTCATTAATCAACAATTTTCTGTACACATATACATCAATTTGCCATCGATTATAAGTAATTTTGTTGAATCTTTTATAAAAAATAAAGAAATGAAGATTCGGTAACGGTTCTTTTAATTCAAAATTAAATTGAGTTTCTGAAAGTTATCTATAATCAAAAATAGAAAAATTATTTACATATTTACATACTACATTTTCAGTTGAAATCTGACGATAATAAATACATTTTTGGTTTTCAGAAATCGTGATGGCACTCCAGGAATACAAAAAGATTCCTGTCTTCTCTGAGAAAGATAGAGTGATGAACAACATAAAAAAATCGGTTGGTGAATGGCTCAAGAATAAGAAGTATCGCCACAAAATTCTGCATAATCCTTAAAGATAGCGGATTTTATTTTTGTTGTAACGATTGTACGTGATTTAAAATAAAATATTTCTAATGAATACTTAAAAAAATTTTAAAACAGATTTTTAAGTCGATGAATAACTTATCAAATCATTTAGCGGTAGGCAAATTTTTTAACTTACATACAATACAATACAATTTTATCCACGCTTAACCGTTCTTCATCGTTTAGATGGTTGAGACGGAGTAAGTCTCAAATCTTTTTTACTTTATCTTTCTTTTCGACTTTTAAAACCTGTTTGTTGCGCGCAATTTCAAACCGTAATATACCCTCTTTCCGAGACGCCATTCGGTCATCCGGATGGGGAACAATGAAACTTTTGTCCTCTTCCTGAAACGCCTTTTGGTCGTCCGGAGTGAGGGAGTTATTTTCACATCGGGTTCGATCCTCTTCCTGAAACGCCTTTTGGTCGTCCGGAGTGAGGGAAGCCTTTTGATTTTTATCCTCTTCCTGAAACGCCATTTGGTCGTCCGGAGTGAGGGAATTATTTTCACATTCGGCCCGATCCTCTTCCTGAAATGCCTTTTGGTCGTCCGGAGTGAGGGAACCGTCTTTCGTGCCTTTGCACCTGAACTCTTCGACTATTACCGTTGGTATAGTCATTAACAAATTATGATCAGTTGAATTGTGCGGAATAAGATATGCGATACCATTCTTGACCATGACGACTGCTTCGCCAAAAAAGATCCCTTCTCCCAAATAGAGCATCGGAATATATCCTTATTTGATTTTGCGATTACTTACTTTGACGTAACAGACCGTTTTGGACCGTTTTGGAATCGAAATAGTTTGTTTACTTATAAACGGGATTCTTTGATTTCCCCAAGTCAATTGTTTATGTCTCCAATCTACGAGAGCTTTATATTCGGCAAGTAATTCGGTACCAAGTAATGCATGTTGGTCCATCGGGAACCAATCATCGACGACGTGAAATTCCGCGGGGGTGTCATTAACTGTTATTCTTATAGACCCCTTTGTTCTTACGGGGATACTCGAGATCGCCTCCAAATTTAATATATCGTATTTATTCACATACGTATGAGCATTTACGATTTGATTTTTGACGAGATGCACTTCCGAGCCTGAGTCTATTAAAAATTCGTTAAGTCCCGATAATGTGGGTGAGTCGAGGTCTACGGAAGCTATTTCTTTTGAACGCGTTAATAAGACGTGGACGGTTCGCACGGAGACGCGTCTATTATTTTCACTGGGCGCTCTGTCGGTTTCTCGTCCCGCGGGGAGGCCCGTGCCAATTGTCGAGAATTCTCGTTTTTTGGCAATTCGGTTGCCCTGTTCCTTTCTTCATTTTGTTTTTTACAGCAGGATGTCTCGAGGTGGCCCGCCCTGTTGCAATAATTACACATCGACGGGGGTCGAGATCCCTGTCCGTTCGTGGGCTTTGACCACGTGATTCTACTGTTTGAATTTTGTATATTAAAATTTCCCGGTTTCTTGTGGACGCGTGATTGCGGTTGCAATGTTTACAAATCGGTTCTCCAGAAGCGGAGGCCGCTTTTATTTGGGCCGACTGATTTTGAGATCGGCTTTCGAAACGGGTGTCCTTGAAATGTGACCTATCGCGTTCCATATCTTTTTCAACTTTTATTGCCTTTGAATAGGCATCTTCGAGATTATTGAATCCCTCGAGTTTGAGAAGGATTCGAAAGTCGGGTGGAAGACCCTTGACGAAACAATCCAGCGTGTCGTTTTCGAAAATATCGTATTGGCCGTTTCGGACACTTCCGTGATTATCAATTTCGGCTTCGAGAATCGCCGTATGCAAATCTTTGGTTCGACTGATATTGTCGATAATATGTTCGGTTTTGCTTTGTGAAATATTTCCAAGTTCACCACGAAATTTTTGTTCATAGTTTTCGCGGCACCGAATAATGTTTTCAATCGTTCACCGAATTGGTAAACGTTCTGGAAGTTATAATCTTCCAGTGCCGTTGCGGCATGACCTTTTAATTTGTTACGAAGGAGTTGAGCGAGGCCCAACTCCTGATGAGGGCGGAACATGTCCCGTGCCCTTTTACAAGCACGAACAAACCGGAGAACCGGTACGTTGTACCCATTGAAGGTGGGAACAGATTCAAGTGCGTCTTTAAATTTAATGTTCGCGGGTAATTCTCGATTGTCGCGAACGTTAACTTCGTTACGTTGTGCGTGAGGGACTGGGCTTGATTGTCGTTGACCCTCGCCATTTTTAATCGAACCAATTTCCCTACTAATTCGACTGACCTCATTTATCATCGTCGAAAGGGTATTTTGCATAGCCTCGAGGGCGTGATGAGTGATCGAGATTGCTTCATCCCTATTATTCACTTCATCACTAAACTCACATTCGCGCGCATTCAGGGCTTCTAATTTTTCATGCGTTTCTAATTCTCTTTTTAATAACGCTTGTTCTTGTTCACGAAGTATTTCGTGTCTTTTATCTAATTGATCCGCTAATATGCGGAGTTCCTCTTCACTTAAACGTTTCGAATTTTGGGAATGCTCAGCCATTTTGAACGTCTTATTTTATTTCACAATTTGCGATAAACATGAATATATTTTATATTGATTTTAATTTTACACCAAAGACGTTAAGCGCATCCCACCGCTGCCACCAATTTTTTTTCCCTTTTCCTATTAACTAAAACCCTGTTACGGCGTGGGTCCCATTTGTAATCGATAATTAATCGTCTTTTAATTTACCTTTCATGATTTGAATTTACGAATGGGAATTCTGCCACGAACGTACGGATTATAATGAATCAAGGCATATGACTTATATGACGGTAACTTACCGTCGGAGAAGAAAAGTACCACGTTTAAGCGGGAATGTGCGCACTTGAGATAGGCGCTTGGTAAAGTCGTTGGTGTATAATTTGACGCATTGAGCGACAGGTAAGCAAATAAGAAAGTAGCGTGAAATGGTGCTTACCTTGGTGAGAAAGAGCGGCGGTGCGTCGCAGCTCAATATTACTCGACCGTGTGACCGAATTTGTCCCAGAATCGCCAAGATGTTCCAGCTCGATCCGGGCTGTCGTTGCCCAGACGGGTACCCGGTGCTCGTACGCATGCGATGGCCCGATGATGCTGATGTTTTTGGGAGCAGTCGGGGACTACGAGGACTGGATTAATTTGATGAGGGATAAGTTCGCTTCGAAATAAAAAAATACATGTATAGATTTTATAATTATTTGAACCGCTGAGTGAGTGCAAGACGTGCCAGGTTGCGGCACCGTCGACTCACTACGTCTGGCTCCACCTCCGCCCGGTTATGGCGATTGGCGGCCAGCCGCGAGAACAAATGTTGAGAATGACGGAAGCCGACGCCCGAACACTAAGCACCGGTGTGACCGTGCCAGTCGCTGACCTACCGAATTACGGTGGGTCGGTGGGTGTGGCGTGTTCGTGCAGCAAATCTTCCGTATTCCTCGGAAAATACCCTGGGTATACGTCCAATTTTGGAGAGATGTGGTATTTTATTTGCTGAGCGAATGCATCGGGAAACGTACTCGTCTAACGCGTAGGTACAGATTAATATGAAACTAAATTTGGTTCGCAGAGCGAGTCTAGTGCGTGCCAGATTACGGCACCGCCGACTCGATACGTCTGGCTACACCTCCGCCCGGTTGCGGTGATTGGCGGCCAGCCGCGAATACAAATGTCAAGTTCGAGGGAAATCGACGTCCGAACACTAAGCACCGGGTTAATCGTGCCAGTCGCTAACCTGCCAGATTACGGCGAGTCAGCGGATGTGGCGTGTTCGTGCGTCAACCTTCCCAAGCCTCGTAAAACACTTCGAGATTTGTCCAATGTTGGACAGGTATGATTTTATGGCTGAGACGAATACGTGCGTTAGGAAAAATGGCCTGAGCGAGAGAAAGAGAGAGAGAGACAAAGAGAAAACGAAATCCACTACGATGATTCGTTCGTTGCATGTTTGCACGCACGAACGACAGGCAAATATATTTTAATTATTTGCTCAAAAAATGTTGCACCTTTGCGCGGTCGCCGTATTTTGCGTGATTTTAATAGCGCGAAGAAATCAAAGGTGATATAGATAATTGTGTATTTTACACGTAAATAAGCGTAGTTACATTCAATAAAGAAAATAATATAAATTTCGTAAGTAATTCGATGCAGTGTTTGACTTGTTATGTATCCTTTTACTTTTATTTCTATTTAAACAATTAATACCGGTTTTACAGAGACTTTTAGTTACACTGTCGAAGAGACAGGGGTAAACTCAAAAAGAATATGAGATAAAATAAACGTACCGGTTTTCAGAGCGTCGACTCTGCGATACTCGCTGTTGGAGAGACCGGACGGAACTGACTGGCCAGCTCCCGGAGCGCAATATGTATCCTCGCCGAATATTAGCACTGATAATGTTATTTTTCTCGAGTTATACATGGGCAATGAAATGAATATTTTTCGTTATCGGCAGGATGTGCTGACTACGTGGTGACCAAGCTCCGAGGAGGTCTGTGAGAAAACTCGCGATGAAGCTGACCGCTTGGGAACAGTTTCGCGGGTTATTCGAGGACTATCGCGTCCCCAATATATACATAATGTAGATATGACAATATTCCTTATTTCTAGGACCATTGTGGTATGGTCAACCCGAATATACATATATATGTTGGATACTAGTTCGGGGACTCGAGAATGTCCCCGAAATATACATGTAAGTATAGGTATTAATATTAATATTCGTACTCCGGAGACCCTCTTGGATGTCCCAGGAGTTTACCGAGTATGCATATATATATATGTATATTTATGCGTGATACTTTGAGGATTTATGTCCCCGAAGTATGCATGAAAGTAGATATGTATCGATTATTGCCTCGGGACTCGGGTACATGTCCCTGAAGCGTATGGAGTACGGATATGTATGTATATATATACATATATATATATATATGTATAGACATTCGTTAAAGTTATTCCGAGGACTAATGCCATCGAAGTATGCATACGAGTATACAAATGGTACATGATGACTCTGAGGTCCTTGAGTATGTATATATATATATATTCATTGAAGTTAGTAAGAGGACTTATGTCGCTAAAGTATATATGGAAATAGACAAACGGCATTATTATAGGAGGTACTCCAGGGACTCTCGTATATCTCCCTGAAGCATGCAGGTACGTGTATATGTATGTATATATGAGACATTATATGGTACTCCGGGGACCCATGTGCGTGTCCCAGAAGTGTACAGGCAACCAGATATGTACGTGTATATGAGGCTATTTGTAAAGTTAATCCGAGCACCCATGTGCCCGTCCCTGAAGTTACGGGTAAGCTTAGCGGTAAGGTTATTATGGGAATGTTTATCCCTAAAGTATACGGGTAGATATACGCGTGCTAAATTTAAAGACATATTTATGAATATTTTGTATAACGGGGTTTTTGAGTCAAATCGACCATATATGGGTCGGTCTGATTAATATGTACCCCAAGAAAAACATGAATGAGCCTGTTTCGCGCGAGGAAAAAATCTGAATAATTTTTACAATTTGTACCAGATAGGAATATTTGGAGGGCGAGAATGCTAGAATGTAACAATTACATCTCGTTTTCGATGGGGATAGTGGATCGTGTAATCTGAGGTAAAAGCTGCGAATGCAACGATAGCTCCTTTGAGCACGTGTTAAAGGTGAAATCAACGACTCGGGTGGTACATTCGGGTAGTTGTCGCCATAGCCCCTTCATTTCTCGTTATGAGCTGCATCGATTTCATCTCTGATTCAGTAAACCATGCCGAAGACGTGGATGGGCTGTCGCCGGAACGGAGCTTGGACGATAGCCACTCAGTTCCTAGCGAACAAAGGTGAAATCGATTCTCTCAATCATTTTTCTAGCACCCATCACACAACCTTGAAACCGTCCTGTCGAGTTTGTCGTTGATGTCATCTTGGTCCCCTTCGGGGAGAGTGGATCATGTAAGCGAAGGTATAAGCCGCGAATGCGATAGCTTCTTTGCGTACGTGTAAAAAATGACATGAAAGGATCGATTGGCCCAGTCAGGTAGATTTCACCCCGTCTACTCATCATAAACTGCATCGATTTTATCTCTGGTTTAGTAAACGATGCCGACGACGTGGATGGTCTGTCGGCGAAAGGGAACTCGGACGATTGCCTCTCAGGTCTTACCGAACAAAGGTGAAATCGATTCTCTCAATCATATTTCTAGTATCCATGTCACATTCTCGAACCCATCCCCTCGAGTTTGCCGTTGATGTCATCTCGTTCTCGATGGGGAGAGTGACTCATGTAATCAGAGGGAAACCCTGCGATGGCAACGACAGCTCCTTTGAGCACGTGTTAAAGATTAAATCAACCGCTCGGTTGATACATTCGGGAAGTTGACGCCATAACCCCTTTATACTCGTTATGAGCTGCATCGATTTTATCTCTGGTTCAGTAAACAATGCCGAAGCCGTGAACGGTCTATCGCCGAAACGGTCCTCGGCCGATTGCCGATCAGTTCCTAGCGACAAGAGGTGAAATCGATTCGCTCACAAATTTTTCTAGCATCCATAACACAACCTTGAAACCGGCCCGTCGAGTTAGTCGTTGATTTCATCTCGGTCCCCTCCGGGGAGATTGGATCATGTAAGCAGAAATATAAGCTGCGAATGCGATATAGCTCTTTGCGTGCGTGTAAAAATGAGATGAACGGATCCATTGGTACGTTCGGCTAGTTTTCACCATAACCCCGTCATACTCATCACAATCTGCATCGATTTTATCTGTGGTTCAGTACAAGATGCCGAATACATGGATGGTCTGCCGCCGAAACGGAATTCGGACGATTGCCACTCAGTTCCTAGCGAACAGCGGTGAAATCGATTCTCTCAATCCTTTTCTAGTATCCATATCACATTCTCGAAACCATCCCGTCGAGTTTGTCCTTGATTTCATCTCGTTCTTGATCGAGAGAGTGGATCATGTCAGCAGAGGTAAAAGCTGCGAATGCACCGAGATCTCCTTTGAGCACGTGTTAAGGATGAAATCAACGGCTCGGTTGATACATTCGGGTAGTTGTCGCCATAACGCTTCATACTCGGTATAAGCTGCATCGATTTCATCTCCGTTTCAGTAAACGATGCCGAAGACGGGGATGGTCTGTCGCCGAAACGGAGCTCGGACGATTGCAACACAGTTCCTAGCGAACAGAGGTGAAATCGATTCTCTCAATCCTTTTTCTAGTATCCATATCACATTCACGAAACCATCCCGTCGAGTTTGTCGTTGATTTTATCTCATTCTCGCTCGGGAGAGTGCATCATGTAAGCAGAGATAAACGCTACGAATACAACGATAGCTCCTTTGAGCACGTGATAAATATGAAATGAATGGCTCGGTTGGTACATTCGGGCAGTTGCCGCCGTAACCCCGTCATACTGAACCAGAGATGAAATCGATGCAGCTCATAAGCTGCATCGATTTCATCTCTGGTTCAATAATCGATGCCGAATACGTGGATGGTCTGTCACCGAAACGGAGCTCGGGCGATTTCCACTCAGTTGCCAGCGAATAGAGGTGAATTCGATTCTCTCAAAGATTTTTCTACTATCGCTACCACAACCTTGAAACCGTCCCGCCGAGTTTGTTGTCGATTTCATCTCGGTCCCGTTCGGGGAGAGTGGATCATGTAAGCAGAGGTATAAGCTGCGAATGCAACGGTAGCTCCTTTGAGCACGTCTTAAAGATGAAATCTATGGCTTGGTTGGTACATTTGGGTAGTTGCCACCGTAACCCCGTCATACTCGTTATGAGCTGCATCGATTTCATCTCTGGTTCAGTAAACGATGCCGACGACGTGGATGGTCTGTCGCCGAAACGGAGCTCGGACGATTGCCACACAGTTCCTAGCGAATAGAGGTGAAATTGATACTCTCAATCCTTTTTCTAGTATCCTTATCACATTCTCGAACCCATCCCGTCGAGTTTGTCGTTGATTTCATTTCGTTCTCGATCGAGAGAGTGGATCAAGTAAGCAGAGATAAAAGCTACGAATACAACGATAGCTCCTTTGAGCACGTCTTAAAGATGAAATCTATGGCTTGGTTGGTACATTCGGGTAGTTGCCGCCGTAACCCGGTCATACTCGTTATGAGCTGCATCGATTCCATCTCTGGTTCAGTAAACTTTGCTGAAGACGTGGATGGAATGTCGCCGAAACGGAGCTCGGACGTTCGCTATTCAGTTCCTATCGAACTGAGGTAAAATCGATTCTCTCAATCATTTTTCTAGCATCCATATCACATTCTCGAAACCATGGATGGTCTGTCGCCGAAACGGAACTCGGACGATCGCCACTCAGTTCCTAGCGAACAGAGGTGAAATCGATTCTCTCAATCATTTTCTAGTATCCATATCACATTTTAAAACTATCCCTTCGAGTTTGTCATTGATTTTGTCTCATCTTGATCGGGAGAGTGGATCATGTAAGCAGAGGTAAAAGCTGCGAATGCGATAGCTCCTTTGCGTTCGTGTAAAAAATGACATGAACGGATCGATTGGTACATTCGGGTACTTTTCACCATATCCCCGTTATACTCATCATAAACTGCGTCGATGGTCTACTGCCGAACCGGAACTCGGGCGATTGCCCCCCATTTCCTAGCGAACAAAGGTGAAACCGATCCTCTCAATCATTTTTATAGTATCCATATCATATTCTCGAAACCATCCCGTCGAGTTTGTCGCTGATTTCATCTCGTTTTCGATGGAGAGAGTGGATCATGTAATCGAGGTAAAAACTGCCAATGCAACGATAGCTCCTTTGAGCACGACTTAAAGATGAAATGATTGGCTCGGTTGGTACATTCGGGTAGTTGTTGCCATAACTCCGTCACACTCGATATGAGCTACATCGATTTCATCTCCGGTTCAGTAAACAATACTGAAGACGTGGATGGTCTGTCGCCGAAACGGAGCTCGGACGATTGCCACACATTTCCTAGCGAAAAGAGGTGAAATCGATTCTCTCAGTCCGTTTTCTAGTATCCTTATCACATTCTCGAAACCATTCCGTCGAGTTTGTCGTTGATTTCATCTCGTTCTGGATCGGGAGAGTGGATCATGTAAGCAAAGATAAAAGCTACGAATACAACGATCGGCTTGGTTGGTACATACGGGTAGTTGCCACCGTAACCCCGTCATACTCGTTATGAGCTGCATCGATTTCATCTCTGGTTCAGTAAACGATGCCGACGACGTGGATGGTCTGTCGCCGAATCGGAGCTCGGACGACTGCCACTCAGTTCCTAGCGAACAGACGTGAAATCGATTCTCTCAATCCTTTTTCTAGCATCCATATCACAACCTTGAAACCGTCCCCTCGAGTTTGTCGTTGATTTAATTTCGGTCCCCTTCGGGGAGAGTGGTGATACGTCGTGGGTCACATTTTTAATCGATAATTAATCGTCTTTTAATTTACCTTTCACGATTTGAATTTGCGAATGGGAAGTGTGCCACGCACGTACGGATTTGAATGAATTAAGTCATATGACTTATATGACGATAGGTTACCGTCGGAGAATAAAAGCGCCATGTTTAAGCGAGAATGTGCCCACTTGGGCTAGGCGCTTGGTAAAGTTGTTGGTGTATAATTCGACGCATTGAGCGACAGGTAAGAAAATAAGAAAGTAGCGTTAAGGTAAGTAATTGTTATTATTGAAACACATTGTCGCTCAAGGCGACAACAATTTTGCTTTTATCGGTTGTTAGGGATATTGTTGCGATCGCTGCTGATGAACGACGCAGGTCCTGTGGGATTCCTCGCTAACTAGAACCGTTCTCCGGCCTGCGCAACGAACCCAGGGGCGTTCAGAACACGGCACGGGGCATGATATCCCTTACATCACGGTGAACGTGGAGTTATGCTTAGCTGAGAAAAAGATAGCGGCGGTGCGTAGCGGGTTAAACCTAGACGACATTGATGACCTCCGGCCCATTGGACACGGTCGAGGAGGTGTCGGATTCGTTCCCGTCATCCGGCACATAGTCAGAATCGCGGTGCGCTTCCGTTGTTTCCGACTCGGTGTCTGTACTCGGGGAAACGGGCGGTTCCCGAATCTCCGGAAGAACGGGGATGTCCACACCGACATGCGGTGGCCGCATCACGAACCCTGGGGGCCATCGAAAGATGGTGGCGTCTCCCACCGGTCGCTCCGGTTGTAGTGGCGTGGCGACGGTCGGATCCTGAGCCGATGGGAGGTTGAGGGTGTGGGCGCCGGCAAAATGGTGTCCCACCCAATGTTCCCAAGGTGAACGCCTCGTTCACGCTTATTGGGCCTTCTAAAGATTGCCCTATGGGCATTGACGGCCGCCTCCTTCCGTTTCTCGCGCCTTTTACCGCCCCTATGCCGCGGCATGATTGGCGATGTTCAGGTTCACGTTTGCGTGCCGGCGAAACGAGACGCCGATGCGCGGGAAGCAGGTTAGGTGAGCTGGAGGCATAGTGACCACCAGAATTGAAGAAAAACGGAGAGAGGTAAACACCCCGATGGTTCGTTCGCCGCTAGTTTACGCGCACGAACGAGACGCAAATATGTTTTAATTTGCTCAAAAAATGTTACACCTTTGCGCGGTCGCCGTATTTTGCGTGATTTCAATAGCGCGAAGAAATCAAAGGTGATATAGACAATTGTGTATTTTACACGTAAATAAGCGTAGTTACATTCAATAAAGAAAATAATATAAATTTCGTAAGTTATTCGTTGCAGTGTTTGATTTGTTATGTTTCCTTTTACTTTTATTTTTAATTAAACAATACCGGTTTTACAGAGACTTATAGTTACACTGTCGAAGAGACCGGGGTAAACTCGAAAAGAATATAAGATAAAAGAAATGTACCGGTTTTCAGAGCGTCGACTCTGCGATGCGCGCTGATGGAGAGACCGGACGGAACTGACTGGGCAACTCCCGGAGCGCATTAGGTATCCTCGCCCTCTTCGTCTCTGAGACAAAGGGCTTGGCGTCATTACCCTCGCTCTCGAGCTCGGTCCCCATGTAACCGAATATTAGCACTGATAACGTTATTTTTCTCGAGTTATACATGGGCAATGAAATGAATATTTTTCGTTATCGGCAGGATGTGCTGACTACGTGGTGACCAAGCTCCGAGGAGGTCTGTGAGAAAACTCGCGATGAAGCTGGCCGCTTGGGAACAGTTTCGCGGGTTATTCGAGGACTATCGCATCTCCAATATATACATAATATAGATATGACAATATTCTTTATTTCTAGGACCATTGTGTTATGGAGAACACGAATATACATATACAGGGTGATTCAGTATCGGTCGTGCATCCGGCAACTACAGATTCTGGACGATGTTCGGAACGAAGCTACTTAGCCGATTTTATTAATTCATAATAACTTTTAAATGGGAAGCAATAGAATTCTGGAATTGAAGAGTATGTGGCTTCCGGATGGAGGCCGTGTTGAGAATCAGCGTTGTGCCGACGTTTCGCAAACGTTACAGTCTGCATCATCAGGGCTGAGAGCTCCGATACTGAAGCTCCCGTGTCTCAGGCATTCCTTATATACTTGCAGTCATCGTTCCAGATCACTGCACCAGCCAATCAGATGTTTTAATTGATCGGCCGGTCAATTAAAAAACCGGGAGGACGGTGTGCCAAATGGGATTGACGTGATATCCACCATCTCTGTTTAGATTGTCCGGATGTTTTCGGATTTCCAAGCCTTCTCGGTGTTTCCTAGAAAAATAGCTGTTTGATGGGGCCAGACTTTGGGCTTTATCGAACTGAATGGCATGACCAGTTTCCATCCAATGCTCGGCCCGGGCTGATTGTCCAATGTGGCCATATTTTATACACCGTTGATGTTCTTTGATCCGTGTACTGATCTTCCTCCCGGTTTCTCCTATGTACACTTTACCGCATGAGCAGGGTATCTTGTACACTCCTGGTGCACTTAATGGTGGTCTTTGGTCTTTTGCACTCGGAACCACTTGTGCTAGCTTCTTCTGAGGTTTGAAGATGACTCGCACGTTATGTTTCCCAAGGACCCTGCCTATGCGATCGGTTATGCCCTGAAGGTATGGAAGGGAAGTTGTTGCTATTATTTGTCCTTCATTCTCCCCTTCAGGTTCTGTTACCGTTTTCGGATCGGCTATTTTTCTTCTTAGTTGTTTGATCGTTCTTTCGATGTTGCCTGGCTTATAGCCATTATCTCCTAAAGCTTTGCGTAGGTGTTCTAGTTCATCCTCGAGAGAGTTCGTTTCGGAGATCGCTAGAGCTCTGTAGACCAGAGAGCTTATGACCGATTGTTTTTGGGAGGGGTGGTGATGGGACGTAGCGTGGAGATATCTATCCGTGTGTGTTGGTTTCCGGTAAATTTTGTGGCCCAAAGTGCCATCGTTTTTCCGTTGAACCAGTACATCCAGAAAAGGAATTTGATTGTCCTGTTCTATCTCCATGGTGAATTGTATATTGGGGTGCTGGGAGTTGAGGAAGGTTAAGAAATGATTGAGGTTTTCTTTGCCGTGACTCCAAATGACGAAGGTGTCATCGACATATCGGAACCAGGTTGAGGGTTTGACAGGTGCTTCTTGCAGAATTCTGTTCTCGAAATTCTCCATAAAGATGTTGGCGATGATAGGGGAAATCGGGGAACCCATGGCTGCGCCTGAAGTTTGTTCATAAAACTGGGATTGGAATTGGAAATATGTTGAGTTTAGGCAATGTTCTATGAGGGCTAGTAGGTTAGGAGCAACTTTTTGGGATTTTCTGACTATGTCTAGGGTTTCATGGGTTGGGACGTTTGTGAACAACGATACAACATCGAAACTTACTAGAATGTCTTCTGGTTGTACCTTGATGGACTGGATCTTATTCACAAATTCCCGAGAGTTTTGGATATGGGAGTTGTTGAGGCCTACGAGTTCCTGCAAGGGTTTGCAGAGAAAGCGTGCCAAGTGATATGTAGGGCTGCCTATGTTGCTAACGATGGGCCTTAGTGGGATGTTGTTTTTGTGTATTTTTGGCAGACCGTAAAGCCTGGGTGGTAGCGATTCCTTGGGTGTAAGGATTTTGATGAGGTTCTCCGACAGGCCAGCCTTCTTTAGAAGTGTCGTTGTTTTCTTTTCTACGCTTGATGTTGGGTCACGTGGTAGTTTCTTGTACGTGTTGGTGTCCTCGAGCAGGTTCATCATTTTCCTGCAGTAGTCCGTTTTGTCCATGATAACAGTAGCATTCCCTTTATCAGCTGGTAGTACTAAGATGTCCTTGTTTTTCTTCAAATTTTGAAGAGCAATGTGTTCTTCCTTTGTGATGTTCTGCTGAGGGGGTTTTGCTTTGTGTAGAATATTGGTTATCCGTTGCCTGATATCGTTGCTAGTATCAGGTGGGAGACGGTAGATGGCAGTTTCCACCTGGCTGATGATTTCTCTGGTTGGAATGTCTGTCGGTGTGATGGCGAAATTGTGCCCTTTTGCGAGGACTGATGTTTCAGCTGCGGAGAGTGGGTGGTTGCTTAGGTTTTTTACTGTGTGGGTTAGGATGGGTTGTTTCGTCTGTGGGCATAGTTTCCTGAATTTCTCTATTTGATTCCTGGACCTCAGGTCTGCACAGTGGAGGGCTTGTTCGTGTGTGACACGGTCAAGATCTTCCCACAGCTGTGGTTCCAAACAGTCAGATAGGCGTAGGTGAAGTTTAAGGAGTTTTTGGGAATTTTGGTCTAAAAGCTTTTTGGTGACAGATATTCTCTCCTTTACCAGTCTCAGCGAGGCCTGGTGGAGGATAGTCTTGGCTTGTTTTGATGGAAAGGGGTTTTTTAATTGAAAACATTTCGGTACCACTTGATGGTCGCGGCACCTTTTTAGGAATGTTAACGAGCACAGCTGGATGTGCAGAGTTTTCCTGAGTTTGGAAAAGGTGTTAACAGAACCCAAAATAGCCTCTCCGTGTAGGCGTTTTATTTTAGTTTTAAGGCTTTCACGGCTCTTTATGTAATTTGAAGAGTATGTGGCTTCCGGATGGAGGCCGTGTTGAGAATCAGCGTTGTGCCGACGTTTCGCAAACGTTACAGTCTGCATCATCAGGGCTGAGAGCTCCGATACTGAAGCTCCCGTGTCTCAGGCATTCCTTATATACTTGCAGTCATCGTTCCAGATCACTGCACCAGCCAATCAGATGTTTTAATTGATCGGCCGGTCAATTAAAAAATGGTCATAAGCTCTCTGGTCTACAGAGCTCTAGCGATCTCCGAAACGAACTCTCTCGAGGATGAACTAGAACACCTACGCAAAGCTTTAGGAGATAATGGCTATAAGCCAGGCAACATCGAAAGAACGATCAAACAACTAAGAAGAAAAATAGCCGATCCGAAAACGGTAACAGAACCTGAAGGGGAGAATGAAGGACAAATAATAGCAACAACTTCCCTTCCATACCTTCAGGGCATAACCGATCGCATAGGCAGGGTCCTTGGGAAACATAACGTGCGAGTCATCTTCAAACCTCAGAAGAAGCTAGCACAAGTGGTTCCGAGTGCAAAAGACCAAAGACCACCATTAAGTGCACCAGGAGTGTACAAGATACCCTGCTCATGCGGTAAAGTGTACATAGGAGAAACCGGGAGGAAGATCAGTACACGGATCAAAGAACATCAACGGTGTATAAAATATGGCCACATTGGACAATCAGCCCTGGCCGAGCATTGGATGGAAACTGGTCATGCCATTCAGTTCGATAAAGCCCAAAGTCTGGCCCCATCAAACAGCTATTTTTCTAGGAAACACCGAGAAGGCTTGGAAATCCGAAAACATCCGGACAATCTAAACAGAGATGGTGGATATCACGTCAATCCCATTTGGCACACCGTCCTCCCGGTTTTTTAATTGACCGGCCGATCAATTAAAACATCTGATTGGCTGGTGCAGTGATCTGGAACGATGACTGCAAGTATATAAGGAATGCCTGAGACACGGGAGCTTCAGTATCGGAGCTCTCAGCCCTGATGATGCAGACTGTAACGTTTGCGAAACGTCGGCACAACGCTGATTCTCAACACGGCCTCCATCCGGAAGCCACATACTCTTCAAATTACATAAAGAGCCGTGAAAGCCTTAAAACTAAAATTCTGGAATTCTAGGCCAATCAGAATGGCCGTTTCGTACATGTAGGGAGACGCCTCAGTGCCGGGTTATCAGGGCTCCGATGCTAAACATTTGAAAAGGTGGCAGCGTTCAGACGGATTTTCGTTTCGCGAACGCCAAAGTTCTTTTGTTCGAACCGAAGTTTGCTGTCCGTCTCTATCAAATGATGGAGCAACGAGAGATCGGCGTTTGTCACTTGTGCAACGAAGTATGCTGCGACATGCAGTTCTGTGTTTCGAAAAATGTGTTTATCCAAAGATACGCAGATTCTAGGTTCTTGAATACTTCAAATGAGATATATAAATCATATGATGTGACGCACAGTTCCAGCGATTTATTCAATGGACTAACACCGTTGATCGAACGTTCTTGAATGATGAAAAGGACAAAACGAATCTAGAAATGTAGAATGCGCATTGCACAGTCTTAAATGTTTCAGAGAGTTGAAAGAAATCACTTGACAAAATAGGAGAGAAAGCGTTTGCTGATCGCAACGCAAAATTATAGAGAAAATAGTTGGCTACTAACGGATAAGGGAAAAAAGAATTAACGAAGATTCGGATGATGAATGGATCAAATTTGAAAAACAAAAATATTATTTTGGGCGTCTGGGGACTCTGGAAACTTTTGAGACTTGTTATCAGGACTACCGGAACTCTTTTACGCGATCGAGGAAAAATATAAGACCACTATAGGTCAACAGGGAATGAGCGAGAACATTGCTCGATTCTAGCAAGGTACAGCTGCGGGAAAATAATGTTGAGTACCTGGAGCTTCTGGCTGCTTCTCCCATATGTTTTTATGTGTACTAGAAGTATCTGGTACGGCCAAATTGAATGAGACAAAATTAGGTCATGACGGGATGAGAGATGGGACTAGGCAAATGTTGCATGGTACATCCTTAAGAAAAATGCCCTCGTGCGTCTGAAGCTTGTGGCTACTTCTGAGACATGTTTTGTGTCTACTAGACCTCTGTGGTACTAAAAAAAACATACTAGACAATAATGAGTCAGCACGGACGAAGGAATGACACTGCTCCATTCATCGATGGTACAATTTCCATAAGAAAAAACTATTTTGTTTTTCTGGAGCTTCCGGCTACTTATTCCATATGTTTCTACGTGTACTAGAACGCTCCAGTACTGTAAAAAAAATATTAGACGATAATAAATCAGTAGAGAGTGAAGTAGAAAACACTCGATTGTTGCAGGGTGCAGCTTCCATACAATAAATAGTTGGCGCAACTAAGAGTTCTGGTTACTTCTTACTGATGTTTTTATGTGTACTAGACCTCTCTTGTGCTAAAAAAAATAATAGGCGAGAATATTAAGGTATTTAATATTTAGACGTAATATTCAATATTACAAGTGATCAAGGCATGAAAGGTGATATTGCTGGAACCTTGTATGGTACACCTTTGATATGTACCAGAACACTAGGGTAATAAGAAAAATATTAGACAACAATATCTCAGCAAGATATTAGAGATGAGACTGCTCGATTGTTGTATAGTACAGCGTCGTAAAAAAATCAGTTTGAGTGTCTGAAGATTCTGGCTATTTCTCAGGTATGTTTTCATATGCACGAGAACTCTATAGTAACTAGAAAAAATATTGGACAACAATGATTTGGAAAGGAATAAGAGATATGACTATTCCATTAATCCATTTGAACAGTTTCCATTTAAAAAATCATTTCGCACGTCTTAATCTCCTGGCTACTTCTCATATGTGTTTGTATGGGTACTAGAGATGTTAAATAACTATCTTTTACAATTACTTACAACAACAATATATTTACACTTATTTACAACATATTACAATACAGTTTTTACAATTTATTTACAAAATGTTTCACAGTCGACCCTAGTTGTTTGCTTGACAAATCTAAGGTGGTTATATGCGAATTGTGATAGCTAAAATATGACACGAAATGTTTCAATGTTACGCCAGATAAAGTTCTAACGAAAACGGCGTCGATATTCGTACCACCTTTAGTGGTAGGGTCATTTCTGCCGTTTATCGTACGCATAGAAAAATTGTCCTCAAGAAACGTTAGCAATGGTTCAGCATATGGAAATGAAAAATTTACATTGAAATACTCTTCGGATTCAATTTGCTCTTTCGAGACTTGTGCTCCAGCCCCAATGAATTTAAAAGCGATCGTTAACGATGAAGAGACACGAATTTTCATATTCTTTGCAGCCGCATAGAGCAAGTGCCGAGGTGTAACACCACGTCGATCAGTTCATCTTATCTCGCTCGATGCAATTTGATAAGGAGTTGTCACAAACCCGTCTCTAAATGTTCGCATTTGACCAAGATATATACCCGGGAATGATAACTATTCAGCGTAATCATCCAACAACAAACTTATTGGAACATTGTTTTCTCCCGGTGCAAATCGCAAATATCTATCCTCATCCCACAATAATGTTTGCTGTTGGGCGACAAGGCGATCATCGATTAATATTTCTTCAGTGACCTCATCGTTGGGCATATCACCATCCGTAACCGGGGCTGCGAGAAACGCCGGATCGATGGTGATATCGTTATAGAGTGGGGTTGTGCTGAGGAAAGTCAACCACTCGCGAACAGTTCTTTTGTTAACTAGTCCTTGGATGTAACTAGACTTGTGGATTTTCCTCTTTTTGATGTGGACGTTGACACTGTAATCCTCTCCGATATTACGAGGCAAACGATTGACCATCGTATTGACATTCACCGGAACATTAATGACCTGGAGGAAGAACCCAAACTGCCCATTGATGTGTCTCAATCGTTTTATCTCCATGAACGGAATTCTTGGCGAAATCAAACGTTCAGTGATAATATCGAGAGGAGGTAGATGGTCCGGCAGCGGTCGATATTTGAACCCGTTATAGGTGGCGAAATTCGGTATTTTGTTTGCTCGTAAGCTGCAAGCACATGCTGAACAGAACATTATATTCTCTGCTGCGATCCCCGATACAAGTGTATCGAGTAAATTTTGATCAATACCAGGAGGCAAAGACTTTAAATCATATCGAAACCATAACCTACCCCATATAGAACACGAAAACCTAAATGGATTGTTAGTAAATTTCGTTGAAATAGTCGTGGGCACGATTATGGCGATTGAACTGTGTATATGGCAATCGCGGCTCCTCTTGAATATTTTCAGCGGCAATCTCGATTACGCGTTGTTCACCATTATCGCCTTCCTGCGAAGCATTAAAAGATGAAGACGGTAATGATTGTGCATCGGCAAAGGGTATATTCGGTTTTCTATTAATACTCACAAGCTCGCTCCTTTCTGAGTTTTGATGAGCTGTAAACTGTTGCTCACGATCGGCAATCTGAGGCGGCAAGTCCTCTTTTTCAGCCCGGTTATAAGCGGTTTGCAATTTTTTTCTTGCTCGATATTTACGTTGGTATTCCACAGCTGCTTGCCGTCGTTGCTCTGGTTGAACGGTATCCTGACGAACCGTACACTCACGCTGGTGCTCTGCATTCATTGTTGTTTTTCCCACAACCCGCGATGTTGAAGGAACGGCATCGACCCATTGTTCAGTACTCGTATGCGTTAAATCCGATAATGGAGGATTAGCAGGAACTGAAATGAGAGTCTAATTAAAAAATTGTAATAAAGAATAGTTACGAAAATGTTATTAAATGTCTTTGTAATTTTGTTAATTTGATTTCACGTTTATTTTTTAATAATTATAATTCATTTTTTTCAATTTTATTACTTGATTTTTATTTTTATCAATTTTATTGGTTAATTTTTACTTTTATTCATTTTTATGTGGTTAATTTTATCTCATTAATAATTAAGTTTATAATTATTTATGTTTTTGGTGTTATTTATTATTCATTTTTATTTATTAATTTTTTTCATTTCATGGTATTAATCATTAATATTATTATTGTTATCAATGTTGATTAGTTTTATTGATACATTTTTTATTTTAAAATTTTCTTTTATTCATAAACTTTATTATTATTAATATTAATTTCGATAATTTTATTATTATTTTAATTGAGATTGATTTTGTTCTTATTTTTTTTACTTTTATTTATGAATTTTTATTTATTTTTTGTATAGCTTTATTAATCATTAATTTTATTATTCAATTTAATTTATATTCATTTTATTATTATTATGAATTTTCATTGTTTCAATTTTATTTTGTAAATTCCATTATATTTGATTCGTTATTGATTTTATTAGTTATTCATTTTATTAATTTCTGTTTTATTAACTGTGAATGTCAATTTAAAAAAAATATTTTTTTATATTATGAATAGTTAATTTTTATTTTTACTTATTGGTGAATTTGTTTAATGTTTATATTTTTCAATTTTATCAATTTTAATTCTTAGCTCTGAGCAAATTCATTAACTCGAAGCCCTCCAGAGAGACCACGGAGCGCCATCGATGAGCCCCATAGGCTTTCCGAAGGGCTCCGAGGAAATTAATTTACTCCTACGGAACGTCTTCGACGAGCTCCGTAGGCTCTCTGAAGGGCTTCGAGGAAATCAATTTACTCCTACGGAACCTCTTCGACGAGCTCCGTAGGCTCTCGGGAGGGCTTCGAGGGAATCAATTTACTCCTACGGAACCTCTTCGACGAGCTCCCCAGGCTCTCCGGAGGGCTCCGAACGTCATCATAATAAATAATAAATCTGCACTTTTTATCTTCAAATAAAATTTTTTTAAAGAGCAAATTTACTTACCGCTCGGCAAGTTGGCTTTTTGTTGCAGTTCACGTTCCAATTTCTTTTTCGCTCTACAGTTCCGTTGATATTCAGCAGCATTCTTCTTTCTTTCTGCCTCGAACCGAAATGAAGCCAGACGGGCTCTGTAATTCCGCTGATATTCTGCATTTGTTTTCCTTTTTTTCGTAGGTATCTCCGGTGGCAAAAGTCCAGCATTGGCACGTTCCATGCCCGGAGGACCATCGACTGAACCTGAATAAATGAACAGCATAATTTGATTTTTCTTTCTTCAACATTTTTCTTTATTTTTTTCTGAAATTTCATTTATTTATTGTGTTAATTTTTTTCATTCTGTAATTTAATAATTTTTAATCTATGCAAGCAAAGCAAAGTATTCACTTCAAAACAGCAAGGGAAAATGAATGACATACCTTCTTAGCTTCCTTCCGAAGCTTCAAGCGTGTCACGACCGTTGTCGGCCATGTCTAACCTCCGTAGACGAAGATTGGATGATATTCACAAGAATTGTTCTTTTATTTCACAGAAGCGCCAATAAAGGGCTTATCACACAGAACAGCATAATTCACTTTTTAATTCAACAAACTATTCACGTCAATTTTATTTTATTTTATCGCGGTATGTTGATGTCAATGTAGTAATTTCGCGTTCGGCTCTCCCGCGTGGGTAAATTCCATCTAACGCATGGTGACGCCACGCTTTCGTCAGCCGATGCGATACGGGGTTCAGCGAAGCCTCGAACCGGCTTCCGCGCATGCGTCGACAAGAGAGAAGGAGATACTCCCTGCCGCGCGCTCGAGCAAGAGCGAGTGAAAGCGAAGTGTGAAAGAGAGAAAATGACGCTCTCTCTCGTCAACGCGAGAGGAAGTATCACGCTGTCTCGGTCACACTTCACTCTCATTGGCTCTCGCTCCCGCGAGAAGGAGTGATACTCCCTCTCGCTCGCACATCAGTCTCCCGCTATCTTCTTCGATTCCACCATTCTCTTGTCCGGTTTAACATACGCGGTGAGGGAGAGAGAGAATGTCGCTCTCTCGCTTACACCTCCATCTTTTTCTATCTTCTTCATTCCTCTGTTATATCCCGGAGGGAGATTTAGAATGGACTCGCGAGGTTGCCGAGTTTGTGCGCGAATTTTGAAGAGAGGTAGATCGCGCTGTGAGTCTTAAATGGTTTCCGCGCGAGTTCCGAACACAGTTTAATAACAATTGGATTTAGACGATTTAAGGTGTGTGCTTTGGTTTGAGGTTGAGGTTCGCCCGATACCTTGATCGAATAATTTACTCTCGTGAGTGTTTCTTTCGATTTACAAATAGAGTTTATTAACACACTTGTATGTATATATCTATCGGTTGAATATAAGACGCGTACAGTGGATTGAGAAATATGTTAGACGGTTACGCGGACAGAGTATTATCTGAGTAAGTCGACTTTTCGTTTCGGAGACTGATTACAGAGTGACGCTCCTTCGTCTTACAAAAACGGCGAGAGTTCGGTTTTCGGAGGAGAAGGAGTTTTTTGGGAGAGTGCATTTTCTATGATGCGTTTTTTAGGGATTGGATAATCGGTCGTAAAAGTTACGTTAATTTTCGTGATAGGTTAGCGGAGTAGGGGAGCATGATTCTGGATTTCTTATTGGGTCGCGGGTGAGATAGACGCAATCGCTGCTCTATTTCCAAGAATCGGCCTTAGCGCACGTGTTCTCATAATTCTCGCTGAGGGCCTGTTTTACGACCGTGTGGAGTCACGGGCGAGTTTTCCGTAGCGGTCTGTTCGGGATTTGGAATGAGAGTTTCTGTTCGCTTTGGTCTTGCGTTTTTTCTATTCGGGAATTTTCCTAAGTGAGTTTCTCGCTTGGAGCACGTTTGCTCGTAAATTATATACTATCGGTGATTTAGTACGTGGGAGCGGATGCAAGTCGCATTCCCATTCTGGGTCTTGTGGCATATTTTGACTATCGCGTCCATAAAGTTTACAAAATATAACTTTGTTCGAAAAATGAGGGTGCCGCTATCGTGCACGTGTGCAATGATAATTTTTTGGGGTAAAGTAAAAAATTTGAAGGCTGGGACGTGACACCTCCATTCTCCTGGCCGGTTTAACTTACGCGCGGCTATCCGCTGTCGCTTAAGAAGTATTCACTTCAAAAATTATTCCGCCCCTTCGCAGCTTCCGGTTACATTTCAATCATAGATTTATGGGTACGGGAAGTTTCTAGTACTGTGGAAAAAGTATTAGATGTCAATAATTCATCACGGAATAAGAGGTGACACTGCTCGAATGTTGTAGGGTGGAGCTTTAATAATTAAAAATAGTTACGCGTGTCTCAAGCTTCTGCTTACTTCGTACATTTTTTTATATGCACTAGAATTTTTTAGCACTGTACAAAAAATATTAGACAACTACAGATCATTATGAGATGAGAGGTGCAAAGCTCTGAAGCAAAGGGCCACTTCTCATATTTGTTTGTATGGGTGGTAGACCTTTCCAGTACTGCGAAAAAAAATAGTAGACAAGAACAGGTTATCGAGGAATTGAGAGGTGAGATAGCTCGATTGTCCAACGGGGCACGTTGCAAAAAAAAAAACTATTTCCTGCGTTCGAACCTTCTGGTTACTTCGGACATATGTTTTTATGTATACGAGAACACATTCCAGTACTAAAAAAAAACTATTGGACAACAATAAGTCGGCGAGCGACAAGCGGTATCACTGCTCAATTGTTGTATGGTAGAGCTTCAATTAACGGCGGGGTAAAGTTAATTCGGCGAAAAAAAGGAATGTTCTTAAGATTTTTTTTTGGCGTAACGAATAGTGTTCGTTTATTGAAAAATTTACATATAATGAAGTAACATTTGAACAAAATTCTCCTAAATTTGCATTGCAAAATATTCAAAATTGAGCATGTGAAAATAATCCCCGGAGGCGCCTTGACAAAAAGTTGGTTTGCGGTGTGCACCATAACTCGCAACAGAATCATCTGAAGCAAAAAAATCAAAATGCATTTGTTAAAGGAGATGTTTCTCGAGGTAATGACGGGAGGATTTTTTTTTTCGATTTTTCGATTTTTCGTAGCACTAGGGAGCCACTAACCCGATTTTTCCTAAGAAATATCGGCTAATTTGTTGTTGAAAAATTAGTAATTATTAAAAAAACAAAAAAGCTCTCGACAATACCTGGAGAATTATGTGAAGAAGTACTGTGCAAAATTTCAAAGCGATTGGTCCAGTAAATTTTGAGTTATCGTGCACACGGACTTCAAATATGACAAGTCTCAGAAAAACGGTTTGAAAAACGCAGAAGAGTTTGGTCGCTTAGCGCTCATTGCACATAAGTTTGAGAACACTTATCGATTGCATAAAAATCTGAGAAAATTCATGCATATTAAAGGTACTCAAAAGATTAATTTTGCATAATAATTTCAAAATGTTATTAACAAAATGATGGAAAAAAAAATTAGTGAACAAATTTCCCCGCAACCCAATTTTTTTTCGTTATTCGTTCATTTTCCTGAATACGTATAAATTTTTTCAGATTTTTCAATTATCTTTGAATTTTTAGAAATTCAAAATAAAACTCGATAATTTTCTTATACTTACTCAAAGTCGTCGATGCCAGGTCCGTAGAGCAAAAGGCTTCCATCAAGATGATCGAGAGCATCTCCTTATCCCATGTAACCTTGATCTTGAAATCAAGACCTTCTTTTTTGCATGTTTGGAATGTAACTTTTCCATCACACTTCACACATTTGACTACAGTAGCAATATTCGAAAAAACAAGAACGAAATCTATCTATCGATAATGTTTTTGGATGCCTTCTACCACCCCAGCGGGATTATTTTTAAAAAATTTCGCTGACGCGCTATTAGCTAACGGTTCGTCGTTTTTACGCTTTTGAGGAGACACTTTTGTTTTCGGTCGGCACAATTGCCCAATACCGTTCTCACGATCTTGTCTGCTTATTTTTCGAGGCATTTTTCGAGGTACGAACACGAACGAAAACGGACTCAATCTGTTAGTCTGACTTGCTACTGCTGAGCACGGGATACAGCGGTCAACTGATGTACAGACTAATGTGTATACTAATATGCACCATGCCTCGAATATACATAACGGGACCGGAACAGGCCCGTTTATCATGAAATTTATTCGGGGTCGAAAAATACAATAGCGCGCCGCGCAGCTGCCGCCCAGGTATAAAACCCGGCATGGAGCAATAGACGCTCAAATACTCATAACTTCGTCAATTTTACTCCGAACGACTTGAAATTTTAACACAATATTCTTGATATATTAGGCAATCATTTAAAAGAAATGTTTAAATGGAAAAAAAAATTTTAATACTTTACCCCGCCCTTAAAAAAATTGTCATGCGTGTCTGAAGCCCGTGACTTCATCTCACATGTGTTTTTATGTGCAATAAAGCGCGCCAGCGCTTAAGACAACAAAATGCACGACGTAAATAAGCAAGGCATGAGAGGTAAAAGTGCTCGATTGTTGCATGGTAAATCTTCCATAAAAAAAAATTATTTAGCGCGTCTGAACATTCTAGATACTTCTCAGATCTGTAATTATTGTACTTGAACTCTTCAGAAAAAAAAAATATTGTACAGCAATAAATCGGTAAGGGTTCAAAAATGACACTGCCCGACGGGTTTATGGTACTGTTTTCATTAAAAAAATAATAATTTGTCACTTCTGAAGCTTCTGGCTACTACCCATATGTGCTTTTATGTGTACTAGCACTCTTAAGTGCTCAACAAAAAAAAATTAGACAACGATAAGTTAACGAAGAATGAGAGATGATACTGCCTGATTGCTGTATCGTACACCTTTGACCGAAAAATACATTTTCTGCGTCTAAAGCTTCTGGCTCCTTCTCCTATGTGTTTTCATGTGTACTAACACTCTGTAATACTCCGAAAAAAAATATTAAGCAACAACAGGTCGCCACGAGATAAGCGATGAGATTGCTGGATAGTTGTACAGCGCAGCTTTCATGACAAAAAAAATCGCGTCTCCGAAGCATCTGACCACTTCCCAGACATGTTTTTATGAGCACAAGAAGTCTCTTGTACTGGCAAAAAATATTTGACAGTACTAACTCACCAAAACCATGAGAGCTGTGACTGCTCGATTGTTGTATACTACAGCGTCATAAAGAAAAATAATTTTGAGTGTCTGAAACTTCTCACGTATGTTTTCATGTGCAACTCTCTGGGATTCTAAAAATGAGACAACACCAACCCATGCAGAGATGAGAAATGAGACTGCACGACTGTTCCGCGGTGCACCTTCGACAAAACAAAATGGTTTGTGAGTCTGAAGCTTCTGGCTACTTCTGAGACATGTTTTTATGTGCACTAGAACTCTTTAGTACTTCAAAAATTATATTGGACAACAATAAGTCAGAAAGGATTAAGAGAGGAGGCTGCTCGATTGTTCTATGGTACAGTTTCTATGAAAAAAATATTTCGCACTTACCATTGTCCAAATTATTTTGAACTGCTAGGGAGTTATAGTATCCCTCAATCCGTGAACGTGGGTCGTTTTCGTCCTTCCCAACATTATTTTCTTTGCAGATTGCTTAATATTTAATGGAAAAAAATATATTAAAAATAAAAAAGAAGGATAAAACGCTATTTTTCCTTGAGAAGTACGGCCTGAAGCTCGATCATAACTTTTTTCAGACTTTTTTCGTTGACAACTGTTGGTTTAGTAGTGCAAAAACAAAAACGTCCCAGATTTACGGGATAAAGGTGCCTCATATACCTTCACGGATTGAGGGGTACACATGAAAACGCATGGAAGAATCAGCCATAAGCTTCAGAGCTGCGAAATAATTTTTTAAATGAAAACTGTAGCGTAGACCAATGGAGCAGTGTCATCTCTCATCCCTCAATGAATTATTGTTGTCTGATATTCTTTTTTTGTCATTACCTAAGAACACTTAGTAAACATAAAAACATGTCTGAGAAGTAGCCAGGTGCTTTAGAGGCGCGAAACAATTTGATTATGGAAGGTACGCGGTAGAACAAACGAGCAGTCATATCGTTAATATCACGCTGTCTTATTGCTGCCTAATATTTTTTCAAAGTAGTGCAAAGTGGTAGTGTGCATGTAAACATATGGAAGAAGGAGCTGGAAGCTTTAGAAATAAGACATAAGTATTTTGTTCCAAGGTGTACGGTTTGGCAGTCGAGCAGTATCATCTCTTATTCTTTGCTAACTTATTGTTGTCTTATTTATTTTGTTGAGTACTCGAGCATTCTAGCACACATCAAAACATATATCAGAAGTAGCCAAAAGCTTCAGACGAGCGAAACGATTTTTTAAATGCAACGTGTACCATAGGAACATCGAGCAATCTGATATCTCATCTCTTACATATTTATAGCTGTATTATTTTTTTAAGTACTGGAAAGTTCTTGTACATATAAAAACAGATCTGAGGAGTAGCCGGATGCTTCCGAGGTGCGAAATAACTTTTGTTATGGAAGCTGCGTGGCGCAGTACGCGAGCTGGCGTATCTCTTGTCTCTTGATGACTGATTGTAGCCTAATATCTTTTTAAAGTAGTGCAGAGTGTTCGTACACATAAAAACATATGGGAGGAGGAGGCAGAAGCTTTAGTCGCACGAAATCATTTTTGGTCGAAGGTGCACGATACAGCAATCGAGTAGAAGTATCGCTCATACTTCGCTGATGTAGTCGTGACTAATTTTTTTCGGCGGGCACTCCTAGTAGACACGAAAACACACACGAAAAGTAGCCGAAATCTTCAGAAGTGTGGAATGATTTTCTAAATGGAAACTGTACCACAGAACAGCGTTTCCCAATCTTTTTCAACTATGGACCCCTTGAGCCCATTGCCACTTCGACGGCGGACCCCCTAGGCCGCGCTCGTTCATTTTGTATGTCTATTCGTGTTGTCCGCAGACCCCTTGGGACATGCTCGCGGACCACAGGTTGGACAACCCTGCCATGGAACAATCGAGCAGTCTCATCTCTCATCCCTTACCTATTTATTGCTGTACAATATGTATATTTTTTAATAGTGGATAATTCTAGTGCACTTGAAAACATATGTGGGAAGTAGTTCGAAACTTTACACACACGACACAATTTTTTCAAGTAGCTCCACCGCAGAACAATCGTTTTGTATCACTTCTCATTCCTTGATGACTTAATGGTGGCTAGTATGTTTTTCACAGTGCTAGACAGTTTTCGTACGTAAAAACCTTGCCTGTGAAGTTGCCAGAAGCTTGAGCGGCTTCAGATAATTATTTTTTATGGCGGCCTATACTTTACAACACTCGAGTAGTGTCACCTTTCATCCCTTGATGACTTATTGTTGCCTTTTTTTTTGGTACTAGAGTTCCTTAGTGCACATGAAAACAAATATTCTTTAGTACTGTGAAAAAATACTGGACAGCAATAAGTAATCGGGTAATGAGAGGTGACACTTCTCGATTTTTGTACGGTGGAGCTTAAATAAAAAAGATTTTTTGTGTGTCTGAAGCTTCTGGCTAGTTTGTACATAGGTTTTCATGTGTACTAGAAGTCTCAGTACTGGGTAGAAAAATACTATGAAACAATATGTCAGCTTGAGATAAGAGGTGAGACTTCTCGAATCTCGTATGGTGGAGTTTCCATAAGAAGAATGATTTCGTGCGTCTGAAGCTTTTTGTTACTTCTGCAATATAGTCTTATCTGCACGAAAATATTGTAGTACTGTAAAGATATATTAGACAGCAATAAGTAAACCCTCTTAATAAGCGAGACATGGGAGATGAGATTGGTCGATTGTTGTATAGTACAGCCTCACAAAAAAAATTATTTTCAGTGTTTAAAGCTTCTGGCTGCTTCTTCATAATGTTTTCATGGGTACTCGAACTCTGTAATACTATTTAAAAAAGTATTAAGCCATATCAAATCACCAGAGAGTCAAATGGAACAACATTCGATTATTGTATGGTGCAGCTTCCATACAAAAAGTACTTCGCGCGTCTGAAGCTTCTGGCCACTTGTTTCATGTGTTTTTATGTGTACGCGATCTCTCTAGTGGTTGAAAAAAATATTGAGCAACAGTAAATTGGCAAATGATAAGAGGTGAGGCTGCGCGATTGCTGTATTACAGCCTTGTTGTGTTGTGTTGTATTACAGTTGTATTGTACAGCCTTATGAAAAAAAGGAAAATCATTTTGAGCGTCTGGTGCTTCTGGCTACTCCTCACATACGTTTTTCTTTGTACTAGAACTCTCTAGTACTGTAAAATACAGTAATGAGAGAACAATAAGTCACGAAGGGATGAGAGATGCGACAGCACGATTGTTGTATGATACATCTACAAAAAAAAATTGTTTCGTGCAGCTTACTTCCCACATATGTTTTTGTGTGTACTAGAATTCCCTGGAACTGTAACAAATATTGAACAACAAATAGTCAACAAGGGATGAGAGGTGACATTGTCCGATTCTAGCAGGGTACAGATGCGGGAAATAATGTTGAGTACCTGGAGCATCTGGCTGATTCTCCCGTATGTTTTTATGTGTACTAGGAGTCTCTAGAACTGCAAAAATGAGTGAGACAAAATTTGGTCATGACGGGATGAAAGATGGGACTAGACGAGTGTCGTATGGTACATCTTAAAAGAAAAAATTACTTCGTGCGTCTGCAGCTTGTGGTTACCTCTGAGACATGTTTTTGTGTGTACCAGACCTCTGTAGTATTTTTAAAAAATACTAGGCAATGATGAGTCAGCAAGTCCAAAGAGACGACACTGCTCGATTCATCTATGGTACAATTTCCACAAGAGAAAACTATTTTGTTTTTCTGAAGCTTCCGGCTACTTACTCAATATGTTTGTATGTGTACTGGAACGCTTTAATACTGTAAAAAAATATTAGGCGATAATAAATCGGTAGAGAGTTAAGTAGAAAAAGCACACGATTGTTGTAAAGTGCAGCTTCTATGCAAAAAAAATTTTCACGCAACTAAGAGTTCTGGTTACTTCTCACCGATGTTTTTATGTGTACTCCAACTCTACCGTGCTAAAAAAAATATTAGGCGACAATATTTAGATATTTAATATCCAATATTACAAGCCATCCAGGTATTAAAGCAAATATTTAATAATACAAGTCATCAAGGGATGAAAGGTGATACTAGTGAAACGTTGTACGGTACATATTTTATATGTACTAGAACACTCGTGTAATAAGAAAAAATATTAGACAACAGTAACTCAGCATGATATTAGAGATGAGACTGCTCGATTCTTGTATAGTACAGTGTCGTTGAAAATCACTTTAAGGGTCTGAAGCTTCTGCATAATTCTAACATATGTTTTATGTGCACGCGAACTCTCTAGTATGGTCAACAAAAAGTAAGGCAACGGTAGGTCATGAAGGGATAATAAATGAGACTGCACGATTGTTGTATGGTGTACCTTCGACAAAGAAAAATTATGTCGTGATTCTGAAGCTTCTGGCTACTTCTCAGGCATGTCTTTATGTGCACGAGAAGTCTCTAGTACTTCCAAAAAATATTAGACAACGATGAGTTGGAAAGGAATAAGGGATGAGACTCCACCATTGTTCCATTTAAGCAGTTTCCATTCAAAAAATCACCTCGCACGTCTACATTTCCTGGCTACTTCTCATATGTATTTGTATGATTACTAGAGATCTTAAGTACTCGACAAATAAAAATTAGGCAACAATAAGTTAGCGAAGAAGGCGGATGATATTGCTCGACAGCTGTATCGAATACCTACGACCACAAAATTGTAACGTGCGTCTAAAGCTTCTGGCTTGTACTCCCATATATTTTCACGTCTACTGACACTCTGTGCTACTTCGAAAAAAATATTGGGCAACTAGAAGTCAGCAACCGATAAGAAAAAAGACTGCTCAATGATTATACCGCGCAGCTTTCATAAAAAAAAATTATTTTGCGCCTCTGAAACATCTGGCTACTTTTCCGGCATGTTTTAAGGAATACTTGAAGTCTCTTGTACCGTGAAAAAAATACTATACAACAATACGTCAGGAAGAGATGAAAGGTCACACCGCTCGATTGTTGTAGCGTACAGGCTTCGATAAAAAAAAAAGTTATTCCGCGCCCCTGAAGCTTCTGGCTACTTCTCAGATATGGTTTTATATGTACTAGGACTTTTTCGTACTGTGAAAAAATTATTAGACAATAATAAGTCATCAAGACCAGAACTCTCGAGTACTGCATAAAATACTCGACAGCAGCGAGACATAAAGGAATGAGGGGTGACACTGCTCGATTGTTGTGCGGTGGTGCTTCAATAATAAACATTATTAAGTGTGTCTGTAGCTGATGACTACTTTACATACATGTTTTTACGTGTACAGAAACTCGCCAGTGGTAAGAAAAAAAAAAATTGGACAACGATGAATAGGCCCTTGCCTATTCAGTTTCAGTTTCATCTCTCATCCCTCGATGAGGTGAAACTGGTCGATTGTTGCATGGTACAGCTTCCGAGAAAAAATTTATTTAGCGCATCTGAAGTTCCTGGTTACTTCAGAGATCTGTTTTTATATGTGCTAGAGGTCTCCAGTAGTGAAGCAGAATAACTTGGACAGCAATAAATCATGGTGCTGAAGTTTGCATCGTTGGAACGCAACGAAAGTTCCATTTTACGTTTTATTTTCCACATTTTTATTATTATAGGTGTCACGTCGCGACCAAATGCGTACAATGTCTTTTTAAGCCTAATACCCACGATAGCGGAATTCTCATTTTTCGACGGATCTGAATATTTTCTTTAGAGTTAGGCCTACCACGGCGGAAACGTAGCCTATCCATAATAATATAACTAAGCGTTTCTCGTACCTTCCTACGCGAAAGCGTAGCGGTCTTAACGATATCGAGAACAAATATACAAGCGGGAAAATTTCGAACAGTCTCGTTGTAATCCGAACAGAGTCCGAGTACCAAAAATACACAAAGGAAACCTTCGGGTTACAAGGATGACGAACACGTGAAGCGACACGCAAGAAATGCGTGATGATATTCATAAAGACGTAAATATATAACGACGCAACGATACCGAATGCTAACGACCATCCAAGAGCGGAAAAATGTCCAAATCCTCAAAATATACACTCGCTAGGAGAAAATCCTCCGACCCAGGAAGTTGCCGCGGTCATAAAACTGCGTTGATATTTCCCATGCGGACTCGCGGGCCTCGGTCAACAAGCCCTATCTCGAGCGTGCGTTCTTGGCGCCGACAAGGCCCCGTTTTCGTCTATATTTTTCCGCGCTCCAGATAAAGAAGCGCAGCTCCAATTCCCGGAAATAGAGCGACGGTTCTGGCTATCGCAACCTACTCCTCGCTCCCACTCTCATTCCAACTTATACATATTTTCCACCAATCCAAAAGAATGCACCCCCAAATGTGCACTCTCCCAGGGGGCCAGTCTCCCACCATCTCAGCATCCCAATTTTTCCTACATCCTAGAAGAAGAAAATGACCAAGTCAGTCTTCCGGCAACCACGATCACACACACTTCTTTTTATCGAGTCTCAATACGAGACTCCAGTCAGAATCTAGCGAGCTCATATCTAGAGTTCCTTAACCGATATCCATCGCGTTGAATATTCATTTCCTTTCTTGTAAAGCGTACGCTGTCTTGCAACTCGAGTTTATACAAATCTTGTACTTCGAAAGTTCTCTAACAGTTACGCGATAATCTTAAGAATTTTGACATTTGTATTACGCGCAATATTTCATTGTATTTTCCATTCTCGAACCGCGAAATCCACGAACACTAGAATCTGTGTCACCGAACATTTGCTGTATCCGTCACACACACACCCACACCTTCTGCGAGCGTTCGGACCATCGACGAAGGGCCCTTAGTTTTACGACCGTACCTGACACCCAAGCGACTGGGTCAACGCCGAGACGCATCAATGTAAGCGAACACATTTTCACCCTTTCGTCTTCAATTTGTATCTTTAAAATAATAGGATCAACCCATACGGCTGATTCTAATAAATTGCGAGTCAATCGAACACAAGTGTCACAACCGTTATTTTCAACGATTGGATCATCCACGAAATTCTTTAAAATTATCCTTTCCACCAGCACGTCCCCTTTTTAACCCTCATCCCGTGCTATTGCGCTAGGCGTAGGCAAGAAAGAGGGATACCACACATATATATATATGCCCACGTCCCCTCAGGACGTGACATAGGCGATCTTTTTTGATAGATTTTTATGTAGATCGCAAAATAAATATCTTAAAAAATGGTTGATGGATTTTTGTAGGCGAAATCTACCAAAATAAATTAAATTCATTGCAGTCCAACCATGTAAACTTCAGCATCGTAATAAATCTGTAAGGGGTAAGGAATGAGACTGCTCTATTCGTTTGTGTTACAGTTTCCATTGAAAAAATCATTTCTCCCGTCTGGAGCTTCTCACTTCTGGCTCCTTCTCCCATATGTTTTCATGTGTACTGACGCTCGTTAATACTTCGAAAAAAATATTAGGCTACAACAGCTCGGCAAGAGATAAGCGAAGAGACTGCTCAATAGTTGTGGCGCAACTTCCGTAAAAAATATATATATTTCGCGCCACTGTAGCATCGTGTTATTTCTCAGACATGTTTTTATGGGTACAAGGAGTCTCTAGTACAGTGAAATAAAAAAATATTAGACATCAATGGCTCACCACAACAAGAGAGATGAGTCTGCTCCATTGTCGTCTACTACAGGCTCATAACGAAAAATAATTTTGAGTGTCCGACGCTTTTGGCTATACATCTCACGTATGTTTTTATGTGCAACTCTCTAAGACTGTAAAAAAATGAGACAACGATAAGTGATGAAGAGATGAGAAACGAGACCGAACGACTTGCATGGTACCGCTTCGACAACAAAATTAATTCGTGAGCATGAAGCTTCTGGCTAATACTCAGACATGTTTTTATGGACACTAGAACTCTCCAGTACTTCAAAAATATATTACATTATTATAAATAGGCATAAAAACAACAATAAATCAGAAAGGATGAGGAGATGAGACTGGTCGATTGTCCTATGGTGCAGTTCCCATAAGAAAAATAATTTCGCACTTAATGATGCCCAATTTTTTTCAACTACTAGCGAGGTATAGTAAACATGAGAACGCATGTAAGAAGTGAGTAGAAACTTGAGAGAACCGAAAGCATTTTTTGTTGTGCTTGTGCCCGTCTGTAATATCAAGCAATCGTTTGCACCCATTCGTACTGATGAGAATATCGTTTGGACCTTTCAGAAAACTTTTGTACCCGTTGGTATCGACGAGTATATCGTTTGTACCACCGAGGAAACGTTGGTACCCGTCTGTACTATCGATGAATCGTTTGTACCCATTCGTACTGACAGATGTATCGTTCGTACCACCGATAAAACGTTTGTACCCGTATGTACTATCGAGCAATCGTTTGTACCCGTTCGTGTAGACGAGTATATCGTTTGTACCACCGAGAAATCGTTTGTACCCGTTTGTACTATCGAGCAATCGTTTATACCCGTCTGTAATATCAAGCAATCGTTTGTACCCATTCGTATCGACGAGTATATCGTTCGTACCACCGAGAAATCGTTCGTTCCCGTTCGTACTGGCGATTAATCGTTTGTACCCATTCGTACTGACGAGTATAACGCTTGTACCACCGAGAAAACGTTTGTACACATTCGTACTGACAGATGTATCGTTGGTACCACCGACAACACGTTTGTACCCGTCTGTTCTATCGAGCAATAGTATGTACCCGTTTGTATCGACGAGGATGTCGTTTCTAAAACCGAGAAATCGTTTGTACCCGTCGGTACTATCGGGCAATCGTTTGTACCCGTTCGTACGGACGGGTACAAATGTTTTCTCGGTGGTACAAATGGGAACAAACGATTTCTTGGCGGGGCAAGCCATATACTCATCAGTACGACCGGGTACAAAGTATCGCTCGATAGTACAGACGGGTACAAACGTTTTCCCGGTGGTAAGAACGCTATACTTGTCAATATGAACGGGTACAAACGATTGATCGATAGGACAGATGGGAACAAACGATTTCTCGGTTGTACGAACGATATACTCGTCGATACGAATGGGTACAAACGATTGCTTGATATTACAGACGGGTTCAACCGATTGTTCGCTAGTACAGATTGAAACAGACGATTTCTTGGTGGTACTAACGATATACTCGTCGATACGAACGGCTACAAACGATTGCTCGATAGTACAGATGGGTACAACCATTTTCTCGGTGGTACAAACGATACACTCGTCAATATGATCGGGTATAAACGATGGCTCGATAGTTCAAATGGGAACAAACGATTTCTCGGTGGTACTATCGATATACTTGTCGATACGAATGGGTACAAACGATTGCTCGATAGTACAGATGGGTACAAACTTTTTCTCGGTGGTACAAACGATATGCTCGTCGATACCAACTGGTGCAAACGATTGCTCGATAGTACAGACGGGTACAATCGATATACTCGTTGATACGAACGGGTACAAGCGATTGCTCGATAGAACTGATGGGTACAAACGTTTTCTCGGTGGTACAAACGATATGCTCGTCGATACCAACGGGTGCAAATGATTGCTCGATAGTACAGACGGGTACAATCGATTTCTCGGTGGCACAAACAATAAACTCGTCGATACGAACGGGTACAAACGATTTATCTATAGTACAGACGGGTACAAATGCTTTCTCGGTGGTACAAACGATATACTCGTCATTTCCAACGTGTGCAAACGATTGCTCGATAGTACAGACGGATACAAACGATTTCTCGGGGGTACAAACGATATACTCGTCGATAGGAACGGGTCCAAACGATTCATCGATAGTACAGACGGGTACAAACGATATACTCGTCGGCACGAACCAGTAAAAACGATTGCTCGGTGGTAGCAATGACAATGACGTCAGTTCGAACGTCAATGACGCCCGAATAAAAAAAAATCATTACTTTATTTCAATTGTTTTTAATAAAAAAAAATCACCGGTATGAACGGGTACAAACAATGCTCGGTGCAATCGCGATTATTAAAACGATTTAGCTCTTAATGGGTTGCGGCCCATTTTTTAATTCCCTTGTACTATTTTCTTCCTGAAGGTACAAACGAAATTAAAGGTGGTACAATCGGGTACAAACCTAGTACAAACGAATGCAAAAAAAAAATTACATTCGGTAAAGTCGGTTGCCGACTTCACATAGATCAATTTATGCAATAGTATTTTTAACTATTAGAGAGATCGAGTGTACATAAATACACATGAAACAAGTAGCCGGTAGCTTCAGACGCGCGAAATACTTTTTGTATGGAAGCTGCACCATGCAATAATCGAGTGCTGGTATATTTGACTCTTAGCTGATTTGATATGGCCAAATATTTTTTTTGATAGTACCACAGAGTTCAAGTACCCATGAAAACATATTGAAGAAGTAGCCAGCAGCTTTAGACACTGGAATTAAATTTTTCATAACGCTGTACTAAACAACAATCGCGCAGTCCCAGCTCTCATGCCTTGCTCAGTTAGCGTTGTCTCACATTTTTCTTTGAGTACTACAAAGTTCTGGTACATATCAAAACATGTCTGAGAAGTACCCCGAATCTTGGGATACGCGAAATAAATTTTTTGATTGAAGCTCCACCACACAACGATCGTGCTATCGCATCTCTTATCCATTGATCGCTCATTGCTGTCTAATATTTTTTCTCAGTACTACAGAATTTTTTACACGAAATAATTCTTTTCTCATGGAAGCTCCACCATACAACGTTCGAGAAGTCCTACCTGGCATCTATAATCGACTTATTGTTTCAAAGTATTTTACTTCACAGTACTGAGACTTTCAGTACCCATAAAAATCTATGTAACAACTAGCCAGAAGCTTCGGACAAACAAAACATCTATTTAATCGATGCTCCACCGCACAGAACCCGAGCAGTGTCACCGCTCATTCCTTGATTACGTAATGGTGTCCTCCAGTATTATTTCACAGTACTAGAGGGTATGTGTTTTTATGTTTACTAGAGATCTCTAGTACTATGAAAATGATTGGCCAATCATAAGTCATCAAGGGATGGAAGGTGACACTGGTCGAGTGTTGCAACGTATAGGCTTCTATGAGAGATAACTTTTTCATGCCGCTGAAGCTTCTTGCTACTTCCCAGACAAGGTTTTTGTGTACAAAAACTCTCTAATACTGTGTAAAAGTACCAGACTCCATTAAGTCATTAAGGAATGAGAGGTGACACAAAACGATTGACCTGTGGTGAAGGTACTTAAAAAAATTTGTGTTGTTTGCGTGAAGTATCTGACTACTTCCCACAGATGTTTTCACGTGCACTAGAATTTTCCACTATGACAAAAATATATTGTACAGCACCAAATAGGTACGGGATGTGCGATGAGACTGCTCGATTGTTCTATGGCAGGGTTTCCCAACCCGTGGTCTGCGAGCATGTGCCACGGGTCGTGCGGACAGCACGAATAGACATACAAAATTAAATACCGCGGCCCAGGTGGTTCGCCGCTAAAGGGGCGAGGGGGTCAGGAGCTGAAGCTTCTGGCTACTTTTCGTATGTGTTTTCATGTGTACTAGGACTCTTGAGTACCCACCAAAAAACAATTAGTCACGAATGTATGAGCGAAGTATGACAGATAATTCTGCTCGATTGCTGGATCGTACACCTTCGACCAAAATACTTATTTCGTGCGTCCGAAGCTTCTGCCTCCTTCTCGCATATGTTTCTGTGTGTACTAAGACTCTGCGCTACTTAAAAAAAAAAGATTAGGCTACAATAAGTCATCAAGAGACAAGAGATAAGACTGCTCGCTTGCTGTGCCATGCAGCTTCCATAATAGAAGTATTTCTCGCCTCTAAACCACCGGGCTACTTCTCAGACATGTTTCTATGTTTACTAAGTGTTCTTTAGTACTGCCAAAACAAATCTCACACAACAATCAGTCATCAAGGAATGAGAGGTCACACTGCTCGATTGGTCTACGGTACTGTTTTTATTTTAAAAACTGTTCCGTGCCTCTGAAGCTATGGCTAATTCATACATGTATATTCATAGGAACTAGCATTCCCTTGTACTGTGAAAAAAATATTAAGCGACAATAAGTCGTCAAGGGATGAGGGGTGACCTGCCGGATTGTTGTAGGGGGCAGGCTTTCACTAAAAAAAATTCTTTTTGGCCTCTGAAGCGTCTGGCTACTTCTGAGACTTGGTTTTTTGCTCACTAGAACACTCGAGTACTGTGAACAAAAATACTAAACAGCAACGAGTCATCAAGGAATGAGAGGTGTCGCTGTTCGAGAATTATCCGGTGGAGTTTCAACAAAAAACATGGTTTTGCGTATATATCGGGCTTACACTCTCATGACATTAGTATGGCATAAATGTAACTGCGAAAGTAAGAGCAGCGACATACCAGCTTAAACTGTGTCGTGGACAATTATCAACAAATGTGTGGAAAATGCTTGTCTCGGCCCTTATACTGCCACATATTCATTATTGCAGTTTAGTACTAGCCGACATTTCTGAAGAACTGACTACACGACTCCAGCGGGCGTTTAATATTGGCAATCGATTCATATTTGGTGCGAGGCGTGATGAACATTTCACACCGTACTATCGTAAACTGGCGTGGTTGGAGGTTGCTGAGCGACGCAAATTAATGTTGGCAATGTTTGTTTTTAAGATATGCACTAATAAACAGCCGGAGTATTTTCTGAAAAGCTTCATGTAAAACTCCACCATTAAAATTTTTCTCTGCCTCATTCTTAAACGAGTATTTTGCATCACTTTCTTCATCACCAACTTCATTAAATTGGGATGAAACTGAAGCGGTCCTGATGGATGTAGCAGGTCCCGATTTAACTTTTTCCTTCAAAATTATCGAAAAAAAACACCATTAGTCACGCATTACTTTTGGTAAAGTCTTCCTTTCGTGCAGCGACCGCTGGGGGTGTTTCCGCTTTTAGCCTTAAAAATGCGTCCTCTACTTCAGTTGTCGACTATCCCCACAAGATTTTCAATGATTCCATTAAAGTTGGTCATTTCCCGTCGCTGTGGAAACGAGTCCAAATTCGACCGCGTCTCAAATCAAACCTTCCTAGCTTTCCCTCGGATACTCGCCCGATTACAAACTTGTCAGAACTATCAAAATTGTTTGAGCCTATTATTAAAGCGCCGATTGTGAATTATATCAGCACTCACAACATTCTTGACCCTATGCAATCGGCGTACAGTCTGTTTTTCGACTGAAACTGCTATGATAAGGATTTGCGACGAGGCGCGATCATCTATGGACCAAGGAAGACTTATGATCCTTATAATGTTCGATTTTAGTAAAGCTTTCGACAAAGTACCTCATCTTATGTCGCTACGCATATTAAAACTCATGTAATTTTGTGCCCTTCATCTAAAATGGATCCATTCGTATCTTTCTGGTCGCATGCAATCGGTAGTCGTTGACAGTGGCTCAAACTCATCGTGGCTCTCTACTAATCTCGGTGTTCCTCAGGGCCCTGTTTTGGGGCCGCTCTTGTTTTCGCTTTTTATCAATGAAATTTCGCAGTGTTTAAGGTATACGAATCATCTGGTGTTTGCTGACGATTTCCAGATCTATCGCAGTTGTCTACCCCACAACCTAAATCAATCCCTTGAGTGCATAAATCGAGATACCAAAGCAATATATGAGTACTTTCGTGAAAATGAACTATCTCTGAGTTACGAATGGTCAAAGGTCCTTGTGATTGGCAGCAATGTGCGTATTCGTTTGTTGAACTTGGACAATCTGCCAAAGACCTCGGTAGGCACTGTCGCTTTGCCTTATGTTTCTGAACATCGGAATTTGGGTCTAGTCATGTCATCGACGCTCTCATGGAAACGTCATGTAGCGTGTATCTCTCGGGATATTCATGGTCTTTTACATAAAATGAAGTTCCACAAAAATTCTCTTCCCACTGATGTGCGAGCTGCGTTAATAAGAACGTTGATCCTCCCTAGACTGGATTATTGCTGCACTGTTTATTGCAACCTCCCGATCACCTTGGACCAAAAGTTGCAGAGCCTTGTAAATTGCTGCATCCGGTTACTCATTAATTTGCGCAGAGACAGCCATATTACACCTTTCAGGCATCAGTTGGGATGGCTTTCTGTTAAAAATCGCCGCTCATACTTCTCAGCTATTCTGGCATACAAAGTCGTAAATGGTACTGTCCCCGCGTATATCGCGGAATTGTTCGAGCGCGTACGACCCGAGTTGCGAACCTCTCAGAGAGCTCCCCAAGCTACCTTTAGAACCCTTCCGCTAGAACCAATGTGTACATGTATACAGTTTCCGTATCTGCATGCCGATTGTGGCATTCACTTCCGGCTCACCTAACTTCGGCTCCCTCGCTTGTCGTTTTCAAATTGCTACTCTATAAATACAAGCTTGAAAATGAAGCAGCTAGAGCGTAGATGCATGATATCGAAATAAATAAATGAAATGTGATGATGTACCTGTCAGAGGCTAAGTAAACTGTAAATTGTATACTTGGACTTTTTGGTTAGCGATTTTTGGCGATTACTTCGGTGTTTCTTCTTAGGTTATTACTTTAAAGGTCTCATCATCCTTATTACACTGGTTTATAGTTTTATATTTGTATATTTTTATTTCACTTTTATTAGCGTTATTAGCATTATTACCATTATTAGCATTATTGTTATTATTACTATTGTTATTTTGCGATGCGTAGTACATGACAAAGACTGGTGACTTATTATTATTATCATTTCTATTGTATAGTTTCTATTATTTCGACCATTATCTTTATTCTAATATATAATGCTTATTATTATAGGGATTATATTATAGTAATTTTTCAATTGTAACTTCATGTGTAGTTTTTCAATTCGCGTAGTTTCTTGTGTTGTATTAAGGAGTAAGGCCACTGTAACGGCCCAAAAAAAAAGGTTTTTTCACTAATTTTTTGCTCCCGAAATTGAAGGTATTTGAAAAAAAAACTTTTAATGGTGTTATCGGGCATACATTAAACTTTATTATAAAATTTTTTTACAGTAAAAAAAAAACAAAATGGCGGTTCCACAGCTATCTTCCCGGGACATGTTTTGCTTCCAGGGCTCCGCGGCACGCAGCACCACTGGTGCACTTTTGAATGTAGAACAAAAAAAAAAAAAACCATTAATCTAGAGGGTTATAGCTAGAGAATGTCGATCGGATTTTAAAAAGTATCAATTTTTGTGGATTTGGCGTGCGTTTGAAAAAAAAATTGATTTTTGACGAAAAAAACGGCGTTTTTTGTTAATAAAAAATCAATAAATAAAGTTCTTGAAAATTCCGATCGTCATTCTCAAGATAATGTAAATGTTCACATCTGGTTAAAATTTCAAGTAAAAAAAATGAAAATTGTTCGAGTTATGCTGCGTGCCATTTTGAAAAACCATGTTTCGAGAAAAACGCGTTTAAAGTTTTGCGAATAGTTTTTTATTGGAAAAAATTAAAAAAAGAAGTTAAAAAAAATGTTTACCGTTAGTCTGCAATCCCAGCACCATACATTTGTCCTTCGATAGCCAAATTTTCGTCTTCTTCGTCTTTCCTGGTTGATTTTTGGAGCGCGCGCGCACTTTTGGCCGCGTCGCTCAGAGATGTCTCCGCGTGCGTGATGCGTTTGGCGTCGGCTTCGATGCAGAAATTATATAACTGTACACCAATTTCCACCTCCAACATCTTGAATATTTGCAAGACGTTGGTAAGGCCGCCATTGAATATGCAAACAGCGATATCCGTCGCAATATCTAGTACAGTTTTTCCGCTTGAGGATGATTTGGGGGCCAAACTCCAAACGGTAGCGTTGAAACTTTCGTTATTGTTTTGAGTATAGGCCCCCAAGTAACGCTCCAGCAACTCGTCCCGGCTCAATTCCATGTAGATGGGTTTGATGGCTTGATAAACCTCCTCACTCATTGGCTGATTGTGATGATACGCATCCAAGGCATTTTCTGCTTTCGCTTTCTTCCAACTGCACCAATTCTCCGAACATTTTTCGTGCTGAGGCATTTCATCCGTTGACATTTTGTGAAAAAGGGTTGCCCAGATCTCATTTTTCATATTTTTGATGGAATCGGAATTTCGACGGATTGCTAAGCCGTAATAAATGCTTAGTTCGTCAATCAATTTGGCAGTGAATTTTCCTCTTCCCCCGAGACCTTTTGTTCCTTTTTTTAAGTTTCTCAATTGAGTGCCCATTCTTTTTTGCACGTGATCTATGCACTCTTTTTTTTTAACATCAACATTTTCATAAGGCTTCGAATCCACGGTGCCTTTGAAAGTTTTGGAATCGCCATCTCCGATATAATTGCAGTCGTTTCAGAGCAAGTTTTGACACGCTTGGCGGCGACCTTTATTTCCTAAGTACAACAAATTTTTTTTCGCACAGGACCTTTTTTTTCTTATTCTAGAGGGTTTAAACTATTTTTTAAGCCAATAAAAAAAAATCGATTTTTCAAAAAATTTACAGTGTCCTTACCCCTTAAGCTCATTCCATAGAATATTATTAGTTAAGTTTATTTTTGAGTTATGATTTATTATTATTATTTTGTATTACTTATACTATTATTATCATTATTATTTACCGTTGTTATTTTTGTCATTATCTTGTACATTGCCCGAAAGTTTTACTGGGACATAATAAATTCTATCACCATCATCATCTCTCTCTATCTCTCTCTCTCTCCCTGTCTCTCTCTCTCTCTCTCTCTCTCTCTCTCTCTCTCTCTCTCTCTCTCTGAAACAATAAGCCAGCTAGAGATCAAAGGTGATAATGCTCGAATGTTTTACCCTGGAGCTTCAATAAGAAAAAGTGTTTCGTGTGTCTCAAACTTCTGCTTACTTCTCACTTCTGTTTTTGTGTGGATGAGAAATCTGTGTACTGTGAAAAAAATATTAGATAACTATAAGCCATCAATCTATTTGGATGCTGTACTGTACACACAACAGAAGGAACGTCATTTCCGGTTGTATGTGATGGAACTAGAAATCGAATTTCGTGAGCGTTAGAGAGTAGAATGGGCCGGGAACAAAAGAGCACCAGTACGAATGATATAACGCGATAACTTTAATGAAAGTCAACGAACAGTTGAAAATAGTTATTCAGGAAAAAGCAGCAGATTCGTTGTGGTTGTGTCGCCCGACAACAACGCCGCACGAGATGAGAACAGCGGCGGACCGCTCGAATATCGAAATTCAATGAAGTACGTGTTCGAAATGACCTCCATCCATCTCAATGCAGCAGCGGGCCCGGCGAAGAAAACTGCCGACACATCGCTGTGGCATGTCTTGCGATACAGATTGCATTGCCCTTTCGATGCGTTGTTGTAATTCTGCACGACTATGTACCGGTGTCCGATACACAAGCGATTTAATATGGTCTCAGATGAAAAAATCAAGGGGGATTAAGTCGGGTGAACGCGGGGGCCAGTCGCGCATCCCCCCTTTGCCGATAAAGCGACCGCCAAACATGGTACGAAGCTTGCGTCGGGCAAGATAGCTCGTGTGAGCTGGCGCACCGTCATGCTGGTACGTCGCTCGGCGGAATTCATCTTGCGGCATTGCCGATCGCCAGCAAAGTTGCCGGAGTCGTTGCAACAATTCAACGTATTTCAGCGCGGTTAAAGTTCCTTCTATTTCATATGGCCCAATCTGCAAGCAATTCAGAGATTTATTAATTTATAATGCATCAATACAATATAGACTACGCAAAAAAACTAAAGGATGAAAAACAGTCTAAATTGTTGAGTGATATTTAACCGACTACACCTCGGCGACAAATGGCCGTATAACAATAAAGAAAATGGACATTTTAAAGCTTGAAGTTTCATGCAGCGAAATGAAAAATTTACAAAATTTTCCTTTATTTTCAGAAGGGTCACGCACATAGGTATTCCCTAGAAGGATCTTCTGGACAAACCTCGCGACAGATTCATTCTTTTCTATTTGAAATTTTGAAGAGCTTTGAGCGATTATTTGTCGCAGAGTTATCAGCAGTCGAAGCCAAAATGACACCTTTGGCTTTGATCATTAAATACTCGTCATCTAATCATACAGAAATCGAAAGGATGGTGCCAAAAAGTTCAAAGTATACGTCATAAGATACTTCTATTTTACAGATACAGGGAACGGAGTACGCAAAGTTGGCCCCCCAAAGTCGAAGGAAAAAAAACAAAATGAGTTCTAGTTGCCCCCCACATAGTTCTGGAGTTCTTTGTACTTTTTAGAAATAGTTCTGTTGTTAAGAACGAAATTTTTTGCTTTTCCCTCTCGGCGGGGGCCAACTTCGCAATTCACAAAATTTACTTGAGTGTGCCGGTGTAGATATTCATCTGACGAGGAAATGTTATAAAGATATTCAACAAAACTCTTTTGGGGGTAGCCAGAACTCCAAAGAAAAATTCAATTTTCCAACAAAAAAATTGGTTTCACTCAAAGCATTCCAGCGCGCCACCAATCAACTGCTCAGTCAAAGGAAAAAAAATCGTTCCTCGTTGCCTGCCACATAGTTCTGGGGTTCTATGTACTTTTTATCGATAAATCTGTGGTTAGTAACAATTTATTTTTTCGTTAGGAGGGCCAACTTCATAATACCGAAAATTTACTTGAGTGTACAGTTGTAAATATTTATCAGACAAGGAAATCCTATAAAGAACAGAACTCTTCCGGGGGCAAACAGAACTGCAAAGACAAATACATTTTTCCAAAAAAAAATTTGGTCTCACTCTAAGCATTCCATCGCGCCATCAATCTACTGCTCAGTCAAAGAAAAAAAAATTATTTTTCGTTGCCTGCTCCATAGTTCTGGAGGTCTATGTACTTTTTATCTATAATTCTGTGGTCAGTAAAATTTTTTTTTTGCGTTAGGGGGGCCAACTTCAACAATCACAAAATTTACTTGAGTGTGCCGGTGTAAATATTTATCTGACGAGGAAATGTTACGAAGGTCTTTACGAGGATTCTTGCGGGGGCAACCGGATCTGAAAAAAAAAAATTTATTTTTCCAACAAAAAAAAATTGGTTTCACTCAAACCATTCCATCGCGGCAACAATTTACTGCTCAGTCGAAGGAAAAAATCGTTTCTCGTTGCCTGCCACATAGTTTTGGACATCTATGTACTTTTTATCGATAGTTCTGTGGTTGGAATCAATTTTTTTTTCGGTAGGGGGGCCAACTCCAAAATTCACAAAATTTACTTGAGTATACCAGTGTAAATATTAATTTGATGAGGAAATGTTATAGAGATATGGAACAGAACTCTTGCGAAGGCAACCAGAACTCCAAAGAAAAATTCATTTTTCCAAAAAAAAATTGGTTTCACTCGAAGCACTCCATCGCACCACCAATCTACTGCTCAGTCGAAGGAAAAAAATCGTTTCTCGTTGCCTGCCAAATAGTTCTAGGGTTCTATGTACTTTTTATCGATAGTTCTGTGGTTAGTGACAATTTTTTTTTTCGTTAGGAGGGCCAACTTCACAATACACAGAATTTTACTTGAGTGTACCATTGTAAATATTTATCTGACAAGGAAATTTTATTAAACTATTTCACAAAAATCTTCCGGCGGCAAGGAGATTTTTTCTTCGGAGTTCTGGTTGCCTCCACAAGAGTTCTGTTAAATATCTTTATAACGTTTCCTTGTCAGATTAATATTTACAAACGGTGCACTTAAGTAAATTTTGTGAATTGTGAAGTTGCCCCCCCCCCCCCAATGAAAAAGCAAAAAACTTCGTTCTTAACAACAGAACTTTCTAAACAGTACAAAGAACTCCAGAACTATGTGGGGGGCAACTAGAACTCATTTTGTTTCTTTTTCCTTCGACTTTCGCGGGCCAACTTCGCGCACCCCAAGGAACGGCTGCCGCATCAACACTTTGTGGAAAAAAAATTACCAGTTTTTACCAGGCATCCTCCCGAGATTCCGGCCCAAAGGTTGACGGATTGAAATCTGTGCTGGGAGGACCCCTCAATCGTCTGATGAGGATTATCATCCTTGTCAGACCACCAATGGAAGTTGTGACTGTTCCACGTTCCGTTGCGGCCAAAATTGCATTGGTCCAAAAAAATTATTTTTTGATGAATCCTCTGTCGGCTTCTTGTTGTTCTACAAGCCAACGACAAAACTCAAGACTTCTGGGATAATCTTGAGCCGTGAGTCCCTGGACTCGAGTGTAGTGGAAAGCATGTTTCCTTTCGGCTTTCATCGTTCGTTGGACGGTACTGTAAGACCGTCCGAGCATCCGTGCAACGCCACGAATACCGTACGTGGGATTTTGCGAGAATGTTTCTAATATGCGATCTTCATTTTGCACAGTGCGTGCTGTTCGCGGTCCACCCCGATTTGTATGATCCGGTAAGACGTTTCCGGTTTCTGTTAACCGTTGATACGTTTGCGAGATCACAGGACCTCGCGGGTGTCGGCGGTCCGGCCACGATAGCTGATATTGTTCAGCTGCGGCACGAGCACTGTAATTGCACATGATATAACTGCTCACCATATCCGAATACTCGCGAGCAGTATACTCTGCCATCGCAGAAGTGATTTTACAAAATCACGCACGCGGAAAAGCTCACTCACACGGTCCTACATACATACCTAAACGTAAACGAAAATTCAACAACACACAATAACACACAATAACACACGATAACACATGATACACAGAAAATTAAAAATATGTTAGCGGAAGCAAATAAGAAAACTCGGAATAGTATGGAAACGAAAAACGCCGACAGCAGATTTAAGTAACGTCCACGATGCAACGGTTGACACGGATTATTGACTCGACATTCAATTATTTTCCATGGATATGTTTTATTTTGTGAAGGGAGAGTCGGACGGTCAAGGAAAAGAAAGATACGCGTGGAAGACGTTTGAATATCGATGCAATGCTACTTCACGCAATCAATGTTTATCATATTTATCATACTAACTCATTTATTATAGAGAATTTCGTCGCAATGATTAATCCGAAGTGCGTTAATTTGAAATTTTTGCTCGGTGGCTATGACCATTAGTAATCAAAACATTTCTGCCAAGTAGCTAGCAGATTCAGACACGTAGAATATTTTTTTTGTGCAAGCTGTATCATACCACAATCGCGCAGTAAAACGAAGGCTCTCTCTTGCTGTCTCATTGTTGCCCAATAATTTTTCGAAGTACTGGAGTGTTCTAATACACATAAAAGCATATCTGAAATGTAGCCAGCAACTTTCGAAGCACGAAATAATCTTTGTTATGGGCGCCGCGCGGTGGAACAATCCAGCAGTCTTATCTCGTATCGCTTGCTGACTTACTGTTGCATACATTTTTTTCAAAACAGTACCGTATGCTACTACACATGAAAACATATGGGAGAACGAACCAGAAACATCAGGCGCATGGAATAAATATCACATTCTTCGATAACTTAATGTTGTCTAATTTTTGTTGTTGAGTGATCAAAATTTTAATGCATATAAAATACATATGAGAAGTAGCCAGAAAAGTCTGAAGGGCGAAATGATTTTTGTTATGGAAACTGTACCATAGCACAATCGAAACAATCGAGTAGAACCGACATGTAATCGTTTGTACAGATTCATACGGATAAGTAAATCGTTTCTACCGGTGAGCAATCGTTTGGACCCGTTAGTATCGACAAGTAAATCGATTTTCCCACCGAGCAACCGTTTGTACCCGTTCGTACCAATGAGTAAATCGTTTGCTCCGGCGCTTAAGGATGTTGAGTCCCTATGAAACATGTTAATATTAATTGTTCAATAAGTAGCTTCTTAATCGTCATGAAATTTTTACACGACCTCCTATCATCATTAGTTCAACCTCCTTAAGGGTTGAAATCTAAAATGATAAGAAAATTCTGAAAATTTGGTACGTTTTTGTATAAAGTATTTAAGAGGTCGTGTTAAAATTTCACGACGATTAGGAAGCTCGTTATTGAAAAATTAACATTTTGTTAAGAAGAATTTTTAAAAGAAATTCAAAAAAAAATTATCCATGAATTTCGTTTTATTTCCGTTGCTTTCAGTATATTGTAGATATTACAAAATTGAGAGGTCAAAAAAAAAAACTTATTGCAAAGTTACATCAGTTTCCATAAGACAACATTTGATTTGTGAATGTTAATTGTTCAATAACGAGCTTCTTAATTGTCGTAAAATTTTTACACGACCTCTGAAATACTTTATACAAAAACATACAAAATTTTCAGAATTTTATTATCATTTGCGATTTGGGACTCAACATCCTTAATCGTATGTACCCGTTCGTACAGACAAGTATATCGGTTGAACCACCGAGCAGTCGTTTGTACCCGTTTGGACCACCGAGCAATCATCTGTACCCGTTCGTACTGGCGAGCATATCAGCAGTATCGGCGTGTCATCGTTTGTAGCCCTTCGTACTGACGATTGTATCGTTTCACAGTGCGGCAGAATCCCAAAAAGCTGGCCAAAATTCGGAAAGTGTCCAAAATGATCTCCAATTCTCTTCTCGGGGGTTTTCGGGGTCGCTGAATAAGAATCTGTTATCAGAATTAGGATTTTCAAAATGGCGGACCCAAAATGGCGGACATAATTCAACCAATTAGTCAAATAATTCAGTAAAAAATACCCAATCATATTTCTTAAGGGTTTTTGGGATCGCTGATTACGAATTTGTTATAGGAATGTTAATTTTCAAAATAGCAGACGCGATATATAGACGATTCCAAAAAAATTTTCAATTTTTAAATATTTTTTAATAGAAAATGTTTCATAATATTTTTAGGTTTAAATGAGTAGAAAATCTCTTGAGCCATGTTTTTATTTTTGAACAATTTCTTGAGTACAAAATTTGCAATAAATCAAATATCTGTTATTTACTTCTAGTAAAAAAAATCTTGTATGTCATCTTCAATGTTGGAATCATTCGATTCGGATTCTGATGTTGACCCACTTGTATCCAAATCGGAATCGTTCCTTATCTCTTGTCTGGTGACTTCAGGTTGTTTTAACATTTCTATAGCTTCTTTATGTAAAGATTTCGCCGGTCTCTGGGGCAATTTCCTGATGCTTGAGAGAAATGGATCTGATGATGCTAAGAGCCTATAGAAAATGTCTCTCATATTCGACTCTCGAGAGCATTTTCTTGAATGATGTAACCTGTAGTTCTTTATGTCCTTATTGCGTGACTCTTGGGCCTCTTCAGAAAGTTGTCCGATCGGTAAAAGGGCATATTTTACAATTTCTGCTCCGTGCATCAACACTTTGTGCACAGATGTTGGCATGTAATACCATGGATATAAAGCAACGAATAAATGGGCAGTATTTACACAATAGTCTTTGAATTTTTCTTCGTCTATATCATACCCGCTCGAAATTGCCTGCAAAATAACATGAAATCGGTGAATTAAATTTTCATCGACTCCTGTTATTTCAGCAGATATATTAGCATTTTCAAAAAAGCGGCGGGCGGTATTTCCATCGTTTGAGCTGCCATATCCTGGCTTTGGTCGATCAACGATAAGCCCCAGTGTTGTCTTAAATTGAGTCTGTATGTCTTCCTTGCGTACTTTCACAATCTTTTTCACTTCCTCTTCACGAGCTTGCCATTTTTGAGTTGTGAGCTTATACGACAAATGCAAACGGCACTCGAAAAAACGAATCCACGCATGTAATGTAGATATTCCAAATCTTAAATTATCTGTAGTAATGTCCATTTTTATAATTTTGTCGATGTTATTAAAATCTTTAGAGGTGGCTTTGCACAGGAAGCAGCGTTGTGCAGAAGTGGTACCGGTTACAGCGTTACAGACTTTGCCGTCTATCATCGTAAACGACATACAATAGGTTACAGAAATTGATTTTTCATTTTGTTCAGTAGTGTATGGTGCAGGACCCGCAATCTGCTGTTCAATGTCGGTAACTTCTTTCAATGTTGATTGTACATCTTCATGTACAAACTGCAATCGTATTGGTCTGCAGAATCGAGGAGATGAAGGTCTAGGATTTTTCCACACAATAGTTCCTTCATCCGTCTCGTGATTGTTGTAGATTAATTGCAAAGGTACCAGAGAAGTATAAAAAATGCTTTCATCAGATTTTCCAGCCTCATCAAATTTTTGCTTATAAACACTTTGACCGCTGCTACCATCACATCCCCATTTACAGTGAAGTACTAATTTTTGCAGAATTTCAGAATTTAGAGTATCGATGACATCAGCCTGAAGTTGTATAATTCTGTATGTGGTATGATCAAGTAAAGCCTGTAGTTTAATTTGTGCGCACGACTCAGTAATATTCATGTACACAACTGATGGATAACAACGATTTTTTGCTTTTTCTACTTCATGGTATGATGGGTATAATTTGCATTTACGTGCTCTAGCTGCATTTCTTGATAGCTGATAAGAGCACTTTGATTCTCCTTTCTCGATCATCAAAGAAAGTGCTTCGTCTGGGGTTAAAGGTGTCTCATTTTTTGACCGAACAGCAGCTATATATTTTGAGGCTCTGGTTGGGCTGGTTAATGTGACATCTTTAAGAACTTGAGCAGCATCCACTTGACCAGAAGTCCTTAAACTCATTTGAGCAGCATACGTCAATTCTTCTGTAGATAAAGTAGAACGTATTTCTTCAGTCTTTCGCCTCTTAGATCTATCGCTGGATGAAGCAAAGGATTTCGAAGGTCGTCCAGATGTTCCTTTTTCATCATTCTTCACAATCTTCTCAGATGTTGATGTTGTGCATTCAGTATCGGATAATGTTGAAAAACATACGGTGCCATTCAACCATTCTTCATTATTTTTTAGAAACTTTTCTTGGCCTCTATTTGCTGCTTTCCATCTGGATCGAAAATTTGCAAATAACAGTCCTAATGACTTTTCATCCTCGTCTACTTGTATCACATGTTCTGTTTTCTTGAAAAATGCATCTTTCAAAACTCCAATAACGAATTTCTGTTCGTTTTTTAAACTGTCTTTCACCATGAAAAAAACATCTCTTCTTGATAATTCCATATTTGAAGATTGGGAAGACTCTGTAAAATACCAATATAAACATGTACAAAATTGAATGACATTATTTTGAAATCATTTTATACTTAACAAAACTATATACGGTGTTCTGACTCGAAATGTACAAAAATAATTTATTACTACTAAAAATGATTTTATATTTATAAAGAAAACGAATATTTATGATATAAATGATTAACAAATATATTTACATACATTCTGCACGAAAAAAAACCGAAATTACATGAAATCTGTCTTTACGAGAATCACCTCTGTGTCAGTATACAACAGGTGTAATAAAGCCTGAACAGCAGGCGGGCTCCTTTCTTTCATACATGGCTGCTCTAGGAGCCCCTCGTCAGTCCTTGCCGAATCGCCGTCTACACTACGTATACACTATGTACGTATACACTAATAAACCTTTACTGCCGAAAACCGTTACGCCGTACAAACATGGGGGAAACACAGTTCTAGCTACTGAGAGTTCTTGCAGGAATATTTTATAAAATGTTGAGATTTTCGTAAAGCGTACATTTAGAATAATAAATTACTGTATTAAAATTTAAATGATCTATGAATATTAATCAATAAATGAACATACTACAAATGGAATTGATAAATAAATATTAATCTATGTTAATAGACAGAAAATATACCAACGCGCTGTAACGTAATAATCAATGGATTACATTCACACGTCCGTTAATGTCGCGCCACGTATTTCTCCCTAAAAATTAGTCTAACTATTCGTTGAGCACTCCTGAGCAGCCAGTTTTTTAGTATATTATATTTAGTACTGTACACTATCAGTTTCTTGTTGAAACAAGGTCGAGACTCGCGAAGACATTTTTAAAACTACTTTAGAAAATCGATTTTCGAAAAAAAAATGTATAATTTTTTATGTTTACTTGTTGCAAAATTTAGATATTTCAAACATAAAATAAGCAATAACTGTGCATAATTATATTTTCTGCATACCTTCAGAAAGTTTTTCCATTTTGCAGAATTAAAATTGAGACAGTTTCGTCCGTTTCACAGCACTTCGAAACAGGCAAGAATTTTTCGACGCGTACGCTTGTTTAATGCGTACCGAACGGCGGCTGAATGTCGACTGATGTCGAGGCGACCCTAGAGCAGGTATAAACCTGCCCGGTCCGGAATTTCGTCCTAGGACTATCAGTAAACAAGATCTGAACATATATAGACGAATATATACAACTCAAAAATTTGACTTTTGGCCAGCTTTTTGGGATTCTGCCCCACTGTGCGTTTGTACCACCGACCAATCGTTTGTACCCGTTCGTACCAATGAGTAAATCGTTTGTACCGGCGAGCAATCGAGCAGTTTCATCTCCTATTCCATTCTGACTTATTGTTGTCTAATCATTGTTGAAGTACTAGGAATTTCTAGTGCTATAATAGCATATCTAAGAAGTAGCCAGAAGCTTCAGACTCAGGAAATCATGATTTTTTGTCAAACGTGTACCGATCATATAGGTATTCAACACGAACGCCATTTGGACTTTCTAAAACTCAAGAGAACATTGGTTTTCCCACAATTTGAAGGACCGCAAATAATGCAGCGGATCGTAAGGGGCAGCATGTCTCCATACTTGCGTACTTGTTGCCCCTCCATTACTCTATCGTCGAAATTGGTCACTTGAATCACCGTCGCTTGTTGTACGAAAGGCATGTTTTCTTTCTCGAATCTAAACACATATTCGCTCAAAATGCGTCGTACGAGGAGTATTTATAGGAGTGCACCGGGCCAAATCCACTTAGTATCACATAGAATCACAAAACACAGAACGGCTGATTCGGAAGTACAGCAATATCGCCGATGCACGTACCATTGGAATTTACCGGGACAGCTAATACACATCGACGGTCCAGCACCGTTTGTAATAATTGTGCCGAATGTCAAAGAGAAAAGGCAACGGTTTGTTAAATCGTGGAATAAATACACTTCCGATCGAATTACATATTTCCGGCTACCAATTTTGTGAACCAGGCACTCAGTTAGAGCAGAAATTGGCAAGAGGTGATCGTGGTATTGATGCATTGGATGCCTCTTGTCGCGACCACGATATAGCCTATTCTCGAAGCAATCATTTAGGCGAAAGACACTTTGCGGATAATATACTTACAACAACAACACGAAAACGTATTACTGCGAGAGATTCGACGTTTGGCGGGAAAACAACAGCAACAGCTGTTTGGGCGGATGTGAAAACAAAAACGAAATTCGGCATGGGAATGAAGACAAAGAACTCATCGACAAAGAAAAAAATCCGTTAAGAAGAGAATACTGTCGATAGCAAAGCGTGGCGGAATTTTGCCAATGTTAACCAATGCTGGGAGTTCTTGGTTCACTGACTGGTGGGGCAGCTGGAATAGCAAAGCGGCGCAACGTCAACATAAAGAAATACAACGTTATAATCGAGCTATAGAAGGCTATGGGCTGTATCTCGCTCCCACCAAGCGCGGACGAAGATGTTCAACTAAGAAAAAAAAAGCCAAAACACTGCGAAAATGCCCATGGGGGTAACAACAATTGTACAATTGGAACGCTTCACCAGACGCATGTGCATACTATTCTTCAGAGGCGTTTTCATGCGCAATAATTTACCAGTTTGTGGTGGAGTGCAACTAGATAAGAGCGGTATAGTAAATTTGGCCGATGCCGATGACCCCCGTACGCATTTGGTAGCCTATACCAAGAGGGGGAGTCGGAATATATTTTGATAATTTTGAAAATCTTCGACCGCTAAAGGAGGTGGTGCGATAATTTGGACCCAATTCCGCAAAAATACAATACAATCGAATATCTTCTTAGAATTATAATCAGAGTATTTGAGGGTAATTGTGCTTGCAATTTCTTCAAAACGTCGATGATCAATATGTACTTAGGCCGTCAAAATGCAGCAATCAACTCAGTATTTGACGGAAACATGTCACAAGCACTTATGTTGACGCGCTAAACATATTTTTTTCGTGCAAGCTGCGCCATGCAACACTCGAGCGCGTTCACCTCTTATGCCTTGCCTATTTATCATTGTCCAATAATTTTCTTCATGAAGGAATAGCGTATTTCAGAACACATAAAAGCAGGTGCAAGGAGTCAGAAGCTTCAGACACACATAACAATTTGTTTTGTTGAAGCTCCGCCATACGACAAGTGAGCAGTCAATCACACCTCTCATCCCTTGCCGATTGATTGTCGTCCAATATTTTTTTCGAAGTAACGTATAAATTTATCACACATAAAAACATATGAGAGAAGTGATTGGAAGCTTCAGATACGCAAAACCAAGTTTTTTGTTGAAACTCCACCGGATAATTCTCGAACAGCGTCACCTCTCGTTCCTTGATGACTCGTTGCTGTTTAGTATTTTTGTTCGCAGTACTGGAGTATTCTAGTGAGCAAAAAACCATGTCTCAGAAGTAGCCAGACGCTGCAGAGGCTCAAAAGAATTTTTTTTAGTGAAAGCCTGCCCCCTACAACAATCCTGCAGTTCGCCCCTCATCCCTTAACGACTTATTGTCGTCTAATATTTTTTTCACAGTACAAGGGAAAGCTAGTTCCAATGAAAATACATGTATGAATTAGTCATAGCTTCAGAGGCACGGAACAGTTTTTAAAATGAAAACAGTACCGTAGACCAATCGAGCAGTGTGACCTCTCATCCCTTGATGACTGATTGTTGTGTGAGATTTGTTTTGGCATTACTAAAGAACACTTAGTCAAAATCAAAATGTGTCTGAGAAGTAGCCCGGTGGTTTAGAGGCGAGAAATACTTTTATTATGGAAGCTGCATGGCACAGCAATCGAGCAGTCTTATCTCTTGCCTCTTGATGACTTATCATAGCCTAATCTTTTTTTTTTAAGTAGTGCAGAGTATTGGTACACACAGAAACATATGCGAGAAGGACGCAGAAGCTTCGGACGCACGAAATAAGTATTTTGGTCGAAGGTGTACGATCCAGCAATCGAGCAGAATTATCTGTCATACTTCGCTGATATATTAGGGACTAATTTTTTTTTGGTGGGTACTCAAGAGTCCTAGTACACATGAAAAAACATACGAAAAGTAGCCAGAAGCTTCAGCTCCTGACCTCCTCGCCCCTTTAACGGTGAACCACCTGGGCAACGGACTTTAATTTTGTATGTCTATTCCTGTTGTTTACAGACCCCTTGGGACATGCTCGCAGACCACGCGTTGGCAAACCCTGCCATAGAACAATCGAGCAGTCTCATCGCACATCCCTTACCTATTTGTTGCTGTACAATATATTTTTGTTATAGTGAAAAATTCTAGTGCACGTGAAAACATCTGTGGAAAGTAGTCAGATACTTCACGCAAACGACACAATTTTTTTTAAGTAGCTTCACTGCAGGTCAATCGTTTTGTGTCACCTCTCATTCCTTGATGACTTAATGGAGCCTGGTACTTTTTCACAGTACTAGACAGTTTTTGTACACAAAAACCTTGTCTGGGAAGTAGCAAGAAGCTTCAGCGGCATGAAAAAGTTATCTGTTATAGAAGCCTATACGTTGTTACACTCGAGCAGTGTCACCTTCCATCCCTTGATGACTTATGATTGTCCAATCATTTTTATAGTACTAGAGATCTCTAGTACACATAAGAACACATACCCTCTAGTACTGTGGAATAATACTGGAGGACACCATTAAGTAATCAAGGAATGAGCGGTGACACTGCTCGGGTTCTGTGCGGTGGAGCTTCAATTAAATAGATGTTTTGTTTGTCCGAAGCTTCTGGCTAGTTGTTACATAGATTTTTATGGGTACTGAAAGTCTCAGTACTGTGAAGTAAAATACTTTGAAATAATAAGTCGACTATAGATGCCAGGTGGGACTTCTCCAACGTTGTATGGTGGAGCTTCCATAAGAAGAATGATTTCGTGTAAAAAAATTCTGTAGTACTGAAAGAAAATATTAGACAGCAATAAGTGATCAATGGATAAGAAATGCGACAGCACGATCGTTGTGTGGTGGAGCTTCAATCAAAAAATTTATTTCGCGTATCCCAAGATTCGGGGTACTTCGCAGACATGTTTTGATATGTACTAGAACTTTGTAGTACTCAAATAAAAATGTGAGACAACGCTAACTGAGCAACGCATGAGAGCTGGGACTGCGCGATTGTTGTTTGGTACAGCCTTATGAAAAACTTAATTCCAGTGTCTAAAGGTGCTGGCTACTTCTTCAATATGTTTTCATGGGTGCTTGAACTCTGTGGTGCTAACAAAAAAAAATTTTGGCCATATCAAATCAGCTAAGAGTCAAATATACCAACACTCGATTATTGCATGGTGCAGCTTCTTAATAGTTAAAAATACTATTGAATAAATTGGCCTATGCGAAGTTGGCAACCGACTTTACCGAATGTATTTTTTTTGTGCATTCGTTTGTACTAGGTTTGTACCCGATAGTACCACCTTTAATTTCGTTTGTACCTTAAGGGGGAAAATAGTCCAAGGGAATGGAAAAATGGGCCGCAACCCATTAAGAGCTAAATCGTTTTAATAATCGCGATTGCACCGAGCATCGTTTGTACCCGTTTATGACGGTGATTTTTTTTCAATTAAAAAAAATTAAATAAAGTAATTATTTTGTTTTATTCGGGCGTCATTGACGTTCGCACTGACGTCATTGTCATTTGTACCACCGAGCAATCGTTTGTACTGGTTCGTGCCGACGAGTATATCGTTTGTACCCGTCTGTACTATCGATGAATCGTTTGGACCCGTTCCTATCGACGAGTATATCGTTTGTACCACCGGAAATCGTTTGTTTCCATCTGTACTATCGAGCAATCGTTTGCACCCGTTGGTATCGACGAGTATATCGTTAGTACCACCAAGAAACCGTCTGTTTCAATCTGTACTAGCGAACAATCGGTTGTACCCGTCTGTAAAATCAAGCAATCGTTTGTACCCATTCTTATCGACGAGTATATCGTTCGTACAACCGAGATATCGTTTGTGCCCATATGTACTATCGATCAATCGTTTATACCTGTTCATATTGACAAGTATAGCGTTCTTACTACCGAGAAATCGTTTGTACCTGTCTGTTCTATCGAGCCATAGTTTGTACCCGTTCGTACTGATGAGAATATCGCTTGCCCCGCCAAGAAATGGTTTGTACCCATTTGTACCACCGAGAAAACGTTTGTAGCCGTCTGTACGAAATAAATTGTAATTTTTGTTGCATGGAAGCTGCACCTTACAACAATCGAGTGCTTTTTCTACTTCACTCTCTCCCAATTTATTATCGTCTAATATTTTTTTACAGTATTAGAGCGTTTCAGTACACACACAAACATATTGAGTAAGTTGCCGGAAGCTTCAGAAATACAAAATAGTTTTCTCTTGCGGAAATTGTACCATAGATGCATCGAGCACTGTCGTCTCTTTGGACTTGCTGACTCATCATTGCCTAGTATTTTTTAAAAATACTACAGAGGTCTGGTACACACAAAAATATGTCTCAGCGGTAACCACAAGCTTCAGACGCACGAAGTAATTTTTTCTTTGAAGTTGTATCATTCGACACTCGTCTAGTCCCATCTTTCATCCCGTCATGGCCAAATTTTGTCTCACTCATTTTTGCAGTTTTGAAGCTCCAGGTACTCAACATTTTTTCCCGCATTCGTACCCTGCTAGAATCGGACAATGTCACCTCTCATTCCTTGTTGACTATTTGTTGTTCAATATTTGTTACAGTTCCAGGGAATTCTAGTACACACAAAAACATATGTGAGAAGTAAGCTGCACGAAACAATTTTTTCTTGTAGATGAATCATACAACAATCGTGCTGTCGCATCTCTCATCCCTTCGTGAGTTATTGTTCTCTCATTAGTGTATTTTACAGTACTAGAGAGTTCTAGTACACAGAAAAACATATGTGAGGAGTAGCCAGAAGCACCAGACGCTCAAAATGATTTTTTTTTTTTCATACGGCTGTACAATACAACAATCGCGCAGCCTCACCTCTTATCCTTTGCCAATTTACTGTTGCTCAATAATTTTTACAACCACTAGAGAGATCGCGTACACATAAAAACACACGAAACACGTGGCCAGAAGCTTCAGACGCGCGAAACACTTTTTGTATGGAAGCTGCACCATACAATTATCGAGTGATGTTCCATTTGACTCTCTGCTGATTTGGTATGGCTTAATATTTTTTTAAATAGTATCACAGAGTTCGAGTACCCATAAAAACATAATGAAGAAGCAGCCAGAAGCTTTAGACACTGAAAATCATTTTTTTTGTGAGGCTGTACTATACAACAATCGAGCAATCTCATCTCTCATGTCTCGCTTATTAAGAGGGTTTATTTATTGCTGTCTAATATATCTTTACAGTACTACAACATTTTCGTGCAGATAAGACTATATTGCAGAACTAACAATAAACTTCAGACGCACGAAATCATTCTTCTTATGGAAGCTCCACCACACGAGATTCGAGAAGTCTCACCTCTTATCTCAAGCTGACATATTGTTTCATAGTATTTTTCTACACAGTACTGAGACTTCTAGTACACATGAAACCCTATGTACAAACGAGCCAGAAGCTTCAGGCACACAAAAAATCCTTTTTATTTAAGCTCCACCGCACAAAAATCGAGAAGTGCCTCCTCTCATTCCCCAATTCCTTATTGTTGTCCAGTATTTTTTCACATTACTAGAGAATATTTTGTTTTCATGTGCACTAGAGAACTCTAGTACCATAAAAAAGACAACAATAAGTCATCAAGGGATGAAAGGTGACACCGCTCGAGTGTATAGGCCGCCATAAAAAATAATTATCTGAAGCCGCTCAAGCTTCTGGCAACTTCACAGGTAAGGTTTTTGTGTACAAAAACTCTCTAGCACTGTGAAAAACATACTAGCCACCATTAAGGAGTAAGGCCACTGTAAATTTTTTGAAAAATCGATTTTTTTTTATTGGCTTAAAAAATAGTTTAAACCCTCTAGAATAAGAAAAAAAAGGTCCTCTGCGAAAAAAAATTTGTCGTCCTTAGGAAATGAAGGTCGCCGCCAAGCGTGTCAAAACTTGCTCCGAAACGACTGCAATTATATCGGAGATGGCGATTCCAAAACTTTCAAAGGCATCGTGGATTCGAAGCCTTATGAAAATGTTGATGTTAAAAAAAAAGAGTGCATAGATCACGTGCAAAAAAGAATGGGCACTCGATTGAGTAACTTAAAAAAAGGAACAAAAGGTCTCGGGGGAAGAGGAAAACTCACTGCCAAATTGATTGACGAACTAAGCATTTATTACGGCTTAGCAATCCGTCGAAATTCCGATTCCATCAAAAATATGAAAAATGAGATCTGGGCAACCCTTTTTCACAAAATTTCAACGGATGAAAAGCCTCAGCACGAAAAATGTTCGGAGAATTGGTGCAGTTGGAAGAAAGCGAAAGCAGAAAATGCCTTGGATGCGTATCATCACAATCAGCCAATGAGTGAGGAGGTTTATCAAGCCATCAAACCCATCTACATGGAATTGAGCCGGGACGAGTTGCTGGAGCGTTGCTTGGGGGCCTATACTCAAAACAATAACGAAAGTTTCAACGCTACCGTTTGGAGTTTGGCCCCCAAATCATCCTAAAGCGGAAAAACTGTACTAGATATTGCGACGGATATCGCTGTTTGCATATTCAATGGCGGCTTTACCAACGTCTTACAAATATTCAAGATGTTGGAGGTGGAAATTGGTGTACAGTTATATAATTTCTGCATCGAAGCCGACGCCAAACGCATCACGCACGCGGAGACATCTCTGAGCGACGCGGCCAAAAGTGCGCGCGCGCTCCAAAAATCAACCAGGAAAGACGAAGAAGACGAAAATTTGGCTATCGAAGGACAAATGTATGGTACTGGGATTGCAGACTAACGGTAAACATTTTTTTTAACTTCTTTTTTTAATTTTTTCCAATAAAAAACTATTCGCAAAACTTTAAACGCGTTTTTCTCGAAACATGGTTTTTCAAAATGGCACGCAGCATAACTCGAACAATTTTCATTTTTTTTACTTGAAATTTTAACCAGATGTGAACATTTACATTATCTTGAGAATGTCGATCGGAATTTTCAAGAACTTTATTTATTGATTTTTTATTAACAAAAAACTTGCCGTTTTTTTCGTCAAAAATCAATTTTTTTTTCAAACGCACGCCAAATCCACAAAAATTGATACTTTTTAAAATCCGATCGACATTCTCTAGCTATAGCCCTCTAGATTAATGGTTTTTTTTTTGTTCTAGATTCAAAAGTGCACCAGTGGTGCTGCGTGCCGCGGAGCCCTGGAAGCAAAACATGTCCCGGGAAGATAGCTGTGGAACCGCTATTTTGTTTTTTTTTTACTGTAAAAAAATTTTATAATAAAGTTTAATGTATGCCCGATAACACCATTAAAAGTTTTTTTTCAAATACCTTCAATTTCGGGAGCAAAAAATTAGTGAAAAAACCTTTTTTTTTGGGCCGTTACAGTGGCCTTACTCCTTAAGTCATCAAGGAATGAGAGGTGATACAAAACGATTGTTCTGCGGTGGAGTTACATGAAAAAATTGTGTCGTGTGTGTAAAGTTTCGGACTACTTCCCATATATGCTTTTAACTGCACTAGAACTCTCCACTATTAAAAAATATACATAATGTACAGCAATAAATAGGTAAGGGATGAGAGATGAGACTGCTCGATTGTTCCATGGCAGGGTTTTCCAACCTGTGGTCCGCGAGCATGTCCCAAGGGGTCGGCGGACAACACGAATAGACATACAAAATGAACGGGCGCGGCCTAGGGGGTCCGCCGTCGAAGGTGCAAGGGGGCTCAAGGGGTCCATAGTTGAAAGAGATTAGGAAACGCTGATGTGTGGTACAGTTTTCATTTAGAAAATCATTTCACACTTCTGAAGATTTTGGCTACTTTTCGTGTGTGTTTTCGTGTCTACTAGGAGTCTTGAGTGCCCGCCGAAAAAAATTAGTCACGACTATATCAGCGAAGTATGAGCGAAACTTCTGCTCGATTGCTGTATCGTGCACCTTCGACGAAAAATGATTTCGTGCGACTAAAGCTTCTGCCTCCTCCCATATGTTTTTTTGTGTACTAGCACTGCACTACTTTAAAAAGATATTAGGCTACAATAAGTCATCAAGGGACAAGAGATAAGCCAGCTCGCTTACTGCGCCACGCAGCTTCCATAACAAAAGTTATTTCGCACCTCGGAAGCATCCGGCTACTCCTCAGATCTGTTTTTATATGTACAAGAACTTTCCAGTACTTAAAAGAACAATACAGCTATAAATATGTAAGAGATGAGATCTCAGATTGCTCGATGTTGCTATGGTACACGTTGCATTAAAAAAATCATTTTGCTCGTCTGAAGCTTTTGACTACTTCTCATATATGTTTTCATGTGTGATAGAATGCTCGAGTACTCGACAAAACAAATAAGACAACAATAAGTTAGGGAAGAATATGAGATGTTACTGCTCGACTGCCATACCTTGGAACAAAATACTTACGTCTTATTTCTAACGCTTCCAGCTCCTTCTTCCATATGTTTACATGCACACTACCACCTTGCACTACTGCGAACAAATATTAGGCAGCAATAAGACACCGTGATATGAACGATATGACTGCTCGATTGTTCTACCGTGTACCGTCCATAATCAAATTGTTTCGCGCCTCTAAAGCACCTGGCTACGCTACAGTTTTCGTTTCAAAAAATATTTCGCGCCTCTGAAGCTTATGGCTGCATTTTTATAGGTACAAGCTTTCTCTTGTACTATGCAAAAAAAATATCAGACGACAAAAAGTCGTAAACGCATGAGAGGTGACCTGCTGAATTATTGTAGAGTAGAGGCTTCCACAAAAAAAAATATTTTGGACCTCTGAAGCGACTGGCTACTTCTGGGATATGGTTTTTGCATAGTGGGACTCTAGTACTGTGAAACAAATATTATACCACAACGAGTTATCAAGGAATGAGAGGTGACACTGTTCGAAATTTGTCCGCTGGAGTTTCAACAAAAAACATGGCTTTGCGTGTTTGATGCTTCTGACCACTTCTCACATATGTTTATATGTGTTATAGAACTCTACATTACTTCGAAAAAAAAAATTGGACAACAATCAATCGACAAGAGATGAGAGGTCTGACTGCTCGCTTGTTGTATGGTGGAGCTTTAATCAAATAAATGGTTATGTGTGTCAGAAACTTCTGACGTCATCTCACATGGGTTTTCATGTGTACTAAAAACGCCGGTGCTTGAAAAAAAAAAAAAAAACAAACGATAACAGTAAATAGGCGTGGCGTGGGAAGTGAACGTGCTCGATTGTTGCATGGCACAGGTTCCGTAAAAAAATTATTCAACGCGTCTGAAGATTCTGGTTACTTCTCAGATCTGTTGTCATATGGGCTACAACTCTTCAGTACTTGAAACGAAAAAAATTGTACAGCGATAAATCGCTCAGGGATGAGACTGCTTGATTGTTCCATGGTATAGTTTCGATTTCAAAAGTCCATGCGCACTTCTGAAACTTCTGGCTACTTCTCATCTGTGTTATTTGTTATACTACAACTCTTTAGTACTCGAGAAAAACAAATGGACAGCAATAAGGTAGCAAAGAATGGCAGATGATACTGTTTGATTGCTGCGTCGTACACCTTTGACCAAACAAATATTTGTTTGCGTCTTAAGCTTCTGGCTCCTTCTCCCACATGTTTTTATGTCTGCCAACACTCGGTAATACGTCGAAAAAAATATTAGGCACGACAGGTCGGCAAGAGATAAGCGATGAGACCGCTCCACCGCTGCACCGCGCAGCTACCATAAAAAGAAGTTACTTCGCCCCTTTCAAGCATCTGACTACTTCTTAGATATGTTTTTATGTGTACATGACGTCTCTTGTACACAGTCTCGTTCATGCGTTTCTGTATAGACAGAACGCTTTAGTAGTGTCAAAAAATATTAGACAACAATAATTCATCAAAATATGAGACGTGACACTGCTCGCTTGTCCTACGGTAGAGTTTTTATTTTAAAAAAAGTTATGGCGCGCCTTTGAAGCATCCGACTACTTCCGAGATCTGGTATCATGTATACTACAAGTCTCTAGTACTGTTTAAAAAAATACTATAAAACAACAACCGAGCTGGAGATGAAAGGTCACACTTTTCGAATGTTGTACCGCGCAGCTTTCATTTTAAAAAGTTCTTTCCCGCTTCTTAAGAATCTGGCTACTTCTCAGACACGTTTTTATGTATAGTAAAGGTCTCTAGTACTATGAAAAATACTATTAACTAATAAGTTAACTAGAGATTAAAGGTGACACTGCTCGAATGTTGGAAATCGGAGCATTCAATAAAAAAAGTTATTGTTTCCCTTGTCTCAAGCCTTTGCTTACTTCTTACATGCGTTTTCATGTATACCCCTCAATCTATGAAGGTATTTGAGGCACCTTAATACCGTGAATCCGGATCGTTTTTGTTTTTTCACTACTAAACCAACAGTTGTCAACGAAAAAAGTCTGAAAAAAATTATGTTCGAGCTTCAGGCCGTACTTCTCAAGGAAAAATAGCGTTTTCTTCTTCTTTTTTATTTTTAATATATTTTTTTTCCATTAAATATTAAGTAACCTGCGAAGAAAATCATTTTCGGCAGGACGAAAACGACCCAGGTTCACGGATTGAGGGATACTATAACTCCCTAGCAGTTGAAAATAAATTGGACAATGGTAAGTGCGAAATATTTTTTTCATGGAAACTGTGCCATAGAACACTCGAGCAGCCTCCTCTCTTAATCCTTTCTGATTTATTGTTGTCCAATATAATTTTTGAAATACTAAAGAGTTCTAGTGCACATAAAAACATGTCTTAGAAGTAGCCAGAATCTTCAGACTCACAAACCATTTTGTTTTGTCGAAGGTGCACCGTGGAACAGTCGTGCAGTCTCATTTCTCATGTCTGCATGAGTTGTTGGTGTCTCATTTTCAGAATCCCAGAGAGTTGCACATGAAAACATACGTGAGAAGTTTTAGACACTCAAAATTATTTTTCTTTATGACGCTGTAGTATACAACAATGGAGCAGGCACAGCTCTCATGGTTTTGAATAGTTAGTACTGTCAAATATTTCTTGACAGTACAAGAGACTTCTTGTGCACATAAAAACATGTCTGAGAAGTAGCCAGATGCTTCGGAGGCGCGATTTTTTTTTTTATGAAAGCTGCGCTCTACAACAATAGAGCAATCTCATCGCTTATCTCGTGGCGACCTGTTGTTGCCTAATATTTTTTTTTGAGTATTACAGAGTGTTGGTACACATAAAAACACATAGGAGAAGGAGCCAGAAGCTTTAGACGCAGAAAATGTATTTTTCGGTCAAAGGTGTACGATACAGCAATCAGGCAGTATCATCCCTCATTCTTCGCTAACTTATTGTTGTCTAATTTTTTTTTTTGAGTACTTAAGAGTGCTAGTACACATAAAAGCACATATGAGAAGTAGCCAGAAGCTTCAGAGGTGACAAATTATTTTTTTAAATGAAAACTGTGCCACAAACTAATCGAGCAGTGTCATCTTTAAACCCCTACCGATTTATTGCTGTACAATATTTTTTTTGTTCTGAAGAGTTCAAGTATAATAATAACAGATCTGAGAAGTATCTAGAATCTTCAGACGCGCTAAATAATTGTTTTTATGGAAGATTTACCTGCAACGATCGAGCACTTTTACCTCTCATGCCTTGCTTATTTCCGTCGTGCATTTTGTTGTCTTAAGCGCTGGCGCGCTTCATTGCACATAAAAACACATTTGCGATGAAGTCACGGGCTTCAGACACGCAAGACAATTTTTTTAATTGAAGCTCCACCATATAACAATTGAGCAGTGATACCGCTCGTCGCTCGATGACTTATTGTTGTCCAATAGTTTTTTTTAGTACTGGAATGTGTTCTCGTATACATGAAAACATATGTCCGAAGTAGCCAGAAGGTTCAGACGCAGGAAATAGTTATTTTTTTGCAAGCTGCCCCGTTGGACAATCGAGCTATCTCACCTCTCGATTCCTCGATAACCTGTTCTTGTCTACTATTTTTTTCGCAGTACTGGAGAGGTCTACCACCCATACAAACAAATATGAGAAGTAGCCCTTTGCTTCAGAGCTTTGCACCTCTCATCTCTTAATGACCTGTAGTTGTCTAATACTTTTTGTATAGTGCTAAAAAATTCAAGTGCATATAAAAAAAATGTACGAAGTAAGCAGAAGCTTGAGACACGCGTAACTATTTTTAATTATTCAAGCTCCACCCTACAACATTCGAGCAGTGTCACCCCTTATTCCTTGATGAATTATTGACGTCTAGTATTTTTTCCACAGTACTAGAAACTTCCCGTACCCATAAATCTATGATTGAAATGTAACCGGAAGCTGCGAAGGGGCGGAAGAATTTTTCTACGGCAGCTGTTCCGTAGAACAATCGAACAGTCTCACCTCTCATCCCTCGTCGATTTATTGTTTTCTATTCTATTTTCACCTACTAGAACGTAGTAGTAAACATATAAACGCATGTGAGAAGGAGCCAGAAGATTCAGACACGCGCCATTATTTTTGTAGAAGGTGTACGACAATAATCGAGTGTTGTTCTGCCACGCTCTCTGCTGTTTTATTGAGTCTAATCATCTTTTTCAACTACTAGAGACTTCTAGTACACATAAAAAAACGTGTGAGGAGGAGCCAGGAGATTCGGAAGCACGAAATTATTTTTTTCCTCGAAGGTGCTCTATTTACCGGTCCAACAGTATCACCTCCCATCGTTTGATGACTGATATCTGTATGACGATTTTTTTTATAGTACTAGGGTGTTTTAGTATCCGTAAGAACATATGGAAGAAGTAGCGAGAAGCTTCAGAAATATAAAATAATTTTGTTTCAGGAAAGTGTACCATAGAACAATCGAGCAGTGTTATCTATAATCCCTTGCCGATTTATTACTGTCAAACATTTTCTGGAGATTTTTCGTACACATAGAAACATACGTGAGAAGTAACGTAAACTTTCCGACACATGATATAATTTAAAAAAAAATTTAAGCTCAACATCGCAACAATCCAAAAGTGTGACCTCTCACCCCTTGATGACTTACGGATGTCGCGTATTTTTTTTTTTTTTTGCAGTACTGGTCAACACAAAATAATGTCTGAGAACTTGTCTTAAGCTTGAGAGGCGTGAAGTAATTTTTTTCATGAAAGTTGTACGGTGGGATAATCGAGCAATGTCACTTTTCATCACTTGATGACTTATTTTTGTGCAATCTTTTGTTTACAGCAAATTCTAGTACATAAAAAAACACATTTGAAGCTGTACCATTCAAAAATCGAGAAGTCTCACCTCTCATCCCTTGGCGATTTATTATACGTGTAAAAAGTAGCCAGAAGATTTAGACATACGCCATTTTTTGTTGAAGAAAGTGTACGATACACCAATCGAGTGCTGTTCTATCTCACTTTCTGCTGATTTATCAAGTTTCATTTTTTTCCCTCTACTAGAGACTTATAGTGCCCATAAGAATACGTATCAGAAGGAGTCAGATGCAGCGGTCGCACGAAATATTTGTTTTAATTGGAAGCGTACCATGCAGAGGTTGAGCAGTCTCACCTCTCATCCCTTGATGATGGATTGTTGTCTAATAATTTTTCCACAGTACTAGCAAGTCCTAGTACACACAAAACCATATCTGAGAAGTAGCTAGAAGTTTCGGAGACACGAAATAATATTTTTTAAATCGAAGCCTGTATGCTGCAACAATCGAGCGGTGTCACCTACCATCTCTTCCTGATGTATTGTTGTATAGTTTTTTTTTCATAGTACAAGAGATTCAAGTATACCTGAAAACATGCCTGAGAAGTAGCCAGATGTTTCAAAGGCGCTAATATATTTTTTTTTACGGAAGCTGCGCGGTACAAGAATTGAGCAGTCTTATTTTACTATCCGTTGCTCACTTCTTGTTGCCTAATTGTTTTTTCGAAGTAATACAGAGTGTTAGTACACATGAAAACACATTGGAGAAGGAGCTAGAAGCTTTAAACGCACAATACAATTTTTTGGTCGTAGGTATACGATACAGCCATCAAGCAGTATCATGCGTCCTTCTTCGCTAACTTATTGTTGTCTATTTTTTGTTGTTGAGTACTTAAAATCTCTAGTACCCATACAAACACATATGAGAAGTAGCCAGGAGATTTCGACGTGAGAAATGAATTTCTAAATCGAAACTGTTTAAATGGATTAATGGAGCAATCGTATCCCTTATTCCGTTCCAAATCATTGTTGTCCAATATTTTTTCTAAGTACTATAGAGTTCTCGTGCACATGAAAACATACCTGAGAAATAGCCAGAATCTTCAGACAGTCAAACTGATTTTTTTGCGCCGCTGTACTATACAGCAATCGAGTAGTCTCATCTCTAATATCTTGCTGAGTTATTGTTGTCTAATATTTTTCTTATTACCCTAGTGTTCTGGTACATATCAAAGGTGTACCATACAACATTCCAGCAATATCACCTTTCATCCCTTCATCACTTGTAATATTGAATATTACGTCTAAATATTAAATATCTGAATATTGTCGCCTATTATTTTTTTAGCACAAGAGAGTTCTAGTATACATAAAAACATCAGTGAGAAGTAACCAGAACTCTCAGTTGCGCCAACTATTTATTCTATGGAAGCTGCACCCTGCAACAATCGAGTGTTTTCTACTTCACTCTCTGCTGATTTATTATCGTCTAATATTTGTTTTACAGTACCGGAGCGTTCTAGTACACATAAAAACATATAGAATAAGTAGCCGAAAGCTCCAGAAAAACAAAATAGTTTTTTCTTATGGAAATTGTACCATAGGTGAATCGAGCAGTGTCATCTCTTCGGCCGTGCTGACTAATTATTGTCTACTATATTTTTTTTAGTACCACAGAGGTCTAGTACACAAAACATGTCTCGGAAGTAGCCACAAGCTTCAGACGCACGAAGTCATTTTTCATAAGGATGGACCATGCAACATTTGCCTAGTCCCATCTCTCATCCCGTCATGACCTAATTTTGTCTCACTCAATTTGGCCGTACCAGATACTTCTAGTACACATAAAAACATATGGGAGAAGCAGCCAAAAGCTCCAGGTGCTTTTTCCGCAGCTGTACCTTGCTAGAATCGAGCAATGTTCTCTCCCATTCCTTGTTGACCTATAGTGGTCTTATATTTTTCCTCGATCGCATAAAAGAGTTTCGGTAGTCCTGATAACAAGTCTCAAAGTCCCTAAAGTATGCATGAAAGTATATATGTATCGATTATTGCCTCGGGACTCGGGTACATGTCCCTGAAGCGGATGAAGTACGTATATATGTGTATATATATATATATATATATATATATATATATATATATATATATATATATATACACATATATATACATATGTATGTATAGATATTCGTTAAAGTTATTCCGAGGACTAATGCCTTCGAAGTATGCATATGAGTATACAAATGGTACATCAGGACTCTGAGGTCCTAGAGTACGTATATATATATATTCATTGAAGTTAGTTAGAGGACTTATGTCCCTAAAGTATGTATGGAAATCGACATACGGAACTATTATAGGAGGTACTCCAGGGACTCTTGTATATGGCTCTGAAGCATGCAGGTACGTGTATATGCATGTATGGGGCTATTTGTAAAGTTAATCCGAGGACCCATGTGCTCGTCCCTGAAGTTACAGGTAAGCTTAGCGGTTAAGTTATTATGGGAACGGTTTCTCCCGTAAGTATACGGGTAAATAAACGCGTGCTAAATTTAAAGATATATTTATGAATATTTTATATAACGGGGTTTCGACGAGTGAAATCGACCATATATGGGTCGTTCAGATTAATATGTACCCCAAGAAAAATATAAATGAGCGCGTTTAGCGCGAGGAAAAAAATCTCAATAATTATTACAATTCGATCCAGATATGAATATTTGGAGGGCGAGAGTGCTAGGACGTAACAGTGGATCATGTAAGCAGAGGTATAAGCTGCGAATGCGATAGCACGTTTCCGTACGTGTAAAAAATGACATGATCGGATCGATTGGTACATTCGGGTAGTTTTCACCATAACCCCGTCAAACTCATCATAAACTGCATGGATTTTATCTCTGGTTCAGTGAAATATGCCGAACACGTGCATGATCTGTCGTCGAAGCGGTGCTCGGACGATTGCCACTCAGTTCCTAGCGAAGAGAGGTGAAATCGATTATCTCAATCATTTTTCTAGTATCCACAACACAATCTTGAAACCATCCCGTCGAGTTTGTCGTTGATTTCATCTTGGTCCCCTTCGGGGAGAGTGCATCATGTAAGCAGAGGTATAAGCCACGAATGCGATAGCTTCTTGGCGTACGTATAAAAAATTATATGAACGGATCGATTGGTCCATTCAGGTACTTTCTCACCATAACCCCGTCATACTCAGCATAAACTGCATCGATTTTATCTCTGGTTTAGTAAACGATGCCGGCGACGCGGATGGTCTGTCGCTGAAAGGGAACTCGGACGATTGCAACTCAGTTCCTAGCGAACAGAGGTGAAATCGATCCTATCAATCATTTTTCTAGTATCGATGTCATATTCTCGAACCCATCCCTCGAGTTTGTCGTTGATTTCATCTCGTTCTCGATGGGGAGAGTGGGTCGAGTAATTAGAGGGAAAACCTGCGAAGGCAACGATAGCTCCTTTGAGCACGTGTAAAAGATTAAATCAACGGCTCGGTTGGTACGTTCGGGAAGGAGTCGTCATAACCCTCGATGTGAGCTGCATCGATTTCATCTCTGGTTCAGTAATCGATGCCGAAGTCGTAGATGGTGTTTCGCCGAAACGGAACTCGGACGATTGTCACTCAGTTCCTAGCGAACAGAGGTGAAATCGATTCTCTCAATAATTTTTCTAGTATCCATATCACATTCTCGAAACCATCCCGTCGAGTTCGTCGATGATTCCATCTCGTTCTCGACCGGGAGAGTGGATCATGTCAGCAGAGGGAACAGCTGCGAATGCAACGATAGCTCCTTTGAGCAGGTGTTGAAGATGAAATGAATCGCTTGGGTGGTACATTCGGGTAGTTGCCGCCGTAACCCCGTCATACTCGTTATGAGCTGCATCGATTTCATCTCTGGTTCAGTAAATGATGCCAAAGACAAAGATGGTCTGTCGCCGAATCGGAGCTCGGACGCTTGCCACTCAGTTCCTAGCGAACAGACGCGAAATCCATTCTCTCACCCATTTTTCTAGCATCCATATCACATTCTCGAAACCATCCCGTTGAGTTTGGTGTTGATTTCATCTCGTCCTCGATCGGGAGAGTGGGTCATGTAAGCGGAGGTAAAAGCTGCGAATGCAACGATAGCTCCTTGGAGCACGGGTTAAAGATTAAATTAACGGCTCGGTTGGTACATTCGGGTAGTTGTCGCCATAACCCCGTCTATACTCGTTATGAGCTGCATCGATTTCATCTCTGGTGCAGTAAACAATGCGGAAGACGTGGACGGTCTATCGCCGAAACGGAGCTCAGACGATTGCCACGCATTTCCTAGCGAACAGAGGTGTAATTGATTCTCTCAATCATTTTTCTAGCATCCATTCCACAACCTTGAAACCGTCCTGTCGAGTTTGTCGTCGATTTCATCTCGGTCCCTTTTCGGGGAGAGTGGATCATGTAAGCAGAGGTATAAGCTGCGAATGCGATAGCTCCTGTGCGTACGTGTAAAAAATTACCTGAACGGATCGACTGGTACATTCGGGTAATTTTCACCGTAATCCCGTCATACTCATCATAAACTGCATCGATTTTATCTCTGGTTCAGTAAACGATGGCGAAGACGTGGATGGTCTGTCGCCGAATCGGAACTCGGACGATTGCCGCTCAGTTCCTAGCGAACAGAGGTGAAATCGATTTTCTCAATCATTTTTCTAGTATCTATATCACATTCTCGAAACCGTCCCGTCGAGTTTGTCATTGATTTTGTCCCGTTCTCGATCGGGAGAGTGGATCATGTAAGCAGAGATAAAAGCTGCGAATGCAAAGAGAGCTCCTTTGAGCACGTGTTAAGGATGAAATCAACCCCTCGGTTGATACATTCGGGTAGTTGTCGCCATAACCGCTTTATACTCGGTATAAGCTGCATCTATTTCATCTCCGTTTCAGTAAACGATGCCGAAGACGTGGATGGTCTGTCGCCGAATCGGAGCTCGGACGATTGCAACACAGTTCCTATCGAACAGAGGTGAAATCGATTCTCTCAATCCTTTTTCTAGTATCCATATCACATTCTCGAAACCATCCCGTCGAGCTTGTCGTTGATTTCATCTCGTTCTCGATAGAGAGAGTGCATCATGTAAGCAGAGATAAACGCTACGAATACAACGATAGCTCCTTTGAGCACGTGTTAAAGATGAAATCAATGGCTTGGTTGGTACATTCGGGTGGTTGCCGCCGTAACCCCGTCATACTCGTTATGAGCTGCATCGATTTCATCTCTCGTTCAGTAAACGATGCCGAAGACGTGGATGGAATGTCGCCGAAACGGAGCTCGGACGTTTGCCATTCAGTTCCTATCGACCAGACGGGAAATCGATTCTCTCAATCATTTTTCTAGCATCCATATCACATTATCGAAACCATCCCGTCGAGTTAGGCGTCGATTTCATCTCGTTCTCGATGGGGAGAGTGGATCATGTAATCTGAGGTAAAGCTGCGAATGCAACGATAGCTCCTTTGAGCACGTGTTAAAGATGAAATCAAGGGCTCAGTTGGTCCATTCGGGTAGTTGTCGCCATAACCCGTTCATTACTCGTTATAACCTGCATCGATTTCATCTCTGGTTCAGTAAACGATGCCGTAGACGTGGATGGTCTGTCGCCGAAACGGAGCTCGGACGGTTGCCACTTAGTTCCTAGCGAACAGAGGGGAAATCGATTCTCATAATCATTGTTCTAGCATCCATATCACATTCTTAAAACCATCCCGTCGAGTTTGTCATTGATTTTGTCCCGTTCTCGATCGGGAGAGTGGATCATGTAAGCAGAGGTAAAAGCTGCGAATGCAACGATAGCTCCTTTGAGCACGTGTTGAAGATGAAATCAACGGCTCGTTTGGTACATTCGGGTAGTTGTCGCCGTAACCCCTTCATACTCGCTATACGCTGCATCGATTTCATCTCCGGTTCAGTAATCGATGCCGAAGACGTGGATGGTCTGTCGCCAAATCGGAACTCGGACGATTGCCACTAAGATCCTAGCGAACAGGGGTGAAATCGATTCTCATAATCATTTTTCTAGTATCCATATCACATTCTCGAAACCATCCCGTCGAGTTTGGCGTTGATTTCATCTCGTTCTCGATGGGGAGAGTCAAACATGTAATCTGAGGCAAAAGCTGCGAATGCAACGATAGCTCCTTTGAGCACGTGTTAAAGATGAAATCAACTCCTCGGTTGGTACATTCGGGTAGTTGTCGCCATAACCCCTTCATACTCGTTATATGCTGCGTCGATTTCATGTCCGGTTCAGTAAACGATGCCGACGACATGGATGGTATGTCGCCGAAACGGAACTCGGACGATTGCCACTCAGTTCCTAGTGAACCGAGGTGAAATCGATTCTCTCAATCATTTTCTAGTATCCATATCACATTCTTAAAACCATCCCTTCGAGTTTTTCATTGATTTTGTCTCGTTATCGATCGGAAGAGTGGATCATGTAAGCAGAGCTAAATGCTGCGAATGCGATAGCTCCTTTGTGTACGTGTATAAAATGACATGAACGGATCGATTGGTACGTTCGGGTAGTTTTCACCATAACCCCGTCATACTCATCATAAACTGCATCGATTTTATCTCTGGGTCAGTAAACGATGCCGAAGACGTGGATGGTCTATCGCCGAGCCGGAACTCGGACGATTGCCACTCAGTTCCTAGCGAAGAGAGGTGAAATCGATTATCTCAATCATTTTTCTAGCATCCATAACACGACCTTGAAACCGTCCCGTAGAGTTTGTCGTTGATTTCATCTTGGTCCCCTTCGGGGAGAGTGGATCATGTAAGCAGAGGTATAAGACACGAATGCGATAGCTTCTTTACGTACGTGTAAAAAATTTCATGATCGGATCGATTGGTCCATTCAGGTAGTTTTCACCATAACCCCGTCATACTCATCATAAACTGCATCAGTAGTATAGATATGAGAGTCCTCTGACGCTGGTCCTTTGAGGGCGCTGCGGGGTGGGCGTTCACGCGGGGAGGGGGATGACGTCACGCGCGGGAGGGGGCGTCGGCGGCGCCGGTGACGTCACGCGGAGAGGGGGAAATCGTTGGCGCTGGAGGGGGGAATCGATTGATTGTTGATTGGAGAGGGGTTTCGATTGATTATTGATTGATTATTGATAGGTTATTTATTTTTACTTCATTTTTACTTTAATTTAATTTAATTTTTTTTTTAATTCAATTTTTAATTTAATTTACTTCAATTTAATTTTTTATTTTATTATTATTTTTATGTCATATATTTGTGTGAGCGCTGTATAGCCGGTACGAATATCCGCACAAAGAGGAGAGGCCGAGAATACGGCTTCTCCATTGCGAGTCACTACGCAGGCGTGGGACGGCACGCGGGGAGCGGTGGGTTCCAGTTGGTTGATCCCTGTCGCTGAGTGATACGAAGCGATCGGATTACACGTATGCATGAGAGAGATCGAGAATGTGCGATCGGATCGCATGCATGTGAGATAGAGCGATTCTTCTGCATACGGAAAGACATATACATTTACCTTTCGCCATTCGACGATTAAAGCGGTTGGGGTGTTTTCGGTGAAGTCCCAAACAACCCCAACCGCTACGAACACCCTCGAATATCTATTGATTGCCTTCGAACATCTATTGAACGCCTTCGAATATTTCACGAATGGCTTCGAACGTCTCACGAACGTTTTCAAAATGTTTCTTGAAAGTCTCTCGAACTGTTCACCAGCGTCTCCGAACGTTTCACGAATATAATGTAATATTTTCTGCTGGAGATGTGAAAATAATTCGAAAGTTTTAGAATAGATTCTGCACATTGGTAGAAACCATTATACCAACATATATAGGTAAAAGGGATTGTAGAAATGTCGATTCAGCATCATGTGTTATCTCAAGGCCAAAATGCCTAGCACACTCGCAAAAGAATAAAATTAAGCGAACGATGTTGCGAGCGCTTCGTGGATCCTGTCGAAGAAGTTGATGTCAGCAAAATCGTAAAGTCTGTAGAAAAATATAACGAAAAAATGCACACGGCACCAAGGATGCAGTCGTTATAGAAATGGAATATAAATGGTGATTGAGGGGTAAACACTTTCAGTCGATGTTTGAATTTCTGAGATTGCAGAGTGCCTCGCGAAGAGACATGGCGGACAACATTGAAAAAAAATCGTTGCGAGCTAGGGGCTCAAATCACTACGGTAGAAGAGTATTTTGTGTGGGAACAACGATGTGACGAGTATATTGAGTCGTTAGAAAAACAAAGTCGAATTAAACGACCACGATTATCGATCGGAAATCGTCAATCGATGGTGGCTCAAATTGCACGACTTGAAGGCTTCAAGAATTCGGTGCGTCAGCATTTCATACACACGGGTGCTGGACATGACTATCATGGATTTATATGGCGCGAAATCGATACGGCATTCGAGAGTCGTATCTCGAATGGTGTAGTGATAAATCGCGATCACAAAGAATCTGAACAATTCCGCAAATACGCTAGTGATATCGTACTTTCACGCATGCAAACCATTATCGACAATTACGGTAGTGTGAAAGATAATACCGTTTTTAACGGCGAATTTGTGGCGAGTGACAAGCGTGCAAATAAAAGCATTAATACGAAAAACTATGATCTTTTTAAGACGTCTTATTGACGCAAGTAGTACGATCAAAGAGTTATTGAGCCCATTTCGACATCACTCGAAGAGTTTCAGGAACGCGACAGTGGGTGGGCATTGTCGCGAATATATAACTTGACTATAAATATGAATAAATATAACCGGATGCGCACGGGATGCCACATACTTTTATCGCGGTGGGCAATGCTGAAAAGAGCCGTTGTTAATGTGAAATCGCGCGATCAAGCGTGCTTCGCATGGTCAGTAGTAGCTGCTCTTCACGCAGCCGAACGTGACAGGGCGCGTGAATCTTCATACCGACAGTACTCGACAGTGCTAAATCTTCGAGACATTGAGTTTCCAGTGACTCTGAATCAAATAAAAAAATTTGAAATTCATAATGACATTTCAATCAATGTATATACCATTGAGAACGATAGTACTCTTCCAATTCACGTGAGTGAGCGAAAGAGAGAAAAGCACGTCAATTTGCTTTGCGTGGAAGATCCGCAGCAAAACATCGTTGGACATTTCGCGTGGATCAAGAATTTATCGAGGCTCGTCAGCTCACAGTTGAATAAGCACACTGAACAGAAATATATCTGTGATAGATACGTAGATTTGATGTTATTTAATACATCAAAGCAATTGTGTCGAAACTGAAGTTATTTTTGTTTTCGCAGATGTCTACACTACTTTCATTCGGAGCAAAAATTGCAAGCGCATGCTGTGGTCTGTGGCCAGATTAACGACTGTTCTGTCCGTCTACCGAACGATGCCAACAAGTGGCTCAGTTTTAGAAACTTCAATCATTAGGAGCGACTTCCATTCGTAATATATGCCGATCTTGAGTGCGATCTTGCGAAAATGGATGAACGAAACTTGTACCAATACCACCAGGTTTCTAGTATCGCATACTATGTACATTGTTGATACGATCAATCATTATGCAAATATGAATCGCACCGTAGTAGCGATTGCATCGCATGGTACGTCGAAGAACTAAAAAGTGCAGCTTTGCATGTGAAAGATATTTTATCTTCAAATATCCCCATGGTACAGTTAACATCCGACGCGGAGCTTAAATTTCCGACCGCGATTAAGTGTCACATATGTGAAACAGATTTTGTACAAACCGATACACGAGTTCGCGATCATTATCATTTGACTGGGCGTTATAGAGGCCCCGCCCATTCGAATTGCAATCTAAATTTCAAACAATCTTTTTTCATTCCAGTAGTTTTTCACAATTTGGCTGGCTATGATGCACATTTTATAATTAAGGAAGTAGCCACCGCGTTCGAAGGGAAAACTTACGTGCTTCCAATAAGAAAAGAAAAATATATTTCGTTTACGAAAACTGTCCAAACTACCACCGAAGAAAGAAAAAACCAAATTAAATTACGTTTCATCGATTCATATAAATTTTAGACAAGTATTGAGAAATTGGCATCATTTTTAACGACGGACAAACTGAAAATGTTACGCTCGCAATTTGATGGCCTACCGATGCATGACTTTACATTATTAACACGAAAAGGTGTCTTCCCGTACGAATACGTTGACCATGTCAGCAGATTGGAAGACACGCGTTTGCCGCCGCGCGACTCATTTTACAGTTCTCTGACCGGGGAAACGATCAGCGCGTGTGAGTACACTCACGCTGAGAGTGTCTGGCAGCGATTTTCCATTCAAACGCTTGGTGAATATAGCGATTTGTATTTGAAGACGGATGTCTTGTTACAAGCAGATATTTTTGAAAATGTTTGTGATGCGTGTATTGAACGTTATGGGCTCGATCCGGCATATTATTACACTCGTCCCGGATATACTTGGGACGTCATGTTGCAATATACGCACATTACGTTTAAATTATTAACTGACATAGACATGATTTTATTCATCGAGCGAGGTATACGCGGAGATTTAAGCCAATGTTCAAACAGATATGCACATGCCAATAACAAGTACATGTAATCGTAAGATCCATTGAAATCATCATCATACCTGATGTACTCCGATGTGAACAACTTGTATGGATGGGCAACGTGCCAACCTTTGCCTTATGCTCATTTTCAATGGATCAATGATACGTCGAATTTTGACGTATTATCCGTAGCGCTAGATTCGCCTGTAGGCTACGTTCTCGAACTCGATCTCGAATATCCGCAACGTTTGCATGATTCACACAGTGACCTTCCGTTTTGTCCGACACGCGATAAATCACCTGGGATGCGCGAAGAGAAATAGCTCCCAATCGTATGTAATAAGAAGCGTTACGTGATACATTATCGTAATTTGCAGCAGTGTTTGCGTCATGGACTTCAAGTAACGAAAATACACAGAATTTTGAAATTCACTCAATCCCCCTGGGTGCGTTCATACATCGAATTGACTACGCAGTTTCGCAGACGTGTTACCAATGATTTCGAGAAAAATTTGTATAAATTAATGAATAATGTAGTATTCGGCAAACCGATGGAAAACGTGCGAAACCGGGTAGATGTGAAGCTTGTAACAAAGTGGGAGCGACGATTTGGGGCAGAGGCAATGATCGCTAAACTAAATTTTCACAGTCAAAGTGTCTTTTCGGAAAATGTTATTGCGATCGAATTGCGAAATCTGGAGGTAAAATTTAAGAAGCCGATTTATGTGGGTATGTGTATACTCGACTTATCGAAAACATGTTTATATGACTTTCACCACGAATTCATGATTCCGCTGTATCAGCAAAACTGCAAGATCATGTATACCGACACCGATAGTCTCATATACCACATCGAGTCTGATGACGTTTACAATGATATGAAGCGTAACATTGACAAATTTGATACGAGCGATTACCCGATGAAAAACGTGTACGGTTTACCATTAGTCAACAAGAAAGTGCCCGGTCTCATGAAAGATGAAAATAATGGTATGGTAATGACGGAATTTGTGGGATTGCGAGCAAAAATGTACGCTTTGCGAGTCGATGGTAAAAAAGACACGAAAAAGGTGAAAGGTGTGAAATGTAATGTTGTCGCGCGAACACTAAGTTTCAATGATTACACTCGCTGTTTACAGGAATAAATTGAAATGACTCGTCAGCAGTCCTGCATAAGATCAAAGCTGCACGAAGTTTACAATATTTCAGAGTCGAAAATTGCTCTAAGTCCATACGATGACAAGCGGTATATCGTGCCGAAAAGTACGGACACCTTACTATGGAGTCATTATAAAATAGCATTGTAAATGTTGACTGAATTGTATATATTGTTATTGAACAAAAATGGAAAGGTATAATGAATGTAGTTGTAACTTTGATATATATTGAAAAATATGAATGTCATATATAATGCGAGTATGTTAATGTTTACAGGATATAATGATTTATTCTTATAAGGAATGGCGAATTTATACATAAATAAAATGGTACGCTTACTGCAAATAAACTATATTGAACTTTCCATATGCTTTATAAAAGTTATTACAATATATTATTTTTGTGTATTCACGAGTTTTGAAATTTATCCATTCCCATCCATTTAACGGACAACACCACTGTGACCCCCTGTTTTTTGCCATTTTTCAAGAATTTTTTTTTGTGGGAAAAAAAAGAGATCCGAAAATTTTTGTTTTGTTTTGTTCGTTATTTATTGAAGATACATAAAAAAAAAATTTCAAATTTTTCACGCCCCACGGTGACGCTGGGGGAGCTCCCGCGTCAGGTACTGTTGCCTCTGCAGTGGTTCGCGGCACGCAGCAGAACTCTCTTCAAAGTCGATCTGAAAAAAAAATACTGAGTGTTTTCGTTAATAATATGATATTTTGAAGAGAAGTACATAGGGATTTGAAAAAATATTGATTTTTAAAAAATAGGCACGCTTTTGAAATTAAAGGACGATTTTCGTGCAAAATTTCTGGTCGAACATAGGCTATAACTTTTTTTATTATTGATATATCGAAAAGATCCTGTGTACTTCTTTAGATAATCTAGTTTTATTGATGCAGTCCAAATTTGAAGTCGATCGGATAAAAATTGCTCCAGTTCTGCTGCGTGCCGCATTCAAAAAAGTGGTTTTGAGAACAACGCGTTCAAAGTTTTAGGTTTGTTAATTTATGCGATAAATTGGAAAAAAATGTTCACCTTTAATCAGCGATGCCGGCACCATATAGCTGGCCTTCAAGAAGCAAATCATTGTCCCTAGCATCTTTTCTCGAACTTGTAGAGGCTCTTCTTGCCTCTTTTGCAGCGTCCGTGAGCGAGCGCTCCGCCAGCTGGATCCGCACTGCGTCGGTTTTAACGCAAAAATTGAAACAATTTGGGCCGATAGTTATCCCCAACGTCTCCAAAACTTTCATGAGGCTTCTCAGGCCATCATTGAATAATAATACCGCGATATCAGCTGCAATATCGACGATTTTTTTGCTCCCGGACTGACACTTGGAGGCTATTGCCCAAACTGATTTGTTGTAGCTTTCGTTCTTGTTTTACGTGAAGCCGCCCGAACAACGCTGCAGCAAATCGTCTCTGCTCAAATTTTCGAAGACTGGCGTAATTGCCTCCAATACTTCCTCATGAAGAGGCGGCTTATGGCGATATTCAGAAATATTACCGCTTGCGATCGCTCGCTGCCACGAACACCACGACTCGGCTCCCTCTGGGCAATCGTCATGTTGTGGCTCACTATCTGTGGATATTTTATGTTTGGTAGTTAGCCAAATTGCCTTCCTCATTTTTTCAACATCATCGCTGTTCCTCCGAATAGCCAAGCCGTAATATGTGCTCAACTCGTCAATCAATTTTCCGTCGAGCTTTCCTCTGCCAGACAATCCTTTTTGTTTTTTCACGATTTCGCGGAGGCGCGTCCCCATACGTTTTTGGACATGATCGATGAACTCTTTTTTTTTATCTCGAAACCGTCGTATGGATCGCTATTCGATATGCCCAGAAACGTTTTAGAATCGCCGTCACCAATATAATATTTATATTTTATGCCATAGAGCTCTTCAGACCGTTGAAACATTTCGACAACTGAGTCGACTGCCATTTTTCCGGAGGAGCCGCTATGGTTCGCATGGCACTCATCGTCGTGGGCACTTTTCCATTCCCAGTACTCCGCAATGCTTTCTTTTTTCCCAATGCTCGCAAGCTTTGCAATATTTCGATTCCACCATAACGTCGATCACTTTTTTAGTGTACCAGCTGATTAGCGATGTTATGCCGAAAAGCGAGCTGAAACCGCGCGTACGCCACGATCCGTCGCCTGAAACGATAATTCCGTCCTCCACCCCATTTTCCAACGAAATTGTCTCCTCCTCAAGTGCAGCCTTTTGTTTGCTCACTGTGCTCACAGCTTTAGTGGCAATCGAAATCGAATTTAAGATTAGATCGTAGAAAGACTGAAATATGGGGCGCGGTAGGTCCATAAATGCACAAAACTTCATCAGGCCATTCAAACCGACGTCACGAAGACGCATACTGAATACGATCCGACGATTTATTTCGTATGCATTGTCAATCATAGGACACGAATTGATTTGCACTTTTTCACAATGGCCGCAATCGACCTCGACTTTGAATCCGAGTCCGCGCAAACTTTTTTCAGTAAACTTTATATCGCGATCACACACTTTGCACTTCACTAACGTCGATATAATGTTCAATGCATTGACGAGGTGTACTATACGATAACCGAAATCGTTAGTAACACCGACCTCTAAATCGTCCGACGATTTTAACTTTTTCGCCGACGTGCTCACATACTCTGCAGAACTATTTTCGGAGCTATAACGGTTCGGAGGTTTTCGATTCGAAATTTTCGTTCGACTCCTCGTCACATAGCTCCGTTTGTTCCCATTTTTCCGCGTACACTTTCGGATTATCCATTTCGATGTGCAAAGAATAATTCTGAGCATTCGATATTTATAAACGAAACGATTCGGACCGTTTAGATACGAGTAGCGTCGCTTCTATTCGCGAACTGACGCTATGACGCTATCCCTATACCTGACTTGAAAATTTTTCAATTATCGCCACCTATGGCTTTTTTCGAAACTATATTTATAACAATAGCCGGTTTTTGTGAAGGGAGACAAAAGAATACCTGGGAAAGACCCGCAGGACCTGGGAAAGGCCCGGTATACCTGCCGACCCTGAGGCGCGCAGCTGCGCGGGACCCCGAGCGTCACGGACCGCTGCACCGCTCCACAAAATATTCAATATCTCCGAAAATAATTATTTTTTCGACCTGGGTCCAATGGCATCTTAATCTTAAATGTATTTTAGATTTTTCTAGATGGTTTTGAAAAAATCGATTTTCTGAAGCGTGTAGTTCGTATTCATAGAATCTTACGGCTATCGAATTTCCACTTGAGTTCTCAACTAGGTACGGTACGAGATAAGTTTGTTGCACCTTGACGATTTTACTTTTTGGACTTACGATTGGACACTTCGGTGGTCCGATTTGGTGTGAAATCTTTTTCAAATATTGTCTTGAATTTGCTTACGCGCACAAAATCATTGACTTTGAATCTTGCAGGAGCCGCAACTTTGACGTTGCTGTATACGGTGGTTAACAGTTTCTCCGCAATCGCAGGAGTAACGTCGACGGGCCTCATGCCAATCGTACGATGCTTTCGAGCATTGTACTTCATAATGAGTTGCGGTAACGCATCGATTCACTTGTAATTACCATTGAGTGTAAACATTTTCCACATGTTATTTTTGATAGTGCGATTGAATCGTTCGACGACCGAGGCTTTCATAATAGAATACGTCGAATAATAATTGATGTTGTATTTCTCCATGATTCGTTGCACGTTTACATTGTAAAATTCTCTTCCTTTGTCGGTTCGAAGATTTTTCGGATATCTGCTATGATCTTGTATGATTTTCGCAATCGTTGTACCCATTTCGTTAACAGATTTACTTTTCAGGGGTACGGCCCATGCATACTTGCTCAACCCATCGATGACTGTGAGAATGTAATTGTAGCCTTTGTTGAAACGCGAATACGGCCGCATTTCGACTACGTCAGCCTGCCACAAATCATCGTACCCACGTACAATGACCCGTCTTCGTGGAAAGTTTTTTCTTGCTTTTCTTGAAACATTTTTCTTCTTCGAGCATATTGTATGTTTGACAAGACGATTTTTACAAATCTTCCTGCGTTGTGTCAGATACAGCGTCGGTTACATACGAAATCGTTTTAGACGTATCGTTCATAGTTATTCGAAGCGTATCCTCTAGTGCGATGAGTTTCTTCTCAAATTCATCCAGGCGATCGGCCAACAGCTTGATTTTCATTTCCACGTAACGTTTATTAGCAGCATCGTAATCCCTTTCAGGTAGGGCTACGCCTCGTATTTTACGTGATCTTGCATTAAAGCCACTACAGGTTAGACAAAGAACATTATCGCGTGTATAATTTCTTATTAGCCCAGTCCACTGATAGTATGAATTATCTCGCGCTCCAAGCGATGATCCAAATTTATTGATCGACATCTCGGTGACAATGCTGACAGAGGAATGATCATTATCATCGATGCATAGGTTAATTTATAATGATACCAGCTTCGCGAAGTTCCTCAATAATCGACATTATCTCATTGTCGTGAGCGTTATTACCCGCGTGTTGTGAAGCTTCCAACAATCGAAAATGATCGACCAACGCGTTGGGATCATCCCAATGCACATAATCGTTCTTGTTGTTATTTAACGTCATGGCGAGCGGTATTTCTATACCTCTTCCAGCTTTTCGGTCGGAAGTTAATGGTCCAATTATATATTTATACTTGAAGCCTTTGTTACCCAATACAGGATTGAATATATTGCCACTACGTCGATGTGCATTTGTTGATAACAGTATACTTTTATATTTGTCTCTGTCTTCCTCGGTGTATATTACATCGTCAGGAATTCTCTTGAAGATTAACTCATAGAGTCCAGGGGTTCTCAAGTATTTAATGCCATCGATGAAAATATTATCATTATTATCCACATCGAAACGCTTATCGCCTAACATCATTCCTTCATTAGTAAATTTGACGCCATATACGTAATCCATGCTGGAATTTTTGTCTTGTGAAAGAATAGATGAAATATATTGTTGACCGAGTGGACCGAAATGTTCCCGCAATGTATTTTGACCTTCAGCCGTTCGTAATTGACGTTGAACTGAAGATACGAATGATTCGGGTGTAGTCTCAAAAACGTCTTCTTCAACAATGATGGCTGGCTGCAAGCGTATTAGCGTATTCAACATTAGCTGATTTTTCAACAATCTGCTTCAGAGGTTCGGTAATTGGCTTGAAGTGTCTCTCCCATGCAAGATCTTCATCCATTTTTCCAGTCTTCAACGCTTGATATTTTTTGCGTATTGAGTCTCTTGTTTTCGCAATTTCCCTCGCAATCGTTTCATCAGTATCAATTGTCGTCATCATGAAATTATTTGTCGGTTGTTGCACCGCTGGTGTCTCAATGTCGACTGACTACATCACGGTATTGCAAACTCGTTAAATCCAATTCTATATCGACCGCCGGACAATGAGCTATCTTTGTCAATCACCATGAAGCCGTATTTTTGTTCGGAGCATTTTTGACATAACACCAGATAATCTTCATACGACATATCAGTATTAACATGTTCATTGTAAACATGTTTCAAGTTTGTACGATCTTGCTTAAATAAAATCAGCAGATTCACATTGTCGCGTATAAGATGCTGGGGAACCTTGGCATATGTTTGGCAAAGATAGAAACAATCAACGCTCGCGTGTCCGCCCATCGCAAAGTACTCTCTTACTGTATTTTGCTTGTCACATGCTACGTCATCGAAAATAAAAATGGAGTTCGGAAGCGCTTCGTTCGGCGGGATAACATCACTATTATTTAAAAGTTTTAAATAGCCAATTTCGTTAATCGATGTCAACAGATTTTCCAAATATTGATATTATGGCTGTTGCAGCGATTTCGAGTATACATATAGGTTTTAAAAACGTACGCCATTTGGACTTTCTATTAAACTTAACAGAACATTGGTTTTGCCACAATTTGAAGGACCGCAAATAATGCTGCGTATCGTTGGTGGCAGCATGTCTCCATGCTTGCGTACTTGTTGGCCCTCCATTACTCGGTCGTCGAAATTGGTCACTTGAATCACCGTCGCTTGTTGCACGAAACGCATGTTTTCTCTCTCTCGAATCTAAACACACATTCGCCCAAAATGTGTCGTGTGAGGAGTATTTATAGGAGTGCACCAGGCCAAATTCGCTCAGTATTGAGAATGTTTTTGTAACTGTCGAACGACTGCAGTATTCTCCGATTAACGGCACATCAATGACAGTTTATTCCAAAAATTGATTTGTTACAACATTTTCATCACTTCGTTGACATATTGTGGGAGAGGCTTTCCGAACACATAAAGGCTGGTTCGGAAGTACAGCAATATCGCCGATGCACGCGCCATTGGAATTTACCGGGACAGTTAACACACATTGACGGTCCAGCACCGTTTATAAATAATTGTGCCGAATGTCTAAGAGAAAAGGCGACGGCTTGTTAAATCGTGCAATAAATACACTTCCAATCGAATTATATATTCCTGGCTATCAATTTTGTGGACCAGGCACTCAGTTGGAGCAGAGATTGGCAAGAGGTGATCGTGGCATAAATCCATTGGATGCCGCTTGTCGCGACCACGATATAGCCTATTCTCAAAGCAATCGTTTAGGCGAAAGACACGTTGCGGATAATATACTTGCAACAGCAGCACGAAAATGTATTACTGCAACAGATTCGACTTTTGGCGAGAAAACCGCAGCTACCGCTATTTGGGCAGCTATGAAAGCAAAAACGAAATTCGGCATGGGAATGAAGACAAAGAACTCTTTGCCAAAGAAAAAAAAGTCCGTTAAGAAGAGAGTGTTACCGATAGCAAAGCGTGGCGGAATTTTACCAATGTTACCATTGCTGGGAGTTCTTGATTCACCGGCTGGTGGGGCAGCTGGAATAGCAAAGGCTGTGAATGATAGCAAAGCGGCGCAACGTCAACTTGAAGAAATACAACGTCATAATTGGGCTATCAAACGCTGCGGGCTGTATCTTACTCCCTACAAGCGTGGACAAGGATGTTCAACTAAGAAAAAAAAACGCCAAAACACGGTGGAAATGCCCATGGGTGTAACAACTAATGTGCAATTGGAATGCTTAGCCAGACGCATGCGCATACCATTCTTCAGAGTAGTCTTCATGCGCAATAATTTACCAGTTTATAGTGGAGTGCAACTAGATGAGAGCGGTATAGTAAATTTGGCCCATGCCGATGACCCCGGTACGCATTTGGTAGCCTATGCCAAGAGGGAGAGTCATATACTATATTTTGATAGTTTTGGAAATCTTCGACCGCCCAAAGAGTTGGTGCGATATTTTGGACCAAATACCACAAAAATACAATACAATCGAACATCTTATCAGAATTATAATCAGAGTATTTGCGGGCAATTGTGTTTGCAATGTCTTCGAAACGTCGATGATCAATATGTATTTAAGCCGTGACATTGCGTCGATCAGCTCAGTATTCGAGGGAAACATGTCACTGGCGCTTACGTTGACCGGCAAGAGTTGACTTCTAACCGCAAATTACTTTCCCGCTATAGACGTCAATGACGGCTGTTATGAGCTCGGTTTGACGGATTTCGAAACTTATCACACAATCCAAATGTGAATTCATCAAACAACAAATTTTACTTTGACAATGATGATAAGGAAATTATAATCCCTGAAGGATCCTATGAACTGAGCGCCATAAATGCGTATTTGAATCGTGCAATTTTACTCAAAGGGGATGATAGCGGTGATGATGCTGAAAATGAAATTATTGCTCGAAAGGTCGATAACGATGACCTGGATGAAAATGGCGAATACCCAATCATGCTACGCGCTAACCATAATACACTAAGGAGCGAAATCAAATGTGCGTACAGAATAAATTTCAGTAAGCCCGACAACGTAGGATCCCTGTTGGGATTTTCATCAAATCGAATACTGCATCCCTGGAAATGGCAGGAATCTGATGTACCGATAAACATAATGAATGTCAACATTATCCGCATAGAATGTAGTATCACCACTAGTGCATACTGCAATGGCGAGCGTGTACACACGATACATGAATTTTCACCAAGCGTACCACCGGGATATAAGCGATCGGAAACGCCTGCGCAAATAATTTATCTTCCGATCGTTGTGCGGAGCATTACGGATTTATCGATACGTATCGTGGTTCAAAAGGGGAAATTACTCGATTTTCGAGGAGAAGAAATTACGGTGAGATTGCACATACGAAAACGACGCTTGTAATGCTCATTCTGTACGACACGGAATACGCCAGAGACAATATTTCTACGCGAGATAATACGATCACACGTGCTAATACTCTTGCAAGAAGACAAACGACATTGAGTGTTAAATTAGCCGCAAAAAAGAAACTCAGTGCAGCGAATCGTGAATTTTTAGAATCCCTGGGATTTATTGTGCGACGTACTTGAGGCAAAAGGATGACCGACGTCTTGAATATCAGTGGGGAGCCAATCTCTGACGATCGTATCATCAAAATTGAGACTCATACGTACAATCCGTATGCCAACTCAACGTTTGGGCACAGCGATGAAATACGAATTCCTATACAACATCAAGACTTGTACACCCCACCATCTGAAAGTTTTCTCTACGTTGAGGGGAAGTTTACGGTGCTTAAAAAACCTGATGATCAAGCAATAGTTGTATTGGGAAACAATTGCGTTGCATTCATGTTTGATGAAGTTCGTTATGAGCTCGATGGTGTGGAGATTGATCGCAATCTAAACGTTGGAATAACAACCACGATTAAAAACTATATCTCATAAGCCCTGAGAGGAGTCATACTTTGAGAAATGCTGCGTGGGATGTGACACATAATTATGGGGGGAAATACTTCAATTTCTGTGTACCTCTGAAAATATTGCTAGGATTCTGCGAAGATTACAAGCGCTTAGTTATCAATGCTCGTCATGAATTAAGGGGGGATTGTCTCTTTTTTCGCAAAATTTACCGCTTTTTGGGAATTTTTTTGTGAAGAAAGTATACACCGGAAAACTTGTGAAACTTGGCATATAGTTTTATTGATCTGTTTACTACATACAAAAAAATTTTTAAACAATTTCATCAAAAAATCCGCCTCTCACCCCCCTCGACGCGCGATCGTCCTTTTTTGATGGTGTGCACGATTACAGCCTTCACATTCATCCTGCAACAAAAACCCAAAAAGCATTTTACTTTAGACACATATAGCTATCGTTCGATGAAGGGGAAAAAAAATTGACGATTTGGTGACGTTTTGAACTTGAAGTATCGATTTTTCGAAAAAAATTGATCGATTTTTTGTTATAAATAAAAAACTATTAAACGTATCGCTTTTTTGCGTCATCAAACGATAAAAGGATGTCAGCTGAGCATTCTGTCCAAATTTTAAGGCAATCGGTTGAATAGTTTTTGAGAAATCGTGCACACCAGTTGTGAAAAAGCTGTTTCGAGAAAAACGCATTTAAAGTTGTGAGTACAGTTTATGGGACATATCGGGTACTTACAGTACTTTTAATCTAATCTGCTATGCCAGGGCCATACAGGATGCCTTCCTCGGCTTCGAACAACTCATTCAGTGAAGCAGTTTCGCTTCTGCGTCTTGTTCGAGCCTCTTTCGTTGCTTCGACGCTGCGTCTCGTTGACCTCTCTATCCGCTGCTTATCTCGCGCATCGACGAATATTGATGCTTGCTGGCCAACGACGATTCCAATCGTCGTCATTGTTTTAAGGACTGCTGTAAAGCCTTCGTTAAAAATCCCTGCGCCCAAATAAGCCGCGATGTCGATCGTTTTCACAAGGCTTTGAATGTTTTCGTGTCGCCATCGCCGATGTATTTCGCGTACCGTACTTCATGCATTTCCCAAGATCGTCGGAACATGTCTTTGATCGCGTCAACTTCCATCTTTCCAGCTGACCCATCGTGATTTGCCGTACATTCACTGCTGTGTTTTTCGAACCAATCGTCGTATTCTTCGGTACCGGATTTTGATTGCCACCATTTACAAGCGTGACAGTAAGACGATTTCACGACAAGGTCAACCACTTTGCTTGAATATTTGCCGATGAGTGTCGTGATTCCAAACAAGGAACTATATCCTCGCTTTTTCCATGTTCCGTCTCCCGACACAGAAATATCTGTCTCTGGATTTCCGTGCTCAGCATTCTTCGCTTTCTCTTCTTTCACTGCCTTTTTCGCACACAGCTCCCATACAGCTTTGGCTCCACTGTAAATGTTCTCCAAGGAGGCATAGTACAAGGTTGTGCTGAAACCTTGGGATATATCCATCAAGCCACAAAATACATTTATACCCTCTCTGCCTACTCCCAATAGTCTCATCACAAAAACCATTCTACGGTTTATCTCACACGATTTGTCATCGACGAGAGGACAGGAATTAATATATTGCATACGACACTTGCACTGCACAACTATTTTAAAACCCAAGCCGCGAGAACTGGATTCGCCAAATTTGATCGGTCCTTTGCATTCCTGACATATTACGAGTTGCGAGATGGCAGAGAAAACCGATAGAAACGCGATAATGCGATATCCATGACCCGGGTCCGGAATTATTTCTTTGTCTTCCGCTGTCGACAGTTTCTGGGCCGACGTACTTGCAAACGTCGTTTCCGTTTCTTGGGTGTGAATATTCCCAACGAATTTCCTTTTTTTCGGTCTAGCAGCACGACTATGGGTATCACTTCCCTGTTTTCGATCCATGATATATACGTCTGTTACCAGTAAACTCTCGTTCGAGACTAAGCGACTCTCCACCGAATATTTCGATCTCGCACGACCGTTAGGACTCGTCCTTCATTGAATTAAATGGCTATTGTATGCTGTCCCGTTATTTTCATGGTCCGCCGAGCAACAGATTCGGGCAGCTGCCGGGCGCGCCAACCCCTGCCGTGTGACAACGAGCGCGCGGCCACCGCTAGTCGACACGCAGGTATAAAATCGCTTATAACTTTGCCATTTTTGAGAATTTTAATTTGAAATTTTGCACACATATTCTCTACACTTTGAAGAATATGAAACAGCGGTCAGCGAAAAATCGATTTTTTTGCCGAAAAAAAAGAGAATCCCCCCTTAATTCTGATACGTTCACGCAATGATAATAATTGCGTATTCAGTCATCATCCATTAGTAGAGGTAGAAGTTGAATTGCTCAAGATACAATGGCGTATGCCCCACGTAATATTAAATGAGATAACTTAATTGTCATTACTCCGAACATTAGAAAGTGGACGATACTTGAATATGAGCTTTCGGTCTTGGGATCTATACGAGTATCCACTGCTTCAAAGCACAACGAAACATTCATGGACCGTAAAAGCTGCCTCCCAGCTAGAGAAACCAAGATATGTAATATTTGCGCTGCAGACTGGTAAAAAAAATTCTATGGCGAAGGACATTACATTATTCGACGACTGCAAACTCGCCAATGTTAACCTTTATCTCAACTCGGAATCCTATCCTTACGATGATTCGAATTTGGATTTTGACAAAAACAGATTCGCCATTTTGTTCAATATGTACTCTCAATTTCGTAAATCTAATTACGGTTGTGATAGTGATAATTCTTTGCTCATTATCGCAAAGTTTCAATATAATGGTCCTCTCACGGTTATTGATTGCTCGCGCCAGACCGAATCTGTGAAAAATGCTACCGTGGAAGTGCGAATAGAATTTGAATGTAAGGAAGATTTGCCCCCAAATACTAATGCATATTGTTTGACCTTGCACGATCGCGTTGTTGAATATTGTCCATTGACCAACATGGTTCGTAAAATTGTATAGATCAGCAAGTACCACCGCTCCCCCGCTCAGTAAATAAATAATTTAAACATCAGTTTCTTAAATATTGACGTCAGTCATCAGTTGATCTTCCTATCGACTTGATCGAGCCAATACATGTTCGTTATGGCTGTACCTACGGTTGTCGATCTACAAGGATTCATTGTTGGGAGAAATTTTGTCGTGGAGGAAGTAGCGATTCTGAGAGCGGAATGTGTACTCTCTCATTACATTTTCGCGGGTCTCATACCATGGAGACTTCTCACAAAATCTGAGAGATATGAAGCGTCATGGCTGATTCGGAATCATCATGGCCTAAGGTGGGCCTATAGAAACGTTCCATACAGCATGGCTCAAGGTTCAATAACGGCTGCAGTTATGGGCCCAACGGAAGACGACATGTATCCTATCGTATATGTTAACGGCCATGAAAAACGAGAATGGCTAGCTGATATATTAAATATGAAAAATGATCTCGTTATTGAAACGTTGGATGTGGAATATGGCGATCTGCAAACCTTAAGTAAATTATATGTGGGCTCTACTCAACGTTGCGAAAAGCATGAGAAAAATTGTGCCTTACAAAATGTGTTTCAAATGTTTAATTGGTGGTCGAATCATAAAGATTCGTGCAAATAAACAAAATGCAATAATATGTGATTTTTTTTTCCTCATCCCTTCCTTTGATACATCATTTGTTGTCAGATGATAGAACTATATAAAATATTGCTCTCAAATGTAAAAGGAATTCGTTTTGAAAATGATGGGGAATCAATTCACAACATCGCTGGATGATGTTCGGAGACACTCATTGGTAGATGTTCGATAAATGTTCAAGGGACATTCGTAGATGCTCGTGAGGCGTTCGAGAGACGTCCGCCGAACGTTTGAAGACGTTCGTGAGGCGTCCGAACCCGTTCATGAGACGTACGTGAGACGTACGAAGACGTTCGTGAAACGTTTGAAGACGTTCGTGGGACGTTCGCGAAACGTTTGTGAGACGTACGTGAGACGTTTGTAAGACGTTCAAAAATGTTCGAACACGTTCATGAGACGTTCGTAAGACGTACGCGAGACGTTCGGAGACGTTCGTGAGACGTACTGAGCCGTTCGTAAGAGGTACATGAGACGTCCGAAGACGTTTATTAGATACGTGAGACGTTCGTAGATGTACGTGAGACGGTTGAAGACGTTCGTGAGACGTTCTTAAGACGTTCAAACATGTTCGAACACGTTCATGAGACGATCGTAAGACGTTCGAAGACGTTCGAAGACGTTCGTGAGACGTACGTGAGACGTTCGAAGACGTTCAGAAGACGTACGCGAGTCATACTCGTTATGAGCTGCATCGATTTCATCTCTGGTTCAGTAAACGATGCCGAAGACGAGGATGGTCTGTCGCCGAAACGGAGCTCGCACGATTGCTACTCATTTCCTAGCGAACAGAGGAGAAATCGATTCTCTCACTGATTTTTGTAGCATCCAGTACACAGCCATGAAACCGTCCTGTCGAGTTGGTCGTCGATTTCATCTCGGTCCCCTTCGGGGAGAGTGGATCATGTAAGCAGAGGTATATGCTGCGAATGCGATAGCTCCTTTGCGTACGTGTAAAAAATGACATGAACAGATCGACTGGTACATTCGGGTAATTTTCACCGTAATCCCGTCATACTCATAATAAACTGCATCGATGTTATCGCTGGTTCAGAAAACGATGGCGGAGATGTGGATGACCTGTCGCTGAAACGGATATCGGACGATTACCGCTCAGTTCCTAGCGAACAGGGGTGAAATCGATTCGCTCAATCATTTTTATAGTATCCATATCACATACTCGAAACCATCCCGTCGAGTTTGTTGTTGATTTCATCTCGTTCTCGATCGGGAGAGTGGATCATGTAAGCAGAAGTAAAAGCTGCGAATGCAACGAGAGCTCCTTTGAGCACGTGATAAGGATGAAATCAACCCCTCGGTTGATACATTCAGGTAGTTGTCGCCATAACCGCTTCATACTCGGTATAAGCTGCATCGATTTCATCTCCGTTTCAGTAAACGATGCCGAAGACGTGGATGGTCTGTCGCCCAAACGGAGCTCGGACGATTGCCACTCAGTTCCTAGCGAACAGAGGTGAAATCGATTCTCTCAATCATTTTGGTCGTATCCATATCACATTCTCCAAACCATCCCGTCGAGTTTGTCGTTGACTTCATCTCGTTTTCGATGGAGAGAGTGGATCATGTAATCAGAGGTAAAAGCTGCGAATTCAACGATAGCTCCTTTGAGCACGTGTTAAAGATGAAATCAACGGCTCGGATGGTACATTCGGGTAGTTGTCGCCATAACCCCGTCATACTCGTTATGAGCTGCATCGATTTCATCTCCGGTTCAGTAAACAATGCCGCAGACGTGGACGGTCTATCGCCGAAACGGTGCTCGGACGATTGCCACCCAGTTCCTAGCGATCAGAGGTGAAATCGATTCTCTCAATCATTTTTATAGCGTCCATAGCACAACCTTGAAACCGTCCCGTCGCGTTTGTCGTTGATTTCATCTGAGTCCCCTTCGGGGACAGTGGATCATGTAAGCAGAGGTAGAAGCTGCGAATGCGATAGCTCCTTTGCGTACGAGTATAAAATGACATGAACGGATCGATTGGTACATTCGGGTAGTTTTCACCATATCCCTGTCATACTCGTTATACGCTGTATCGATTTCATCTCCGGTTGAACAAACGATGCCGAACACGTGGATGGTCTGTCGCCGAAACGGACCTCGGACGATTGCCACTCAGTTCCTAGCGAACAGGGGTGAAATCGATTCGCTCAATCATTTTTATAGTATCCATATCACATACTCGAAACCATCCCGTCGAGTTTGTTGTTGATTTCATCTCGTTCTCGATCGGGAGAGTGGATCATGTCAGCAGCGGTAAAAGCTGCGAATGCAACGATAGTTCCTTTGAGCACGGATTGAATATGAAATTAACGGCTCGGTTGGTACATTCGGGTAGATGTCGCCATATCCCCTTTATACTCGTTATAAGCTGCGTCGATTGCATGTCCGGTTCAGTTAACGATGCCGAAGACATGTATGGTCTGTCGCCGAAACGGAACTCGAACGATTGCCACTCAGTTCCTAGCGAACCGAGGTGAAATCGATTCAGTCAATCATTTTCTAGTATCCAAATCACATTCTTAAAACCATCCCTTCGAGTTTGTCATTGATTTTGTCTCGTTCTCGATCGGGAGAGTGGATTATGTAAGCAGAGGTAAAAGCTGCGAATGCAACGATAGCTCCTTGAGCACGTGCTGAAGACGAAATCAACCGCTCGGTTGGTACATCCGGGTAGTTGTCGCCATAACCCCTTCATATTCGTTATATGCGGCATCGATTTCGTCGCCGGTTCAGTAAACGGCGCCGAAGACGTGGATGGTCGGTTGCCGAAACGGAGCTCGGACGATTGCCACTCATTTCATAGTGAACAGACGTGAAGTCGATTCTCTCAATCATTTTTCTAGCAACCATAACACAACCTTGAATCCGGCCCGTCGAGTTTCTCGTTGATTTCATTACGGTCCCCTTCGGGGAGAGTGGATCATGTAAGCTGAGGTATAAGCTGCGAATGCGATAGCTCCTTTGCGTACGTGTAAAAAATGCCATGAACGGATCGATTGGTACATTCGGGTCGTTTTCACCATAACCCCGTCATACTCATCATAAACTGCATCGATTTTATCTCTGGTTCAGTAAAATATGCCGAAGACGTGGATGGTCTGTCGCCGAAACGGAACCCGGACGATTGCCCCTCAGTTCCTAGCGAACAGAGGTGAAATCGATTCTCTCAATAATTTTTATTGTATCCATATCACATTCTCGAAACCATGCCGTCGAGTTTGTCGTTGATTTCATCTCGTTCTCGACGGGGAGGATGGATCATGTAATCAGAGGTAAAAGCTGCGAATGCGATAGCTTCTTTGCGTACGTGTAAAAAATAACATAAACGGATCGATTGGTCCATTCAGGTAGTTTTCACCATAACCCCGTCATACTCATCATAAACTGCACCGATTTCATCTCTGGTTTAGTAAACGATGCCGACGACGTGGATGGTCTGTCGCCGAAAGGGAACTCGGACGATTGCCACTCAGTTTCTAGCCAGCAGAAGTGAAATCGATTCTCTCAATCATTTTTCTAGTATCCATGTCCCATTTTCGAACCAATCCCCTCGAGTTTGTCCTCGATTTTATCTCGTTCTCGATGGGGAGAGTGGGTCATGTAATCAGAGGGAAAACCTGCAAAGGCATCAATAACCCCTTTGAGCACGTGTTAAAGATTATATTAGGGCTTGCATATTGTTCCGAACTACTCGACTATTCGGATATCCGTGATATCCGATTTCGTGAAATCTGATACTTCAAATTCGGACTGTTCGGGCATCCGGGTAGTTCGAGTATTCGGACAGTTCGAGCATCCGGGTAGTTCGAGTATTCGGATAGTTTGGGCATCCGGGTACTTCGAGTATTCGGACAGTTCGGGAATCCGGGTAGTTCGACAATTCGAACAGTTCGGGTATGCGGGTAATTCGAATACTCGGATAGCTCAGATGTTCGGGTAGTTAAGATATTCGGATAGGTCCAGTATCTGCGTAGTTCGAGGATTGAAGTGGTTCGATTATCCGGACTGTTCGAATACGATATAGATGTGGGATATCACCATATACGCTTGAATATATGTCTTTCTTCTTTTTATTAAACAAAAGCATGCAGCGTAAAACATCAGCTGAAAGCCGCAGCGACATAAACAGTTCATTAACGGAGACGATTCAAAGACGTCAGACGTGTTATCGATTACTATTTAAACGATTAAATGTATCTTTCATTCAATAAACAAGCTCTTCAAGTTTTGAATCCCACATAGACGATCCAAAGATTAATCAATTTTCTGGATCAGCACATTTCGTACAAACAATTGACAACGAAAATTATTAGAGGCGGGTGGAAATCAATCTTACTTTATCAAAAAAATCAAATTTAAAGACTTGCTTGATACAATCGAAGATACAATTTCGGAAATTATAATACATTTCCAGAGATCAAAACCAAACAAAAAAATAAGAAATAATAATTTCAGGAAAATCCAAGATTTAGATTATTCAAGGATCTATTCCGTAGATTCAAGAAATTTTCTTATATTTTGTTTCAGAAATAAGTGATATTGCCAGAAAATTGTGTTTTTTTTTCAAATTTGCCAATTCTAGAATTGTGAAGATCATGTGATAAATTATCAGATTCTTCGAAAATGATCCATAATCTTAAAGAAATTTTCCTTGAACTTATAACAAATAAAGAAGCTTCCGGGCCATTAAGAAATCACAAAAGTTACAGATTACTTGTCATTGGTAAGTAACGATAGGAAGCGTCAAAATGTTTTTAAAAACTGCTGTTATCAAATGCTGCAAAATGAGTAAAAAGAATAGTGGGTTCGGTCTCATGAATGTTTGTCAAAAATCCAAAATTCCGTGCACAATGCGGAACCTAAAGGACCGAAAAATAAACAAACAAGTGGGTAGAAGCGGCGTGCTCAGCTGTGCTCATTTTCATTATTTTATTCTTTACATTAATAATTGGATTTCCGTATTTGTTTTGTTTTTGGCGCTAACGAGAGCCAATTAAAGATACGCCTTATCGTATCCTTAAATGGACAGAGATTTCGCAGTCTTTCACAAAATTGATTTTTAAATTTCAGTCATTTTTTTCTCTCGCTATCTCGTTCAAGAAAATAACGATGCTCGCTTACAGCGTAGTCATTCATTTTTGTTCAACGATAAAGTTCGCTTCGTTGGGATTGTAACGAATCTTCTTCGATTCCATATATTTGTCTCTTAACTCCATAACAGATCTAGAGCTATACAAATAATTTGTTTGTGCCTTTCGTTGAATGTGAGAACGAATTTGTAAAAAATATTAGTATCGAAATCAATATAAAATTGAGAACTATAAAAAAGATTTTGCGTTGATTTCCAACGGTGCGAACTCCTGTTTCATCATTATTTGCTTGGTCAGCAAATTTAATTCAATAATAACTCGCAATATCGGACATACACCTTACTTGAATAAGAAATAATCCCAAATTTTGTCGCCCTGTTCCAACACCATTGAAATAAAATATTTTTACGTATATGAGAACCTTCGTACAGTAATCTGATCACAGTTGTCAGAAAAAATATCAAACAATTAACAACAAAAAACTTACGTGTAATAAAGTTGGGAAAATGTGTTCGGATTTTAATTCGAACAAATTTCGAGAATTCAAAAAAAGACTATTTTCATTAATATTTAGTCGATCAATTCATGCTGCGATGAATTTTTCGAATGACACTTTTTGCAACATCCACTGACATTGATGGTGTATTGTTATTAAAATAATATGGCAGTGTCCGTAACATTTTTATCTCTTCTGAGAAAAAATGTGTCAATGTAGAGTGCAGTACCTACATTTACAATGCGATCAGCATTATAAAAGTGCGCGTTTCTAGTACAGAAAAACCAGGAGGTTAACATTTTCAGGAAGCAGACAGCTTCTCTTCGGGCTCACGATATTTCCAGTCGTCGAAAATACGCGTTCAGAACTCGCAGATGTAGCAGAAATACACAAGTATTGGTGAGCAAGATTTGCTAACGCGGGGTATCGGTTTTCACGTGTCGCCCACCAATCATATGGATTTGAATTGTAACAGATTTGCGGCTCATTTAAATACATTTCGAGCTGAGCTTGAAGTGTATCACGTTTTGGAGCTGCCAAAAATAAAAAATCCATGGCTGTTTCACGGCGCTGTTCCTGCGCTTCCTCCATCACATCAGCAACCGAATGACCCTTCACAAACGTGATGATATCTTTTCGAGCTCGTGAGCACTCAAACAGCAAATCTTTATGCCGAGGATCGAGAAAGCTCGCTATTTGCCTCGAGATCACGTTTTTGGCAGGATTGTACTCCAAATCGAATCTGACGGTCAGTTCATTGCGTTCATTGTTTTCCATGATTCGATGTGGTGATCGTCCTCACATGATTCCTGAAGGTGGATGTCACGTAATGTGAAAACTATTGGGCGAACGATTGAAGTAGGCTTAAGAACTTTCCGCAAATTCTCCATTGTCGACCACTCACGTTCCGAAATTTCTAAACCTTCGGCAATTGCAGTGCTTGTTACTGAACGATCAGACAGAACGTTTATCACAGGACTGCGGTATATGAGTAATCTATCCACCATTACGTATGTGCTGTCCCATCTGGTAGTGACACTCTGAATCAATTTCAATTTGGCCAAGCCAAGTTGTTCTTGTTTCTCTTCGAGAGCACTTGTGGCAATATTCGAGTGACGGAAATGATCGACGACTTTCGCAGCTTTTTCAGAAACTACTGTTAGAGCTTCACATTTTAAAGCTTTCGTGATGCATAGCTGGAGGGAGTGTGCTGCACAAGTAAGACCATCGTGAAAGAATATATTTTCGAGGTTTCTCACCGAATTTGTTGCATTCGGAGCGTTATCCGTAGCCACACTAACAATTTTTCCGTCTATTTTCCACTTGGTCATGATACTCTGGAGCTGGACGGTCAAGTTTGCGGCCGTATGTCGCTCGTTTAAGGGAGCTTTCCAGTGTGACAGCCCGAAAAATCGCTGTTTTTCGCGATTTTTTTTTTTAAAGAAAAAATAATCTAATCGGTCTGGTTTTTTTTTGTATATTAATTGGGTATTGAAGAATACAAAACAATTTTTTAAAGATCGATTTATTTATTAATTAATATCTATAAAAATGATGAAACAATTGTTGCAGAAAATGCACTTGGATGTGGTGTCCACGTTGGGGGTCACAATTTTGATCTGAAACAAAAAACACAAAAAGATTATTGATCGGTATATAATTGGCTTTCGTGCTATGGAGGCTTTTTTTTTTTTTTTTTTTGCAAAAATGCCGCCGGTTTGAACAAAAGGTATCGATTTTAGCATTTTTTTTGGCAGTTTTTTTTACAAAAAAATAGGAAGATGTCAAAAAAAAAAAAGCTTCCATAGCACGATAAACAATGACGTTAAGAATATTGTGTACAAAATTCCACTCAATAGCTTTAAAACTCTACCCTCCAAGTTGGACACCGTTTTGAAAAATGCTGTTTCGAGAAAAACGCGTTCAAAGTTTCAAGTGAGGAAATTTTAGGTAAATCGTTTACTTACGGTCAATCAGCGATGCCAGGTCCATACAATATCCCTTCTGCTTCTTCGAAAAGATCGTGCTCAATGGATTGTTCAGTCCGACGAGCTGTCCTCGCCTCTTTGCTATCCAGGGACGCCCGGCGGTTTGCTTGGGTGATGCGCGCATTCTTGTACTTAGCGGCGAAATCTGCGGTGCTCGGCCCTATCGTGCATCCCATCGTCTCCAAAATTTTTAAAATTGGGTCGTAACCTTCATTGAAGGTGCACACAGCACACTGCGTAGCGATTTCTACTATCTGCTTGCCGCAGAATACGTGCTTTGGGGCTAGTTGCCACACACAGTGATTGAAGCTCTCGTTATTGTTTTGAGTTTCGCGCCCGTACATCGTTCTAAGAGATCCTCCGTTGTTAGATCATCGTAAATCGGCTTTAAAACTTGTTGTACGTCTTCGTCGAGTGCTGGTGGATGGGTGTACTCCTCTCCTGTGGCCTCGGCCTTGCGCCATTCGCACCACGAATCTTCTCCCGGAGGGCAATACTCATGCTGAGGATTTTCATTAGTTGAGCTTTTGTGATGAAATGTAGCCCATATGGCTTTCCTCATATTTTCCACGGAATTGGAATTTCGATGAACTGCCAAGCCATAATATTCGGAGAGATTTGTCAATAATTTTAACGTCAATTGCGCTCTTTTCGGTTCAACAGCAGTTTTTTTGTTTGATTTTTTTTAGTTTTCGGAGTACTCGAACGAGATCCTTTTTTTTCGGTTCACTCTCCATTGCTTTGTCTTCGATTTGCTTTTTGGCCTTTTTTAGTTGAACTAACCTTTTTCTTGCTTCGTTTCCCCTTTTATATACTCGCTTTTTCACGTGCAAAACGCATTCCTTTTTTTTACCGTCAAATCGTCACCGTACGGCTTGGCTTCTAATAACATCTTGAATGTTTTTGTATCGCCGTCTCCTATATAGAAACCGTATTTCCCGTTGTGCAATTCTTCTGATCTCTTGAATATTTCGATTATACCGTCGACTTCCATTTTTCCCGCGCTGCCTTCGTGATTGACGTTGCATTCGGATTCATGCGTCTTAAACCACGCCTCGTACTCGGGTGTTCCCTTTTGTCCTTTCCAGAATGCACAAGCCTTGCAGAAGCTTGATTTGACAGCAACATCCAAAACTTTGTTGGTATATTTTCCAATCACGGACACGATACCCATGCGCGACGTGAAACCGCGTTTCGACCACGATCCATCACCGGACACCGTCAGAATATCGCCCCGATTTTCTGCTTCCAAAGTTTTTTCCTTCTCTTCGGTACCTGCTTTTTTCACGACGGCCTCGTATATTGATTTCGCTGCAATCTGCAGGATTTTCACGATTCCATAATAGGTGTTATTATTGAAGTTTGCAGTTAAATCCATCAAGGCGATAAAATTTCTAATGCCATTTATGCCGATGCCGACCAATCGCATGACAAAGCAGAAACGACGATTGATTTCATAAGCATTTTTTATCAAAGGACAAGAATCTATCTCGGCCGGATCTGGACACGAACACTGAACACAAATTTTAAAGCCCAATCCGCGAATCGATTTTTTTAAAAACTTCACGTCGCTATTGTCACGTCGCGACCAAATGCGTACAATGTCTTTTTAAGCCTAATACGCACGATAGCGGAATTCTCATTTTTCGACGGATCTGAATATTTTCTTTAGAGTTAGGCCTACCACGGCGGAAACGTAGCCTATCCATAATAATATAACTAAGCGTTTCTCGTACCTTCCCACGCGAAAGCGTAGCGATCTTAACGATATCGAGAACAAATATATAAGCGGGAAAATTTCGAACAGTCTCGTTGTAACCCGAACAGAGTCCGAGTGTCCTTAAGACCAAAAATACACAAAGGAAACCTTCGGGTTACAAGGATGACGAACACGTGAAGCGACACGCAAGAAATGCGTGATGATATTCATAAAGACGTAAATATATAACGACGCAACGATACCGAATGCTAACGACCATCCAAGAGCGGAAAAATCCCCAAATCCTTAAAATATACACTCGCTAGGAGAAAATCCTCCGACCCAGGAAGTTGCTGCGGTCATAAAACTGCGTTGATATTTCCCATGCGGACTCGCGGGCCTCGGTCAACAAGCCCTATCTCGAGCGTGCGTTCTTGGCGCCGACAAGGCCCCTTTTTTCGTCTATATTTTTCCGCGCTCCAGATAAAGAAGCGCAGCTCCAATTCCCGGAAATAGAGCGACGGTTGTGGCTATCGCAACCTACTCCTCGCTCCCACTCTCATTCCAACTTATACATATTTTCCACCAATCCAAAAGAATGCACCCCCAAATGTGCACCCTCCCAGTGGGCCAGTCTCCCACCACCTCAGCATCCCAATTTTTCCTACATCCTAGAAGAAGAAAATGACCAAGTCAGTCTTCCGGCAACCACGATCACACAAACTTCTTTTTATCGAGTCTCAATCCGAGACTCCAGTCAGAATCCAGCGAGCCCATATCTAGAGTTCCTTAACCGATATCCATCGCGTTGAATATTCATTTCCTTTCTTGTAAAGCGTACGCTGTCTTGCAACTCGAGTTTATACAAATCTTGTACTTCGAAAGTTCTCTAACAGTTACGCGATAATCTTAAGAATTTGACATTTGTATTACGCGCAATATTTCATTGAATTTTCCATTCTCGAACCGCGAAATCCACGAACACTAGAATCTGTGTCACCGAACATTTGCTGTATCCGTCACACACACACACCCACACCATCTGCGAGCGTTCGGGCCATCGACGAAGGGCCCTTAGTTTTACGACCGTACCCGACACCCAAGCGACTGGGTCAACGCCGAGACGCATCAATGTAAGCGAACACATTTTCACTCTTTTGTCTTCAATTTGTATCTTTAAGATAATAGGATCAACCCATACGGCTGATTCTAATAAATTACGAGTCAATCGAACACAAGTGTCACAACCGTTATTTTCAACGATTGGATCATCCACGAAATTCTTTAAAATTACCCTTTCCACCAGCACGTCCCCTTTTTAACCCTCATCCCGTGCTATTGCGCTAGGCGTAGGCAAGAAAGAGGGATACTACACATATATATATGCCCACGTCCCCTCAGGACGTGACATATAATTTTTGGGGGCTCGTCCGGGATATATAAAAAGGGAATGTGCCTTCGCAAATCAACCTCATGGATAAGGAATCAACTTGCGAGACACTAGATTTAAATATAACTGAGGATTTGTCATATACAGAACCAAACGAATCAATTCACCCCGGTAGTTCAGGTTATGCTCTGAGGGGATCAAACCTTCCACTACTTCCTGGTCTTGTACCTCCCAGTAGATCTTCAAAACGACCAGATTTACCCCGAAAAGGCGGAGCCATGAACCCAGAAACCGCAACTTTGAGTATAAACGACTTGATGTTGATAAAAGACGTTGTTAAGATAATCCCAGAGTTCGATGGGAAAAATGTTCCGTTTTCGGATTTCGTCGCCGGGTGTGAGGACGCAAGGGAAGTGGTTTCCCCTGCGGCCGAAAAGTACCTGGTGAAGATGATCCGGAATAGATTGTTAAACCCCGCTAGAGACATGATCCACGCGTCAAAATTCGAGAAAGTACAGGACCTATTAGGATATCTTAAGAAGCTTTATGCACCCAACAAAACTGAAATGCAACTAGTCGGAGAACTCAGTACTATTTGCCAAAAGAAGAACGAAACTGTAGCTGAATTTTCTATGCGAATTAAAAGGAAAGGAAAAGAGATACTTGATACAGAAAGACCATCAGATAACAGGCTAGAAAACGAGTATTTCAAGAAAAGAATGGACGATTATTTCCTCTCGTGTTTCAAGCGTGGATTAAGGGAGGAGATCGAACAGCGACTCCCCCATTGCGATAACATTTCCATTGCTATCGATCATGCAGTTGAAATTGAACGCGATCTTGAAGCACGACGGGAGCTACAGTCGGCCTCGAACAAATTAGAAAACTTCCCTCCCCTCAAATCAGTTAAAATCTGTAATATCTGTAAAAAGGATAACCACACGTCGGAAAATTGTCGTTTCTCGTTGCTCACTTGCCAATTATGCAAAAACCAGGGCCATAGCGCCGACCAATGCAAAAAGAAACAGGACGAATGGGAGGTATTGACCTGCCAGGTGTGCAAAGGTGCCGGGCACAGCGCGGATAAATGCCATTTAGGACAACGGTCCCCTATAGTATCTTGTCAACTGTGCAAGACCTCGGGCCACATGGCCCCTGATTGCCCTACTCGTAATAAATCTCTTAACCCTTCAGAGGACCGTCCGCGTTTTGAAAGCGTTCCCGAGTGCCAGTATTGCCACAATCGTGGGCATACCGCAGACAATTGCCTCAAATTAAAAAATAACACTTCGAGTCTCGAATGTCAATTCTGTCACAACCGCGGACATACCGCGGACAATTGTTTCAAGTTAAAAAACAGTAGCTCCCCCAGCGTCGAGTGCCAGTTCTGCCGCAATCGCGGCCACACGGCAGATAATTGCCCCAAGTTAAAAATAAACAGCGCTCCAAGCATTGAGTGCCAGTTTTGTCATAACCGCGGACATACCGCTGACAACTGTTTCAAACTAAGGAACAGCGCAGCTCCGAGTCCCGATCAACTTACATGCCGTTATTGCAAACGAGAAGGGCACTCCATAGCAAACTGTCGGACTCTCGAATATAACAATAAATTGCGAAGCCAGCCGGGAAACGGGTTGAACACCACTCGGACGGACGCACCGAGTGGCCCGTCCCCGACAGAGCGTCCGGTTCACGCGATAGCTTTAGGCCAGCCGAACGGCGGTACCCAACTTATACAATAGAAGCAGAAAAATTCGTCACGCTACCCTCGGTGTGTATCGGAGCACTACCAGAAACAGGGAAAATTTCAATGCTATTAGATAGTGGTGCCGTTCCAAATTTGATCAAAAAGAAATGTACAAAAGGTTTCACCGGAATTGATGAAAATGATATCATAAGATTAAACGGAATATCTGCACTACCAGTCTTCGCGCTAGGTAGTGTGTGGTTCCGCGTATTAGGTTTCGCAACGCTCTTTCACATCATACCAGACGATGTGCCACTTCCTTATTCAGGGTTGTTGGGATCCAGATACTTCTTTGAAACGAAATCCAAAATTAATTACGAGATAGAATGTTTCGAGTGTGGAAATAATCTATGGCCTTTTGAAAAACCAAACGAACGCGTTGAGGAAATCGAAATTCCCGCACGTTCGGAAACCTCCTTCCATGTGAAAGTGGTGGATAGCACGATGAAAGAGGGATATATCGCCCCTTTCATAGCCCCTGAAGGTGTCTATGCCGGCGACTGCCTGGTGACAACCATCAACGGGAAGGCTCATTTGAAGGTTTATAATACCACTAGTGACGCCGTAAGGTTAATCGTGCCGGTCGTAAGACTGCAGGCTTTCGATACGGTCGAAACCTTGTCAGCAGACGAGATTGAATCATATTCTTCGAAAATTTCAAATCCTTTCAATTCTTCTATTCCCAGCGTAGATCGCATGACGACTACGTTGTTCCAGGGTCCTTCCGCGGCCCGAAAAAAACGCTCGACCAGCCGAGTCGACATCAATCCTTTCAATTCTTCTATTCCCAGCGTAGATCGCATGACGACTACGTTGTTCCAGGGTCCTTCCGCGGCCCGTAAAAAACCCTCGACCAGCCGAGTCGAGATAAATCCTTTCAATTCTTCTATTCCCAGCGTAGATTGCATGACGACTACGTTGTTCCAGGGTCCTTCCGCGGCCCGTAAAAAACGCTCGACCAGCCGAGTCGAGATAAATCCTTTCAATTCTTCTATTTCCAGCGTAGATCGCATGACGACTACGTTGTTCCAGGGTCCTTCCGCGGCCCGTAAAAAAACCTCGACCAGCCGAGTCGAGATAAAACCTTGCCATCGCTATAACGAAAACGATGACCAAGGAAAAACAAAACAAACCTCCAGTAGTGAGGAAAAAACTAAACCAAAAACATATAAAAAACGAAACAAGAATTCAATTAGAAAGGAAGATGAAATTGTCGAATCAAACAAAGGTAAAAATGTAAATTCAATCTCCACCTATCAGACAACATCGGATAAAATAAAAGACAACTCGGAGCGTTCCCAAGTAATAAAATCTCTCCTACGTTTAGAGCACCTCGCGCAAGACGGATTAGAACATGTCGAAAAAATCATTGAAAAATATTCAGATAGGTTCCACATAAAGGGTGAGCCTCTCGAAGCAACACATGTTCTCCGACACAAGATCCCCACGGTCGACGACCTACCGATCAACACGAAACAGTATAGGTTTCCCCAGGCGCTCAAAGGCGAAGTCCAGCGACAAGTGGACGAGCTATTAGGGACGAGGGTAATAGACCATTCAGAGTCTCCTAACAACAGCCCTGTTTGGATAGTACCGAAAAAACCGGACTCCAGCGGAAACAAACGCTGGCGAATGGTAATCGATTTCCGCGCATTGAATGAAAAAACAATTGGCGATTCCTACCCATTGCCAAATATCACAGACATCCTCGATCAACTAGGGAACGCAAATTATTTCTCAGTATTCGATCTCGCTTCCGGGTTCCATCAAATCGAAATGAACCCCGAAGACAAACCAAAAACCGCGTTTTCGACCCCACACGGTCATTACGAATTCGCGAGAATGCCTTTTGGGCTTAAAAATGCCCCGGCAACATTCCAGCGCTTAATGGACATTGTACTCAGCGGACTCCAAGGGGTATCGCTTTTCGTGTATTTGGATGATATCGTGATTTACGCCAAAGATTTGGACGAACACGAGAGGAAAATTCGCGAATTAATGGAACGTCTGCGTAAAGCAAATCTCAAATTACAACCAGACAAATGCGAATTCCTCAGGCCAGAGGTCAACTACCTCGGCCACATAATCGGAAAAGACGGCCTGAGACCAGATCCTAACAAGCTATTGGCCGTAAAAGATTTTCCAGTCCCCAAAAACGTCAAAAACATACGCCAATTCCTAGGCCTAACCGGTTATTACCGTCGATTTATCAAAGACTTCTCAAAAATTGCAAAACCCTTAACTCATCTTCTAGAAGATAAAGTCGATTTTGAATGGAAAGACGAGACCCAGAAAGCTTTCGACATACTCAAGGGCAAATTGTGCGAAGCCCCAATCCTCCAATACCCGGATTTTGAAAAACCATTTATCATAACGACAGATGCTTCGGGCTACGCCTTAGGCGGAGTCCTCTCACAGGGAGAAATAGGCAAGGATAAACCCATTGCCTACACATCCTGTGTACTACGTGGCGCAGCTCTTCGTTACGACACGTATGAAAAAGAAGCAATGGCGATTATTCACAGCGTGAAAGCTTTCCGTCCCTACATTTATGGTAGAAAGTTTACTCTCGTCACCGATCACAAACCCTTGGTTTGGTTTAAAACCGCCAAAGACGCAAACACACGCGTTCTAAAATGGCGACTCAAGCTCTCTGAGTACGACTACGACGTCGTTTATAAGCCTGGAACGTTAAACGTAAATGCCGACGCTTTGTCGCGTAACCCAGTTGAGCAATCGGAAGAGGTTAAAACCATTCCCCACTACGATCGGAAACAAAACGAAATGTCGGCAGACGCATGGCGAAAGGCGGTACACGAAATACTCGAAATTTCCGACAGCGACGAAAATCCCACAAGATTTACCACTCAGGTAGAAATCCACCCGCCGCCGCGATCAAATGAAATAAACGTCATCACTCGCTCTCGACCGAAGAACGACGAACCCCCCGTCCCAGATGGAGACGATCGGCAAGTGGAAGGCACACTTATCGAGGAAACATCAACAAGGGTCAACCTACGCCCGAAGCCACAGATGCACGCGCTAGGACCCAAAACCCTCCGCGCCGAACTCGAAGAGCCATAAACTACGAGGAGAGTAGTAGCGAGGAAACGGAGGCCGAAATAATAAGTCCCGCACGTGTTAGGCGACCCACTAACGGCATCAACCCCAAAACAGCTGAGGTCCCCGACCGGCGCCAAGCACCTCCTGCCATTTATTCCGGAAACTCCTCCATTCCTAACTCCGATGATCCAACAGATTCAGACTCCAGTTCGATTGACTCAAAACTTTCCGACGAAAATGCTCCAGTCAAAGAAATTAAGAGGCCAGAATTAAAAATTGCTAATTGCGTCAGTACGAAGGAACAGTTCCAATTTCGGAACGACAATCTAGTCTATTTCATAGACTCAACAGGGAAACCTTGTGACCCTGGAGGACAAAAACTATTAGAATCCAATAAGTTCCCCATCTGGAAGGATCTGTCGTTAGGCCGAGCCTACAGCAAAAGGGTTGGAAAAAAATATCACATCGCTTTGGTCATTAAGGGAGAGCAGTCTGCATCGCTCGCTTTAATAACCGAAAGAATTAATCAGAGCATGGAAGAATTAAAGTCGATTTGCGAAACACTCGACCTCCAGTCGATCAGCTTTTGTCATTGCCAACACGTCGAGCACTTAATATGGGCAGATGTGCTGAATATCGTAAAAGATGTATTTAAAGACAGTCCGGTTAAGATACTGATCTGCCTCGGAACTTTGCGCTACGTACCAATCGAAAAACGTGACTCCATTTTCTACGAAATGCATAACTCCCCAATCGGGGGCCACAAAGGGGTTTCCAAGACTTACAATAGAATCAACCGCGACTATATCTGGGAAGATTTAAAATCGGACGTTCAAAGGCGGGTGCAGCAATGCTTGGAGTGTCAGCTAAAGAAGTTGGTCAGAGTCAAGACAAAGCAGCCGATGATAATAACAGACACCCCAGGTACAGTTTTTGAGAAAATTTCAATGGATATAGTAGGTCCAATGCAACGGACGTCCAGCAAAAACGAATATATCCTCACGATTCAAGACCACCTGTCAAAATATTGCATTGCAATTCCACTTCCAAACGCACTAGCGACGACAATCGCCGACGCATTCATAAAGAGGTTCATATGCGCCTTCGGCGCACCAAAAGCACTCCTGACGGACCAAGGGAGTAACTTCCTCAGCGGCCTCATGCGAAGAGTAGCCAAAAGATTCCGAATTAAGCGATGTCGAACGACCGTATTTCATCCCCAATCGAACAGATCGCTGGAGAGGTCTCACCACTCTCTAGCCGAATTCCTTAAGCAATACACAGATAAGGATAACGAATGGGATCAATGGCTCGAATTAGCAATGCTTTCCTACAATACAAGTGTCCACGAAAGCACCAAATACACACCCTTCGAGGTAGTTTTCGGTAAATTAGCACGAATCCCATCAAGCGAACCGCTTAGGGAATCGGATCAGTTACCTACGTATCGTGGATATTTGATCGAATTGATCACCCGTATAAACGGAATCAGGACCCTCGCCTACGAAAATCTAGTCTCATCAAAACATCGCTCAAAAAAATATTATGATAAAAACGCGAATCCCAAGAGTTTCAAAGTCGGAGATTTCGTTTTCCTCCAGAAAGGGCCCAAACCAGGGAAACTCGGAGATCATTACACGGGACCTCATAAGGTCCTGGAAAAAATAGATAAGGGTAACGTAAAGATCCAGTACCAAGGCAAGCCACGAGTCGTGCATGAAAATAGATTACGATATTTGCACATCAACGCCGAAGTAAAGCCTAAAAGAAAACCCAAACCAACGAGAGTCGACGACTCCGAATTCTAAATTAGCAAGTAATCAATTAATAATATTTATTCCATTGTTTTCAGATGATCGCTACCCATTTGATATGGCTCATTTTTTTTAATCAACCCTGCCGTCAGCATGGTGGTGTATGACCGAGGATCGAGCCCGTCGAACATTCGACTTGGGCAGATGTAATTAATACCATGAAAAGAGCATTCAAGAACAATCAAATCAAAATATAAATATGTTTGGGAACTTTGCAATATCTACCGACTGAACAAGGCGATCTCGTTTTCAACAAAATGCACAAGTCCCCAATCGGAGGACACAAGGGTGTCTCAAAACCCAATTTTAATCCTAATTGAATAAATAATCATAATAATGACCTTGTTTTTCAGATGGCCGTGATCAACCTATTCAGTAACATCTAACCATATCACCTTTGCACTCGTAGCCAGAGAAACAGATTAAATTTTTAGTTACAGTATCCTCAGTGCAGAACACCCGAAATTGTTTATATTCGAAACTCGCCGAACTAACTGTTTCATAATTCGAAAAAAAATCCCCATCGCAAACCTACATATAATCGCTTACGTCAGTTCCAAATTCATATACGTAATCATTATGTTATATTAGGAAATCATCATATTACGATATGCATACCCAACAGAGTAACATAAGGCATCAAAATTCAAAATTCGCTGAACTAACTGTTTCATAATCCGAGAAAAATGTCTGTCATATCTGATCAGGTTAAAAGAATTTTCCGATCAATTGCTGTCACTCGTGGGAACGCAACACATCCCCTTACTTCTCGAACGAATATATTACCAAACAGGCGAAACAACCTGCAATTCCTTACTTCCCCCATATGACCTTTTTGGAAACACCTAGTACAAGTTCATTCCTGTTCCGGTCGAAGCCACACCACCTGCAATCGTGTAGGCAATGACGAAATCTACTTAGCGATACACCAACCCAGCATCATGTGGGATCTATTTCAAAGAAAATATCGACAACGTACGAGAACGCATAATGTTTCCCGTAGAAAACCCGCTGTCCTAAACAATATGGCACGGGGCATCAGTGGTCTAAATACTGTTAACCAAAGAGAGAAGTTGTTGAATCTCCTGGACAACAACAACCTACAATATCAAGCGGACTCCACCTGAAATCGCACCTGGGGAAAAATTCCTTCCATTCGGTACAGCAAACGCTGGTGTCACCCGGATGTTACCCATTGTGGAAACGATCATGCTCATCGGAGATCCATACATGCAGCCTACATACTGTGTACGGCCGGTCGGTCTACCTCGTCGGTGCAGTATAGGACTCGGTTACGCACCTCCTGATGCACCTGGCTAAACGACCTAAGAAGAAAACGTCAGCCATGAAACTGGGCAAGAACTTCATAAATTCGTCACAGCTCCTTCTGTCGAACCAAAGGGTCATGCCAAGGCCAACGCTGCAACACCCGATCTCTACAATAACGTCTCTGATCGTTCAAGGTACGATCAACCTCCTAATCTACGTTCCTTTCCCTTGAGTTCGCACGAGAAGACTTTCAAGTATCAAAACAACCACTCTCATAATGCTCAATAACCTTTTTCTCTATCCTCATTATTATTGTTCTTTTAACCTTGTCAAGTAAGATGAGTTGTAATAAGTAAATAAGTATATATGCATGAGGCAAAAGAAAGAGAAGAAAACGCACACCTATTATATATTTCATAGTGAAGTAAAAAGGTATATATACATTAAAAAAAAAACTTTCTTGTAAGGCGATAATCACATTTACACCGCCATATTAGACAACAATCTTCGAACATATTTAAGTCACATTGTAAGTCGATCAATGACAATGCCAGTTGATACTATCGTGCCACTAAATTTTCGGTTGCAACTCTCAACGAACCTCATCGAGCGAGACGCTCAATCCTGAAGGGGGGAGGTGTCACGTCGCGACCAAATGCGTACAATGTCTTTTTAAGCCTAATACGCACGATAGCGGAATTCTCATTTTTCGACGGATCTGAATATTTTCTTTAGAGTTAGGCCTACCACGGCGGAAACGTAGCCTATCCATAATAATATAACTAAGCGTTTCTCGTACCTTCCCACGCGAAAGCGTAGCGATCTTAACGATATCGAGAACAAATATATAAGCGGGAAAATTTCGAACAGTCTCGTTGTAACCCGAACAGAGTCCGAGTGTCCTTAAGACCAAAAATACACAAAGGAAACCTTCGGGTTACAAGGATGACGAACACGTGAAGCGACACGCAAGAAATGCGTGATGATATTCATAAAGACGTAAATATATAACGACGCAACGATACCGAATGCTAACGACCATCCAAGAGCGGAAAAATCCCCAAATCCTTAAAATATACACTCGCTAGGAGAAAATCCTCCGACCCAGGAAGTTGCTGCGGTCATAAAACTGCGTTGATATTTCCCATGCGGACTCGCGGGCCTCGGTCAACAAGCCCTATCTCGAGCGTGCGTTCTTGGCGCCGACAAGGCCCCTTTTTTCGTCTATATTTTTCCGCGCTCCAGATAAAGAAGCGCAGCTCCAATTCCCGGAAATAGAGCGACGGTTGTGGCTATCGCAACCTACTCCTCGCTCCCACTCTCATTCCAACTTATACATATTTTCCACCAATCCAAAAGAATGCACCCCCAAATGTGCACCCTCCCAGGGGGCCAGTCTCCCACCACCTCAGCATCCCAATTTTTCCTACATCCTAGAAGAAGAAAATGACCAAGTCAGTCTTCCGGCAACCACGATCACACAAACTTCTTTTTATCGAGTCTCAATCCGAGACTCCAGTCAGAATCCAGCGAGCTCATATCTAGAGTTCCTTAACCGATATCCATCGCGTTGAATATTCATTTCCTTTCTTGTAAAGCGTACGTTGTCTTGCAACTCGAGTTTATACAAATCTTGTACTTCGAATGTTCTCTAACAGTTACGCGATAATCTTAAGAATTTGACATTTGTATTACGCGCAATATTTCATTGAATTTTCCATTCTCGAACCGCGAAATCCACGAACACTAGAATCTGTGTCACCGAACATTTGCTGTATCCGTCACACACACACCCACACCATCTGCGAGCGTTCGGGCCATCGACGAAGGGCCCTTAGTTTTACGACCGTACCCGACACCCAAGCGACTGGGTCAACGCCGAGACGCATCAATGTAAGCGAACACATTTTCACCCTTTTGTCTTCAATTTGTATCTTTAAGATAATAGGATCAACCCATACGGCTGATTCTAATAAATTACGAGTCAATCGAACACAAGTGTCACAACCGTTATTTTCAACGATTGGATCATCCACGAAATTCTTTAAAATTACCCTTTCCACCAGCACGTCCCCTTTTTAACCCTCATCCCGTGCTATTGCGCTAGGCGTAGGCAAGAAAGAGGGATACTACACATATATATATGCCCACGTCCCCTCAGGACGTGACACTATGACACTTTTTGCACTTCAACAGTTCCTGAAGAGCGCCGAAAACCAAAAAGAACTCCAAAATCACATAGCTAAACGTTTGATCGATTCGGACTTCAAACTCTGGACTCTTTTTCAAGATTTTTGCTGCCGAAGTGCTCGCAAACGTTAGATCCGTTTCGATATCGTGTCGATTTGTTCCCTTGAAACCCGCGGATCTTTTTCGTTCATTTCGCGGATGTCCGCTTCTCGAGCCTTTTCTATCCTGCCACGCACATTTCTCTTTCGTAGATCTATCCATTTTGAATGTCGAAACCGAACTGAAAGACGAACCGGACTCACGTTGGACGGTACACGAGCAGATAGGAACGAGACAATAGAAATAACGGTCGCACGGGCAGACGGCCGACGCGGCAGCTGTAGCGCTCCGTTGCCTTCTTCCAAGAAATGCTGTACAGTAACCGAAATAATCTGAATTTCGGCATGAAAATTTCAGGGAATATTCGGAAGAGTGTATACTATTCGATAAAGCAAAAAAAAATCGATTTTTGGAAAATTTCACACTGGAAAGCTCCCTTAAGGAGTAAGGCCACTGTAACGGCCCAAAAAAAAGGTTTTTTCACTAATTTTTTGCTCCCGAAATTGAAGGTATTTGAAAAAAAACTTTGAATGGTGTTATCGGGCATACATTAAACTTTATTATAAAATTTTTTTACAGTAAAAAAAAAACAAAATGGCGGTTCCACAGCTATCTTCCCGGGACATGTTTTGCTTCCAGGGCTCCGCGGCACGCAGCACCACTGGTGCACCTTTGAATCTAGAACAAAAAAAAAACCATTAATCTAGAGGGCTATAGCTAGAGAATGTCGATCGGATTTTAAAAAGTATCAATTTTTGTGGATTTGGCGTGCGTTTGAAAAAAAAATTGATTTTTGACGAAAAAAACGGCAAGTTTTTTGTTAATAAAAAATCAATAAATAACGTTCTTGAAAATTCCGATCGACATTCTCAAGATAATGTAAATGTTCACATCTGGTTAAAATTTCAAGTAAAAAAAATGAAAATTGTTCGAGTTATGCTGCGTGCCATTTTGAAAAACCATGTTTCGAGAAAAACGCGTTTAAAGTTTTGCGAATAGTTTTTTATTGGAAAAAATTTAAAAAAGAAGTTAAAAAAAATTTTTACCGTTAGTCTGCAATCCCAGCACCATACATTTGTCCTTCGATAGCCAAATTTTCGTCTTCTCCGTCTTTCCTGGTTGATTTTTGGAGCGCGCGCACTTTTGGCCGCGTCGCTCAGAGATGTCTCCGCGTGCGTGATGCGTTTGGCGTCGGCTTCGATGCAGAAATTATATAACTGTACACCAATTTCCACCTCCAACATCTTGAATATTTGCAAGACGTTGGTAAGGCCGCCATTGAATATGCAAACAGCGATATCCGTCGCAATATCTAGTACAGTTTTTCCGCTTGAGGATGATTTGGGGGCCAAACTCCAAACGGTAGCGTTGAAACTTTCGTTATTGTTTTGAGTATAGGCCCCGAAGCAACGCTCCAGCAACTCGTCCCGGCTCAATTCCATGTAGATGGGTTTGATGGCTTGATAAACCTCCTCACTCATTGGCTGATTGTGATGATACGCATCCAAGGCATTTTCTGCTTTCGCTTTCTTCCAACTGCACCAATTCTCCGAACATTTTTCGTGCTGAGGCTTTTCATCCGTTGACATTTTGTGAAAAAGGGTTGCCCAGATCTCATTTTTCATATTTTTGATGGAATCGGAATTTCGACGGATTGCTAAGCCGTAATAAATGCTTAGTTCGTCAATCAATTTGGCAGTGAGTTTTCCTCTTACCCCGAGACCTTTTGTTCCTTTTTTTAAGTTTCTCAATCGAGTGCCCATTCTTTTTTGCACGTGATCTATGCACTCTTTTTTTTTAACATCAACATTTTCATAAGGCTTCGAATCCACGATGCCTTTGAAAGTTTTGGAATCGCCATCTCCGATATAATTGCAGTCGTTTCGGAGCAAGTTTTGACACACTTGGCGGCGACCTTCATTTCCTAAGGACAACAAATTTTTTTTCGCACAGGACCTTTTTTCTCTTATTCTAGAGGGTTTAAACGATTTTTTAAGCCAATAAAAAAAAATCGATTTTTCAAAAAATTTACAGTGGCCTTACCCCTTAATGCCTCAGTCGCCACAGTCAATGATTTGGGCATCCAGGTTCGATTGAGGAAGTGCGTCGTTATAGTAATATATGAATCTTGACTTCGTGATGACCAGCAATCTGACGTCCAAGCCGTAGCCGTTGCATGAGACAACTCTAGACCAATTTTCGCTGAAACTTGGTCATATAGCAACTGTAAACGATTTTTTAGAGTTTGCACGCAGGGGAGTCTATAATTAGGCTCCACGACCTCTATAATATCACGAAATCCTGTGGTTGTGATAAACGATAAAGGCAACATATCGTGGACGACCATCTTTGTCAAACTTTGATTTAGCAACTCTACTCGATTTCTATTACAAGGGCGCTCTGATCGAGCACTGGCTGCCAGAGAGCGTACTCGTCCACGGTACACGTTAGCACACGGCGGCGTAGGCCTAGTTATGGTAGGAGCTTCGGATTCATCTCCTTCATTGTCTGGGAGTGACTGAATATTTTGGCCCGAAGTGGACGGTTGATTATTAAAAAACGAGTCGTTTGATTCGCCAGCAGACTCAAATTCCGCGGCGGGGCGTACATGTGATGTCGACGGTAGATGAACTGTGACGGATTCATCAACTCCGATTTCCATCGTGATGTCTTGCTCGAGTTCATGAGCGAATCTGTTCAGATTGGAAATAAATTACGGTTGCAAAGACTTGAATGTATGGATAAGGAAATTTCGATAAAATTTAAGGTCTCAACGTTCCAACGTGTCAAAGGATTCAGGAGAAAAATGGAGTAAAAATTGAAGTCACAAAAAAAATTAAGAATCACCAAAGAAAAATTGTATGATGCACGATAGATATCTGTGTATTGCAAAAAATATTATTCGATTTTTCCATAAGTTAATCCAAGTTCGTATATGTTGACTGGACAGTTGAGTTTTGAACAGTGATGAGACTACTACTAAGATCTTGAACTAGAAATTTCAAATCATTGTTAAAAACTATTGTACGACCGATCGTATTTTTTGGCGACCAAAACGAAATTTTCCGAATTGAAATTAACACGAATGACATCAATTTAACAGATCTGGATAGGTAAGATTCAAGGTTTCCTGCTTAGATTCATTTTACGCTTGTTACATGTCTTAACCGTTGAATTGAAACTCCGGAGCAAATGATCGATAGGAAATGCAAAAAGAAGCAAAGACTGGCTATTAAAAATAGTAGCAAAGGCTTGAACTTCGTTTCGAAACGTTGTAACTCGAACTCATAAAATAAAATATAAAAAGGATACCTTCGTTTGTAAATACATTAACAAAGATTTTTGGAAATTATGAGGTTTTCAATGAAATTTTAATAAGAAAAAAAATTTCATTTTTGCAATTATAATTTCTCAGAATTCTCGAACCATTTTTTTGAGAATTTTTCTATTGGTATCTCCAATTTTTTATCCAAATAAGGAGAATTGTTTAATTAGCAACCGGCATATCTCCCGTTTTACACTTTTTTTCAGGTACATCATTCAACTACTTTTGTCGCAACAAATACCAGATTTTTTGTTTGTACATGGCTCGTAGAACATTCTTTAATGTATGAAAAATATGTTTATTGGTTAATTTATTTCTGACTAAAATCATAAAGTTGCTCAACAGATTCCATTCTATGGTTAAAAAAAAAGAAAATATAATCTTTTCTGTACCAGAACCGAACTAATAATACACATTGATAATATGGATTGACTAAAAACTTTCGCTTATTTTTTTAGTTTGGGTCTAGATTTGCATTCAGCGACCACAAAAACCTGACATTCAACCTTACAGGTAAATCCTACGTGTAAGCAAAATCGAGCACCTCAAAGGGTGAAAACAAAATGTGAAGAGAGAAAAAACTTGAAATTTTGAACGTTGAATTTGCTGCAATTTTTATCGATTTTTTTCAAACATTCTCTCACCGCGAACTTTGATTAAGAAACCCAAAACCTTATCGTGGACCCCAGCGGGGAAAGATTTCAATGCCTGATGAAAGTCTTATTCAGACTCTTCGAACTCGAGTTGCAATGTATTGATTTTCAACGAAAAATTTCCGAAAAATTTCCAACGAAGAAATTGAACTTGAAGTTCTTTCTCCCTTTGTATTTTTTTATTTTTAAAGAAACCCGATGATAGTTACTGGAAGTCGCTGCATGATCTATCGATTAAACCATTCTCGCGGTTTTCTTATGAAAATTAGTCCTATTCGGACTCTTTGAACTTGTTTTTCAATTTATTGATTTTCAATCAAAAATGATGGTAAGAAATTTGAATCGTTGTCTAATAAATCCGATAATAATTCTTGAGACTCGATACATTATCTATCGATTAAACGATTCTCCGAGTTTCGACCAACAATGCTAATAAAAAAAAACAAAAAATTTTTCAAGAAATTGTTGTGAATTTTCAATCAAAAAATGGATTTCCTTTTATAGACATTCTGATACAACTGCATAGTCACCCCAATTAGTTTATCCCAGCCTCGTCGATAAATGGTCGAAACAAATGTTATTATTCAATACTCCGAATAAATTCTTTTAAATCTGCAAAAAATGTTGGCAAATTTTGGTACTAATGAAATTTAATTTAAAAGTCCACAGTTCTCGAAGGACAACGCATTTTCTAAAACTTATTGCGATAAAAACTGACAGAAAACGTTTTGAAAATGAAATTGAGGCTTTAGCTGACCCTCAAGAATTTTTCTGGGACAAACTGAAAAAAAATGTGCCATAATCTTTGTGCTCCATTTTCGATTGCCAAAAAAGTCCACGTCTAAAATAACGTAGTGGGTTAGAAAAAATCGTATATAATTTAAAAAATAATAAAATCAAACTGATTTTGTCTTTTTCAATACTCCATTTACTGAATTATATCATATGATATATATACTGCTCGAAAATTTGTCTAATATATTCAAACTTTCCGCCAGGAGTACATATTTTTAACGTTCAATACCCCAATTGTAAATGCAAAACTAGTACCAGAAAATTTTTGAGTATTCGACATTTTTTTACCAGGATATGTCTAAATTTTCAAACTTAACTTTGAATCAGGTTCATCTAGCCAGAAAATCTTGAAATACAAATTTTTAATAAAATTGTCTGACCTCTATTGTGCGTTGAATAGTTTCAATAATTGTATGCTTATATAGACTTTAACAAAATGCGAAACTGTAAAGAAAACTCATCTATTTATTTTCGTATTGGTCATAACAATTCATTTTTTTCATTATTCAAATATGAATTTCAAAAACCGTGTGTACCTGTTACGTTTTCGAGGAATTTCATCAGCATCGTCTCGTTTGGTCGTATATTCATGTATCACTTGAAGATGGCGTCCTAGCGAAGACGTAGACCCTTTTGTTTGTAACACTTCTTTGCAAATATTGCATGTGGCCTCAGTGACGAGTGCAGATCGTTGGCAGTGATTCCATACCCAACTCGTTAAACGCGGCATTATTATACTTTTAAGGCAGAGAATAATTGCTAATTCATATATCGGACTGGATGAGGACAGAGGGAGTAGAAAAACTTGACATTATTCGTCGGCCGTCAAAACACGTACGACGACTGCAGTGTACTGAGATAAGCTCGGATGCGGTAACACTTATGAGCTCGAAACACTAGAGTCGTGACATAGAGAACACAGCAAGGGTATGTTTTCGCTGTGGTTTCAATAGATTCCGCTTGCAAGATTGTTTACAGACGGGACTGGATAAATATTATGTCGTTCAACCATCTGACATATAATTTTAGGCGTGGAGTTGAGAATCGCAGAGCATTTATGCTTACATATATATGGGGCATTTTACGTCGCATCAGCCACTTCAAAACCGTTAGGTTTTCGATTCGGCTCAAATTTTTTTTTAGATGTTATACCCATTGAAAGAAGCTCCCGTGAAATAATTCAGCCAGGGCTTTGACTAGGCCCCGATTATTTTTCCCTTACTCTGTAAGGGCCCTAACATGGCACCCGACCGGGTCCCTTTGAGGCCGGTCACACTTTGTCGACGAGGGCCTTAAGAGGCGTTTGAATGAGGGCCCGACTGGTAATTCAGCCAGGGCTTTGACTAGGCCCCGAGTATTTTTCCCTTACTCTGAAAGGGTCCGAAAATGGCACCCGACCAGGTCCCTTTGAGGCCGGTCACACTTTGTCGACGAGGGCCTAAAGAGGCTTATTGTCACATCCTACGATGTACTCGCTGAACTTTCCCCTTATACAAAAAATTATTGAAACAGAGGGTTCAAGATTGCAATACAGGCCAACACACTGCGACCGTGCACGAAGAATGTATCACATAACCCAGCCAAAGACCTTGGTCGTCAAAATTTGAAACTACACGGTTCTAAGGCCGATTTCTCCGAAAAGTCGTAAAACAAAAAATTATGACTACGAGCTAGATGGCTTGAAGATAGACCCTAACGTTGTTTCGATTCTTACTCGTATGAGAACCAAAGACAGACCAAGGGCTCCGGAAAACTCCACTCGAACCGGCCATAAAATCGAGAGGGCAACGAAATTCGAATGCACGTGCAAAGCCCGCGACGCGGCTAGTCGCTACGTTATCGCGTGGTGACCTGGCACCGCGGCCCCAGACTTCAGATAAACAAATTCAACCCCGCGTGCTTTCCCACGGAAAAGCTGGCAGAGGAAAGACTTCTATGTCCCTCGCTCTGATTGGCTAATGGACGACTAATATTATTCCCACAACACGTCCTCGATTGGGTACAGGAACATTAAAGCACTAAAGTTCTTCTTTCTCCATACTCTACCAGAAACGGAATCTGGAGCAAGAAAGTCCAGGGGATGGTGGTAGAAGTTAGTCTTCCGGCAACCACGATCACACAAACTTCTTTTTATCGAGTCTCAATCCCAGACTCCAGTCAGAATCCAGCGAGCTCATATCTAGAGTTCCGTAACCGGTATCCATCGCGTTGAATATTCATTTCCTTTCTTGTAGAGCGTACGTTCTCTTGCAACTCGAGTTTATACAAATCTTGTACTTCGAAAGTTCTCTAAGAGTTACGCGATAATCTTAAGAATTTGAACATTTGTATTACGCGCAATATTTCATTGTAATTCCCATTCTCGAACCGCGAAATCTACGAATACTAGAATCTGTGTCATCGAACATTTGCTGTATCCGTCACACACACACTCACACCATCTGCGAGCGTTCGGGCCACCGACGAAGGGCCCTTAGTTTTACGACCGTACCCGACACCCAAGCGACCGGGTCAACGCCAAGCCGCATCAATGTAAGCGAACACATTTTCACCCTTTTGTCTTCAATTTGTATCTTTAAAATAATAGGATCAACCCATACGGCTGATTCTAATAAATTACGAGTCAATCGAACACAAGTGTCACAACCATTATTTTCAACGATTGGATCATCCACGAAATTCCTTAAAATTACCCTTTCCACCAGCACGTTCCCCTTTTAACCCTCATCCCGTGCTATTGCGCTAGGCGTAGGCAACAAAGAGGGATACCACACATATATATATGCCCACGTCCCCTCAGGACGTGACATTATAAATCAGGGCCCGACTGGTTGCCTCAACAGAACCCAATCGAAGCCATGAAGCCACGCTATTACTGCCCTATAATGATCAACTTTATTAGTGGATACATAGCAAGCGAGGTGTTTAGCAATAATGAAAACTATTTTCTTCAAATAAAGGATTATTTATTATTCACCTCGAAATTAGAAAATAAAGAACAAGTTCAGTTGTACAGTTTATATTGTATGCCCTGTAACACCCACTCCCCTGATGAATCCCGTCCGGGCCCTTTACCATTTTACTCGCTACGACCTTTTTGACATAAATTACTCAACCCTCTTATTTTCCTGTCCGGGCCTAGTCCGATTGTGTTAGGGAAAGCCCTAGTAGGGAATCCATATGCAAACCCTCACGGGGCCCGATTATTGTTATGGCTGCCCTCCTAATATCTTTCACGGGGCTCTCTTGGTAATTTTTTAAATTTCTCATCCATCCAATAATAAAATGTGATTTTTTTAGAAATTTCGATTTTTTTTTTCTCGATGATCTAATCATTTGGCGAAAAATGGAGCTATTGAGCTGTCGATTTTTTTTTTGGTGAAGGTTTTCTCCGTACTTTTTGGTGGTATATGAAAAAAAAAATATCGGCGAGGGTTGACCCAATGTTTCTGCAGGTTGAAGCAAAAAAATCGTGGATTCCACGAATTCTGACATTTTTTATTTTCCTCAAAACATTCGCAGAAAAATATTAGGCAATTTTAGGATTTTTAATTTAGTAATAATTTATAATTTAATGAAAACTAATAGTTTAGCATTGTGATGCATCTTGTTTGATTCACTAATTTCCAATTCAGTTTTTTTGGTGTGCTGTGTGGTGTACGATAAGATCCAACGCAATTTTTGATTAAAGGAAAATATCGCATTTTCAAATTACTTGGACTATTCGTATCATTCGGATAGGCCGGATAGTTCGGCTCTCCGAAACTACCCGAATACTCGAACTACCCACATACTTGAACTATCAGAAAAGTCTGGTCAGTTCGAATAAATGGGTATCCGAGTACTCGGACTATTCGAATTGTTCGGGATATTATTAGTATTCGAGTACTCGAACTATTCGAATAATCCGGCTGGACGGGTTTGAAGTATCGAATTCGTCAAGACCGGATAGTTCGGGTAGTCCGGACAGGCGAAATAGTGGTAGCTCTAGATTAAATCAACGGCTCGGTTGGTACATTCGGGGAGTTGTCGCCATAACCCCTTCATACTCGTTATAAGCTCAATCGATTTCATCTCCGGATCAGTAAACAATGCCGAAGACGTGCATGGTCTGTCGCCGAAACGGAGCTCGGTCAATTGCCAGACCGTTCCTAGTGAACAGAGGTGAAATCGATTCACTCAATCCTTTTTCTAGTATCCATATCACATTCTTAAATCCATCTCGTCGAGTTTGTCATTGATTTTATCTCGTTCGCGATCGGGAGAGTGGATCATGTAATCGGAAGTCAAAGCTGCGAATGCAACAATAGCTCCTTTCAGCAGGTGTTAAAGATGAAATCAACGGCTCGGATGGTACATTCGGGTAGTTGTCGCCATAACCCCGTCATACTCGTTATGAGCTCAATCGATTTCATCTCCGGATCACTAAACAATGCCGAAGACGTGCATGGTCTGTCGCCGAAACGGAGCTCGGTCAATTGCCAGACCGTTCCTAGCGAACAGAGGTGAAATCGATTCACTCAATCCTTTTTCTAGTAAACTTATGACATTCTCGAAACCATCCCGTCGAGTTTGTCGTTGATTTCATCTCGTTCTCGATCGGGATAGTGGATTATGTAAGCAGAGATAAAAGCTACGAATGCAACGATAGCTCCTTTGAGCACGTGTTAAAGATGAAATCAATTGCTTGGTTGGTACATTCGGGTAGTTGCCGCCGTAACCCCGTCATCGTCGTTATGAGCTGCATCGATTGCATCTCTGGTTCAGTAAACGATGCGGAAGACGTGGATGGTCCGTCGCCGAAACGGAGCTCGGACGATTGCCACTCAGTTCGTAGCGAACAGACGTGAAATCGATTCTCTCAATCATTTTTATAGCATCCATAACACAACCTTGAAACCGTCCCGTCGAGTTTGTCGTTGATTTCATTCCGGTCCCCTTCGGGGAAAGTGGATCATGTAAGCAGACGAATAAGCTGCGAATGCGATAGCTCCTTTGCGTACGTGTAATAATGACATGGACGAATCAATTGGTACATACGGGTAGTTTTCACCATAACTCCGTCATACTCATCATAAACTGCATCGATTTTGTCTCTGGTTCAGTAAATGATGCGGAAGACGTGGATGGTCTGTCGCCGAAACGGAACCCGGACGATTGCCATTCAGGTCCGAGCGAACAAAGGTGAAATCGATTCTCTCAATCATTTTTATTGTATCCATATCACATTGTCGAAACCATGCCGTCGAGGTTGTCGTTGATTTCATCTCGTTCTCGACGGGGAGGGTGGATCACGTAATCAGAGGTAAAAGCTGCGAATGCAACGATTGCTCCTTTGAGCACGTGTTAAATATGATATCAACGGCTCGGTTGGTACATCCGGGTAGTTGTCGCCATAACCCCGTCATACTCGTTATGAGCTGCATCGATTTCATCTCTGGTTCAGAAAACAATGCCGAAGAAGTGGATGGTCTATCGCCGAAACGGAGCTCGGACGATTGCCACTCAGATCCTAGCGGACAGACGTGAAATCGATACTCTCAATCATCTTACTAGCATCCATAGCACAACATTGAAACCATCCCGTCGGGTTTGTCATTGATTTCATTGCGTTGTCGATCGGGAGAGTGGATCATGTAAGCAGAGATAAAAGCTACGGATACAACGATAGCTCCTTTGAGCACAAGTTAAAGATGGAATCAATGGCTTGGTTGGTCCATTCGGATAGTTGTCGCTATAACCCCTTAATACTCATTATGAGCTGCATTGATTTCATCTCTGTTTCAGCAAACAATGCCGAAGACGTGGATGGTCTGTCGCCGAAACGGAGCACGGACGATTGCCACTCAGTTCCGAGCGAACAGACGTGAAATCGATTCTCTCACCCATTTTTCTAGCATCCATATCACATTCTCGAAACCATCCCCTCGAGTTTGACGTTCATTTCATCTCGATCTCGATCGGGAGAGTAGATCATGTAAGCAGAGGGAAAAGCTGCGAATGCCACGATAGCTCCTTCGAGCACGGGTTAAAGATGAAATCAACGGCTCGGTTGGTACATTCGGGCAGTTGTCGCCATAACCCCTTTCATACTCGTTATAAACTGTATCGATTCCATCTCCCGTTGAGTAAACGATGCCGAAGACGTGGATGGTCTGTCGCCGAAACGGAGCTCGGACGATTGCCACTCAGTTCGTAGCGAACAGAGCTGAAATCGATTCTCTTAATAATTTTTCTAGTAGCCATATCACATTCTCGAAACCATCCCCTGGAGTTCGTCGTTGATTTCATCCCGTTCTCGATCGGGAGAGTGCATCATGTATGCGGAGGTCAAAGCTGCGAATGCAACGATAGCCCCTTGGAGCAGGGGTTAAAGATGAAATTAACGGCTCGGTTGGTACGTTCGCGTAGTTGTCGCCATAACCCCGTAGTAGTATGGGGGCCACTATGGTGACTCCCACTCCTCATCCCCACTCCTACCCCCACTCCTCGGTAGCCGAGGTTGTAGGGATGGAGTGGGGATGGCCGTCCTCATCCCCCCCGCGCCACAGCGGGGGGTGTGGAGAGGGGAAGGCCGGAGCGGAGGGTTCGCCAAAGCGGCCTCTTCTTTTTTGCTTTATGAAAATGCATTTGTTAGAAATAAATCCGTTTTGCTGACCGTTGCTGCTCCGGGTGACGTTGAACTCCGAAGGTACGCACACACACACACACACACACACACACGCCCACACGAGTACGAGTGTCACGGCTCGTTCTCCCACCCCTCCGGCTCGCACGAGTCGTCGACCCCGTCGTCGGGCCACCCCGCGTCGTAAAAAGCGACGGGTTCGGGCCCGTCGTTGAACGCCGCGATGAGTACCGTCGCGACGTGGACCCCGTTGTACATGCGTACACGGGGTAGGGGCGTGCCGTTTTCGGCCACAGCCACGACGACGCGGTTCTCTGCGTGGTCCGCGAGCAGGTCCGAGACGAAGGGGATGGTTTCTAGATGCGCGATCCCCGAAACCGTGCACTGAACCACGAGACCCGCAACAAACGCGCAAAACGGCGCGGAGGTATACAGCGAGTCCGCGTCTACGTACCCGCTGTCCCCCTCATCAACAAAAAAAACTTCACTGTATCCCTCGGAGTCGCACGACACTATGTTCCCGCGGAGTACGTTACAGCCGCCCGCGGGGATTATTACGCACGATGCGCCCGGCGTAACATCGTCGAACGGGAGGCGTACTCCTGCCCGACGCTGCACGTAAAATGCGTACAGGGCTTCACGCAACGGCTCGTGCGTTTGGCCCGTCGCCACTGTACGTATATATACGGCCAAGCCGTCGACGCGGGAATCGCGCCACGCGAACGACGCTACAGGGAAGCCTAAAATGTTGTCAATTATGGGGGAACAGTGGAAAGCGTGTTCTAGATTTTTGCACTCGGTGCAGACACGCTCTACGGAGACATAGCCGTTAAGAGTGAGCTGGATTTTCAAATGTCCTGCCATACTTTGAATTTGGTTAATTGCTTCGCGTAGCGTGGAGACGCTACGGTATACCCCAGATGGTACGCAAGCACGCTCGTTTTTAAAATCGACATTGGCCTCAACGCCCAGGATCACTGCGTTCGTCACTAAACTGATAAAGTTTGTTTCACCTTCAGGCGGCACGTGTAGAACAGTCATCGGTATGTGTATTTCGGCTAAGGGAACGCCCCATTTACCGCGTAAATTTACACTTTGTGGCAAGTGTGTGGTATATTGCGTCGTCCTGTTAATAGGGTAGTACTTCATGCTGCTATTGCTAGGCAAAACTACAAAAAAATCGGTGTCACTCATCGTGCCTACTTTTTCTTTCCCCGCCTTTGGACTCTAGATAACTCGGGTTCGTAAAAAATGCCGTCAATCGCCTCGTCGTTGAGATCATGCAGAATGTACACGATAGGTTGGCTACTCATGGATATACGATGTATCTTAAACAGCTCACTGCTCCAGCCGCTCTCGTATCCTTTAGCAAAGGCAGCCTTCGCGCTACTGATGCGGACAATATCGCCCAGCTTATATTTAGGAGGTGACCGCTGTACAGGATGCTGTTGTTTATATCGCCGTATTAGATTATCGCGCGCTTTGGCAGATGTAAGCAACGTCATAGATGCGGGCGTCATTCTAATGCCACTATGTATCGTACGATTGTATGCGGAGTCTACATTCTGCAAAACGTCGATATATCGTTTTTGGCGCGAATCCGTGAAGTATCGCCACATTCTTTGGTTCAACGTTCGATTGAAGCGCTCTACAACAGCTGCTTTTACGTCAGGGTTACGGCTCGCCCGAAACTGAATATTATGCTTCTGTAAGAAAGTTTGAAAAACTGACCCTGTAAATTCCCGACCCTTGTCCGATTGCAGGCAAACGGGAGATCGGCCGTTTGTGCTTTTTAGCGAGAGTATACGAGCCAGAGCGTTAGCCACTGTTAAAGCAGCCTTGTCGTACAACGGTTCAACCCACGCGCACTTACTGTGCACATCTATGACCACAAGAAGATCGGTATAGCCATCGTTATAACGTTTGAGTGAACGAAGGTCTACAAGATCAGCCTCCCAAACATCGTCAATGCCTGCACATTGTAAATGCGCCGGGGAAATCGCCGGCGTATCGCTCTATGCCGTGTGAAAGCATCCTGTGCTTCGAGCCACTATATCTTTTTTTTTCTGGGGAGATTTTCTTTTTACGACTTACGCGTACTAGTTTAGTAGCACCGGAAAAAGATGCCTCAGGTGAAGGACCAAAGTAAATTTTTTCAAGTCTTTTCATACTGACAGTTTGAGAGAGGACCAGGTGAGCCGCCTTCTCTTACCCCGCCCACTCTGCGCGGCTAATTTGTTGCTCTCGCTACCGCTGTAGAACTCGGAATGACTGGTATCGCTAATGTCCTCGTCGTCACCGTCGTCATCAGCGTCGGTGGTGCTGTTACCGTGGGGCGAGCGTATTGTTGAATTGGCTTGCGTTCCAGCCACAGTTCGTAATTTCCCACAAATTCGCGAGGTGCCTGTATAGCCCTTAAAAAATTTGCAAAGACTCTACGGCCCGTCGGTTTGGCCATCCTTCTCGCACGCTTTGTGTCATTCACAAGATCAACAATATTTGAATGCTTGATTGTTTCTCCATTGACAGAAACCACACCGGCTGCATCCCAAGAAAAATCGGAGGACGGCGCATCATGTAGGCGTCGCAATAAGAGTTTCGCTTTATTGCGGAATTTCGCAGGTACACTCTCAACGATAATGGAATCATTCATTCGTGTATCTGCTGCTATTGTTGCTGATCTTTCCGTGGGGTGTGTGTCTTTTTTTTGTTCCTTCACAAGATCATGATACAGCTGTGCTCGTTCGCCATCGACGAAATGTAGATAACGCTGTAATACGCGCAAATAGGCTAGCCATTTTTCTCGCTCGTCGCCGTACGCGTTAGATTTTAAAATTTCGCTCATCTCCATATCAAGGCGATTCAGAGTCGCCGTAATTGTTTTCTCCGCTTGGCTCATCGGTCGTGCCTCACTATCGCTGACGCTGCGTTTTGGGAACCTAGTTGTAATAGACGCTCCTCGGGCACCAGAACCATTTTCCCGGCATGCTCCATTATTTGGCAATTAGATTTGACAATATGGTACCGAGGATTGGCACAAGCAGCAGGGGTAAAAATCCACCGCTTTGAATGACAAATTTCTTCTTACTTTTCCAGCAGCCTCTATTTGCCGCTTAGCGCCTGAGAAGAGGCACGTGGCGGCGCAATTTTTTCCGCATGGTTGGGTTTGGGAGGAATATTACCGCGAAGAACGTTTAAAGCGCACTCGCAAATGCAGCGTATTATACGAGAATCCGCTTTGCGCAATATATAGCCTCACGCTGTTCTTCGGTGAGATATTGAAGAGCGTTCAATATCGCAACGCTCTTCTTGCAAAGAGACGATCCGCTGCGTGCCATGACAGGCGTAGAACTGGCAATTCTCCATATGTGTCACCGCTTTTTAATTTATTTCGCGATACGTAAACGAAATGGCGAGTATCATCAGGGAAAATACATGTGCGGTATCGGCAATTATCGGGTGTTGATTGCTTCAAATCTAGCAACAAATAACCGTGCGGTTCAGATGTGCGTCGTAATAAGCCTCCTGTAGAAATCGTGGATTTTCGGGACATATTTGGCGCGCCAAGTGCTGTATTTGAGCACGATCGCATTAAAAGAGATGTCCCGCTGGCCTTGGCCCTGATGAAACAAATTTTGCATTACAAAAATAACGCTCAAGTTCTTATAATGACTGCCTTTGGTGAATACATCGACAACGGTATTGCTCGATGCTTCACGCTTTAGATCATCGATAATTAAGAGCTTCGCGCGGGGATCGTTTGAGTAATCGGCAGTCTGGGGTAATCCTTCGCGAAATTCTATAGCATCACCGTACCCCGTATATGCTGTCTGCCACTCGGAATAATAAAATATTATTCTCTCGAAACGTTCGCTGTTCATACGCGTGATACATTTCAGAAAGTTTTTAACATAATACATTTTACCGCAACCTGTCGGCCCGCAGATCATAGAAGTCCAGGGATGTTGCCACCTCGTGTCCATCGCGGTAAATGAGGAAATTTAGGCTCAGTGCAATATTAAATAAGATTTTCAGGTTTTTACGTAAAAAATATATTTCCAGTATATTTTACAAATGGCGATAACCGTAGGGAAGCGATCCATATTGGCCGTCACGTCTTCGCTTAATGCTCGATGGCTTGCACGTTTTTGTCTCACCTCGTGTGACAACATGGTGAAGTTCTGTACGTCTAATGGCGTCGTATCTCAGTACAATAGGATCCTCTCGCTCGCCCACGATGAAGGATCGTATGGACTCATAGTTTATTAACGCATTGTTTGCAAAATTAAGCGTGATACCCTTAACTTTGCAAACCTCACTCTCTGTCCCATCAGGCGCACGCACGATGAATGCATAAAATTTAGGGCCACTGGAAATGAAACTTCTTATGTAACTGCCCTCGCCATAGGTGGTCAGCTCGTTAGTTAAATCCCCAAGCAATTGGCCTATCGAGGGCTCGTAGGCATCAGATTGCTCTCTCGTTACATAAATTACGGAGTCGGTATCGCAGTACAACGCACGTCTTCCCAGACGTTCCAGGTAACCATACAGTTTTAAACGCACTTGTGCTGTGGTGTATGCAGCTATTACAGCGTTAGCTATACTTGAGGGTACCACAGCCTCACCGGTTTTAATATAACTGACGTAAAGAATTTCATTGTTCACCGGCAGCATACCTGTAATATCGTATTCTGGATTAGTTAATAAGTCCATAAGTTTTTTGCGTGTTGCTACTACGACGGTTTGCGGCAGGTTTTCGCGTTGCCCGAATTTTCCCCAGAACGAATTCAGACATAGTTTGGCGACTGAGCGTAGGCCGGGGTTTTTGGTTATCGACTGACGATTCAAACGAATCCCCTCTGATTGCTCAAAGCTAGCAATATAACGCTCCTGGGCTGATTCATCCCCCAAACAGCTCTCAGGCCAGCCACTCGCCTCCTGCTTGATCTTCAAAAAGGTGTTAATGTACTCGACGAATAAACCTCCCGATTGCGTGTCACGATTGAATTGCGTTACTTCGTATTGCCAGATTTCGGCAATGTGGAGTATCGTGTAACCGCATGAGACGGCTTTTCGCAATTCATCGGCAACCCAGGTACCCTCGAACACACGCTCGTCCGGATCGTCATGCATACACTCTCCTTCGTTCATCATCTCGCTGCATGTACGGCACAGAGAGAACAACAGTCGCTGATGCATGCGCACAGGCAAAACAGGGTCGTAGAGTTCGCGCGGTGGTAGAACGGTACATTTCACCAGGCCTTCGACACGCGCTAGATCGCTAGTGGGTCCTGTCAGCTCTAAGCCCCTTTGGGGAGAGGGTATCATGTTAGCAGAGGTATAAGCTGCGAATGCGATCGCTCCTTTCCGTACGCGTAAAAATGACATGAACGGATCGATTGGTACATTCGGGTAGCTTTCACCACAATCCCGTCATACTCATCATAAACTGCATCGATTTTATCTCTGGCTCAGTCAGCGGTGGCGAAGACGTGGATGGTCTGTCGCCGAAACGGAACTCGGACGATTGCCACTCAGTTCCTCGCGAACAGAGGTGAAATCAATTCTCTCAATGATTTTTCTAGTATCTATATAACCTTCTCGAAACCGTCTCGTCGAGTTTTTCATTGATTTTGTCTCGTTCTCGATCGGGAGAGTAGATCATGTAAGCAGAGGGAAAAGCTGCGAATGCAACGATAGCTCCTTTGAGCACGTGTTAAAGATGAAATCAACCGCTCGGTTGGTACATTCGGGTAGTTGTTGCCGTAGCCCCGTCATACCCGTTATGAGCTGCATCAATAACATCTCTGGTTCAGTAAACAGTGCCGAAGACGTGGACGGTCTATCGCCGAAACGGTGCTCGGACGATTGCCACTCAGTTCCTAGCGAACAGAGGAATAATCGATTCTCTCAATCATTTTTCTAGCATCCATATCACAACCTTGAAACCGTCCCGTCGCGTTTGTCGTTGATTTCATCTCGGTCTCCTTCGGGGAGTGTGGATCATGTAAACATAGGTATAAGCTGCGAATGCGATAGCGCCTTTGCGTACGTGTAAAAAATGACATGAGCGGATCAATTGGTACTTTCGGGTAGTTGTTGTCACAACCCCGTCATACTCGTTATGAGCTGCATCGAGTTCATCTCTGGTGTTTCGTCCTGGTGATCGCGCCCTTCATTGAATAACGTATAACATAAAAAAACATAAAATATCTATATACTTACCCTAAATACTATGAATATGTATTGGGAACCACAGTAGAAGTGACCGAGAAATATTTTTACTTATCTAAAATAAAATAGACGAAGTATAGAATAATATAATCCTCTATTTTGACAAAAAACAATATGTCTTTCAATACTTCTTATGCATTAAATGGCTCAAATATAGTAATCACGTTATTTTGCATTATACACATACAATACTACATTTACTGAGGAATAAATAAAGCCCTATGTAGCACTTCATAAAATACATTGTTCACCCTCAAATTCCGTAAGGCTATGACAAAACATAAAATTTGGAAAAGCCTTCGGTCACCGAACATAGTGTGATAGGAGGAAATAAGGAAACAAATATGAAATCATAATAATAATTCAATCTTCTTAACAACGCCTGAAACCAGGTTAACATAGAACTTTTCAAAGTTTAACTTTTCCAACGATCTCTTAACTTTTCCAATATTAAACAGCACATTCGTTGTTAAATTATGCCCTAAGCGCTATATTTTTGTATCCAACCAATCACGTTAAAATTACCTAAACCATAGTTAAAATCAGGTTAAAATGAGTACGTCTGTCCGCCATATTGAAGAGGGAAAAATCCCGATTGCAACTATACCCTTCCCATAATTTTAGAACAATTAGAACTATTTAACTTTGATTTTTAAAAGAAATGATACTTGCTTCGACCTTCTATGACGTCATGTTCTCCTGATACTCCAGTTCTCAGTTGCGACTCGCGATATTCGTTTCCCTCAAAAACAAAAATCGTACCGCGGTCCCGCGGATGTCAAAATTTCGCTACAAACCCCCTCTTTCTTATAGACACAACTCGCGGCCCCAGCGGCCATTGTTTTCCCAGAAAAACTCAAGAAACTTTCAAATCCACGGATAAGCCGTGTTACTGTATATCTATAGAGTACTCTCGTGCATGCTTCACTTAAGGGGGCCGCCATGATGGTTTCGGGCCGCCAAGATGGCTAACAGTCGCCATATTGAATTCCTGTCACCATCTTTGATTCCCGTAGCAACCCCGTGGTCCTGTAGGCCGCCATGACACCTCCCATGAGCATCCATCTTTATCCCGGTATATGCATCCCTAAGGAGGCCGCCATGACAGTTCCCCACAGTGTCTCAGTACACGTGCACTTGGACCTCGCTTTGCCCGTGGCCGCCATGACAGTCGCCACGAGGCGCACGGTCACCCTCGAAATCACGTCCCGTCAACATTATTGATACACCCCGCAAAAATCACGTACTTTTAATATTACTAATGAAACTCGAGGGACACTTTTTCTCTGATCTCACTATCTGCCTAGAATAACCATCCTGCGGATACTATGACCCTCCACGTGCCGTCATACCATTCCTTTGTTCCAAATTTAATAATGCAAAATCTATTGCTAATCAAGGATAGAGTCATTGTTAAATCAGATAAATATTCTCCGTGGTGTTCAATATTACATTCCATTTTGAATGGTGAATTTAGAGCAATATCAACCATTATACAATGTTAATAATAAATATTGATTATAAAATGACCATATAAAAATAATGCACCAACGCTAATGAAACTATTAGCCCATGCGCAAAATACCCCGACGCGCAACGCTAATTTTAATAGATATTTAATAAAATCTTTCAATAAAATATTTTACGCACAAGTATATATACCTATATACCTAGATATGCATATACAAGGTGTCCCATTTTAATCTTACACCTCAATTTTCTCGAAAAATATTGCTCGGACGAACTATTGTGTGGAACAAAACTTTTAGGGATTGAAGGGGGACGTTTGAAAAAAATTTATTTGAAGAACCAAAATTCAAAATGGCGGGGTTACAAAGGCTGATATGTTTTTTTCAAACGGAAACATAACCTTTTTTTATTGCCAAGAAGTTTGTCAGCTGAAAACTAAAAACTTTTGTTGAAAAAATTTTTCGATCAAGTTCATAGTTTTCAAGTGAGAACATCATTTTCAATTATTTCAGATGTATCCAGGATTTGTGTGTGGGTATGTGTGTGTGTGTCTCACGGCCAGGAATGCTAGACAGACAACCTCCACGTGGTGTATTCTGGGTAACGCGAATGGTCTGCACCAGACGCAGCCATGCAACCTCCTACGCTTTGGCTAACGCAAATGCCGGTGGTAGGGAGAATTAGACTAAATGTCTTACGGCAAGCCGCTCAATGTTGTATTTTCGAATGTATGACCACTTGAACAAAAATAGAATCAAATTTTTTCGGTGAAAATTTTGGTTTTTCTTTGTTTTTTTTGTTTTCAAATTTGGACGATATTTCATGAGAAAATTTTGGAGGAAAATCGATGGAAAATCGGTTTTTTCCATTTTAATAGCGTTGGTGCCATTTTCAGGCCCAAAAACGTGTTTCTTTAAATCCTTGACGAACTTTGATCACGATGGGTAGAAACACACACACACACACACACACATACACACACACACACACACACACACACACCACACGCACCACACACGCACACACCCATACCCAGACCCACCCACACACCCACACTCCCACACACACACACGCACACACACACCCACACACACACCGACACACACCCACACCCACACACACACACACACACACACACACACACACACACACACACACTCACGCACACGCGCACACACACATACACACACACACACACACACGCGCGCGCGCGCGCACACACACACACACACACACACACGCACACGCGCACACACACACACACACACACAAATCCTGGATACATCTGAAATAATTGAAAATTATGTTCTCACTTGAAAACTATGAACTTTATCAAAAAAAATGTTCACCAAAAGTTTTTAGTTTTCAGCTGACAAATTTTTTGGCAATAAAAAAAAGTTTCGTTTCCGTTTGAAAAAAACATGTCAGCCTTTGTAACGCCGCCATTTTGAATTTCGGCTCCTCAAATAAATTTTTTTCAAACGTCCCCTCTTCAATCCCTAGAAGTTTTGTTCCACACAATAGTTCGTCCGAGCAATATTATTCGAGAAAATTCAGGTGTAAGATTAAAATGGGACACCCTGTATATATACTTATATTTCGATATTTTTAAAGCCTTAATAATCAATTCTCCACTAAAAACTTACCACATAAGAAAAAGGAATATTGTAAAACCTTTATTGTGAAACTCCGTATAAATATACAAAATGTAATTGTAAAGCTCCTGGTAAATTAATAAAAATTAATTTATCAAGAGCTCCATTTGATCCTGTAAGAGAAAAAGAGAAAGACGCCGGTACTCCATACCGTCCCATGAGAGTAAGGGAGAAGGAAGGATGCGTACGTCACAACAGCGCTCACTTCTCCGACGCTGGACGCTGCCTCACCAAGATAGCCGCTGCCTCCACTCGAGGAGTATATAAAAGAAGGGGTACCTCTCCTCCGACAGTTCTCCGGTCTCTCCACTAGTCAGTTGCGCTTCTCCGTCCGTCGGACCCGCACGCTGGAAAATCGGCTTTTACAATTCTCCAATCTTTGATTCTTTGTGGTAACAGTTATACCCTTTTTGCATTTTCATCCGAATATCTACATCGTACGTTTATTTTTATTGTATTCTAACTATTCTTAATAATTAATCTCCAAAAGTGATCATCATCTTGTGTTAATTCAACCCTGAATTCCTCGTGTTAACCAAAAGTGTCACTCATCGTTTTCTTCGGCATTCTCTCAAGTTTCTCAGTGCATTCTAAGATAATTGTCAAGGCCTTATCCAAAGCCAGCTTATCCAAAGTTCTCTACTACCTTTACCTTGTGTTTTAGTGCTTCTTAGTTGAGCACAAAACGTCCTCATCCTTTTTAGGTGATCTTTCGTGCTACCTAGTGGCCAAGCACGGTTACCACAATCTACCGTGCATTCTCACTCCTCAAATAAACGTGAATTCAGTGCTACTACATCGTGCACGAATTTACATCCTTTTCAGTGTTGCGAGTGTGCTGCCCAGAGGCTAAGCACCCGTGCCACAATTTGGAAGCTGGGCCAATACCTGAAACAAATTATTTGAATTAATTAGTTAACATATTTTTCTCTAATGCCAAGAAGACGTGCAGGTGTTCACTTCCTACGACGCCGCGCTCAGTCTACCCGAGGCGAGTCATCGGCTCAACGTTCCCGCGGTGATACCAGAACTCTTGAACAACGTTTCAATCAATTGCCGCTTAGCGCACAATTGCGTATTATTTCGAACACTCTCCTTCATTCGCGAGTGTATATCTTGGACGACCGTTCGATCCGTCGCGTATCTCCATCGTCGCCTGTCAACGATTCAGACGCATCCACGGTCGTTGCATCACCTGAACCCGAAGTTACATTTCCGGCTATTCCATTCGACGTCGAATCCTCCTCCATCGTAGTCGAACCAGAAATCAGTTCTTACGTCACGGACTCACCTGTTGCTGATTCTCCATCCGTCGCTGAGTCCACACACAACTAAGGTCCACCGTTATCGGTGCGTGTACATCATCATCTACGATACCTGCTGTGGACCTTGCCGTCCCTGAAATCACCATTCGGCTCGAGATAGTTCACACTGATCGCAGAGGTTACCTTCAGGTACGGCAGCGTCCTCTTCTTCCACCCGCTACGCCCCGCCGCTCGTCAGGGTACGTCAGATTAATTCACGCTACTATCTTTTCTACTCTCTTACCCTAATTTCGTATTTTCTACATTTTATAACAATACTTTCCAATTACCAATTGTGACCTGGTCCTAGTCCCCGTCGGGCGCATTCCCGACCAAAGGTAGGGCCCTTTCTCTCGTTGATCCGCGTTCCTGAACGAATAGAAAAATTCAAATCAATCCGATTCTGTTTCTTTATTTTCTTCGTATATTACGCACCCAACTCATCACGCGACTCTTCTTCGTGTCCGTGTACCTGTAAAGAATAAAATAGAATCAAATAAAAATCATTGTCTTCCGATTTTCTCCGTTTCACTACTTACCTAATTCAGGACGTAACAAGATTAACTTTTCTGTTGGCAGCGGTGGGATACCACAAAGTCACATCGGTAAATGAAAGTCCTTTTCTGCAACGATAAAATTTTTACAATCAATTAAATTAATTAAAATAATATTTTTCATTAACAAATAAATTTTGAAATAAAATAAGAATATGATTGACCTTCACATATCATTTTATTCATATATATATATATATATACATTCTTTTAAAAACTTTTTTCCCTCCTCTCATACGATCATCAAATGATTGAAAAAATTAGTAAATATATAAATTATTCCTAGAAAAAATAATAGTAAACATTTCAACAAAATTCAGCTTTTCTATTTTTTTTTTTTTGAAATAATAACGAAACAATAAATGCGGCTAACAAGTCAACATTTCTTACAAAATGGCGACTAGATCCAAAACTCGCCAACTAAACGAAGAAGAACTTCGTATCCTTTCTGAACAATTAGATAAAAAGCAAGAAGTTTTGCGTGAACAAGAAAAATCCCTTATGGAAAAAGATCAAGAAACTCAAGGAAATCTCGAAGCACTCGAGGCACGTCAACGGGAGATGGCTTCCTCTCCCGAACCTTCAAACCTACCCAACGAACAATTGTTGGCCATGCAAAGGGCCCTATCCACGCTGGTCTCCCAGATGGGAAACCTTCGTACCGAAATCACCGAAATTAAAAATGAGCGTACCGTTCAAAATCGCTCACCCTCTCCTGATTCAATACGTCAAGAACCAACTAACAATGCTTATGAAAACCACTCAAATCCGGTTCCGCGTAACCAGAATTTGAAATTTAAAGACGCATTAGAGTCTGTGCCAATTTTTAATGGGTACAATATTCCGGTGCTGCGTTTTATTAGATCCTGCAAACGAGTAAGGTTCACACCCAACCTCGAATCTAACCTTACACAACTTCTCAGGAACAAACTAAAAGGGCACGTCGCCACCGCATTAGAGGATTACACGTTCAACAACGTTTCCGATTTTGCTGATCGATTGAAAATGCCTTTTGGATCCGCGAAAACACTCAATGAGTTTCGTGGTGGACTGGGTAACATTACAAAACTCAAATCCGAACATATAATTGATTACATCAGTCGCATAAAAGATTTGCTAATGGCCATTAAAGAAGCCGAACTCGACAATCACGGATTAATTCGTTCCGATCATTACGACACATTGGACAATGATACATTGGATTGTTTTATTAAGGGGCTTCCCCCTGATTTTCGAATGAGATTAAAACTCGAAGGCTTCCTAAATCTCGAGGACGCCTACAGTAACGCCATAAAAGTTACAAAAGAAATGAGCCGCGATCGTTCGCAATTCTGGCCCGATAACAAACCAAGTGTTGCACAGGTAAAAACTCTCTCCCCGTCCGAGAGACCAGCCTGTTCTCATTGTAGCCGCAATCATCCTTCAGAGAATTGCTGGCAAAAATTTTCTGAAAGAGCCCGTTCACGGCCCTCAATTTAAGGCAATAAATAACAATAACAACGGGTCCCAACCAAACAACCAGCGCGATAACAGACCGCGCCCTCCTTGCGCGTATTGCCACAAACCGGGACACTCCGAGCCTATGTGCTATAAAAAACAAAATGATGAACGCAACAGAGCCCAATCCGGTCCAAAAAACTCGGGCTCTCGCCCCGTGGCCAGGGCCTCCCCTCGGGACGAAACTCACCAGGAGCACCCAGTAAGAACCATAGAGGCACTACCGTGCGAAACCGCCAGGGTCCGCTTAACTCAACACGATACTGCTCCGTCGGTTTACCTGAATTGCCCTCAACTCTCAGGACTAACCGAATTTTTGATCGACTCTGGATCGGATGTTTACCTCGTAAAACATCATGTAGTTAACGCAAACATTAAAAGTGAAAATATTTTGAACCTAAAGGGCATCTCCAACGCCCCTGTAAAAACTTTGGGATCAGTCTATTTAAATATTAACGATACACTTGTGGAATTCCACGTTGTACACGACTGGTTCCCTATTGAACAAAATGCCCTTATTGGCAATGAATTTTTGGCCAAAAATGATGCCCTTGTCGACTGGAAAAGTTTACAGTTGTGTTATAAGGATCACGTGATCCCTTTCATTTCTAAAGAGACAATCTCCATTCCTAAACGCTCAAAATGTGTATGCTTCGTCAAAATGCGAAATCCCGAGGTAAAAGAGGGTTACATTCCAAGACTCCACTTTGGAGACGGAATTTTCGTAGGCAAAGCCCTCGTGCGGTAAAAAATGGGATTGCTCACTTAATGGCGCATAATTCCATGGAGGATGATTTGGCCTGGTATATACCTACAGTAACCGTTCAGGAGGTCAATCGAAAATCCAGTATCGATATGGAATTATCCTTCCCACTCACAGGTGACCATACGGAGTCCAAGGGGGTTGAGGAGGAGCCATTCTTTTCCTGTCCCTTTCCCGAATTTCGGAACGAACAAATAAGTTTTGAAGAAGCATTCATGGCCCCAACGTGAAGGGTTCTCAAAATCGAAAAAGAAAACGAAATAAAATACGTCTTGTCACTGCTCCGACTAGAGCATTTAAATGGAGAGGAACGCGAAAATGTGTCCTCCCTTGTTAAAGAAAACGTCGATCTGCATCACATCCCGGGAAAACCTCTCAGACTTACCAGCGCTATTAATCATCGAATCATTAAGATGGACGACCAGCCGGTCTTTACCCGTCAATATCGTTTTCCACCCGTTCATGAGGAGGGAATAACAAAACAAGTGAGTGAATTGATTTCTGGAGAAATAATAGAGCCATCCACTTCCCCTTATAGTTCGCCCGTCTGGATTGTCCCAAAAAAGGAGGACTCCCAGGGCAACAATCGTTGGCGTATGGTCATCGACTATCGCAATTTAAATGAAAAAACAATAGGGGATACCTATCCGCTACCTCAAATTACGGAGATCCTCGATCAATTGGGCAACGCCAAATACTTTTCCGTGTTTGATCTCGCTAGCGGTTTCCACCAAATCCGAGTCCACCCTGAGGACGCACACAAAACCGCATTCGCAACTCCGTTTGGTCACTATCAGTTTAGCCGAATGCCCTCCGGATTAAAAAACGCCCCCGCGACTTTTCAACGTCTTATGGATCAAGTACTTACTGGGCAACAAGGAAACGAGTTATTTGTATATTTGGACGACATCGCCATCTATGCCCAAAGCCTCAGTGAACACGAAAAGAAATTTAACAAACTTGCAAAAAGGCTGAGACAAGCTAACCTCAAACTCGAGCCCGATAAGTGCGAGTTCTTGAAACATGAAGTAGCCTACTTGGGGCACATTATAAGTGAAAACGGGGTAAAACCTGACCCGAAAAAATTAGAATCTTTGCAAAGTACCCTAGACCGACAACACAAAAGGAAATAAAACAATTCTTGGGTCTCGCAGGGTACTATCGACGTTTCATCGATAATTTTTCGGGCATCGCGAAGCCTCTCACTCATCTTTTGAAAAAGGGAATCCCCTTCAAGTGGTCCCATACGCAAGAACAAGCGTTCATTACCCGTCGCGACGCCCTATGCAAGGAGCCGGTATTGCAGTATCCGGATTTTTCAAAACCGTTCGTGATAACTACAGACGCTTCGAACATTGCCATTGGCGGTGTCCTCAGTCAAGGGGAAATCGGGAAAGACCGCCCTATAAGTTACGCATCACGTACTTTAAACAAACACGAACAAAACTACTCCACTATTTCAAGGAACTTCTCGCAATTATCTACAGCGTTAATCACTTTCGTCCATACGTTTACGGACAACAGTTTGTGCTGGTCACGGATCACAAGCCCTTAGTCTGGCTTTATTCCGTCAAAGACCCAGCTAACCACCTGGTACATTGGCGACTAAGTCTCGCGAACGATACATATAAAATCATCTACAAACCCGGCAGGACTAACAGCAATCTTCTCCCCGGTGAAAAGAAAACAAAAAGGGGACAAAAAAGGAAAAAACCAATTCAGCACCGCTCGTAAACGGCTTCGCTCAAACTCGAACGACGAACCGTTTTTGGGTTTTGATAAAAATGTTCGAACAGATGCTGAAAAAGAAACGCAACCTAGTACAGTAATTACCGATCTTGATAACGTAGAAAAACTCCCTGAGAGTGAAAGTGGTTTGGGAACACCTCTCCCTCCTTCGGATCGTCCTATGAATCCTCCGGATGATCCGCCTCCCGATCCTCCCCAAGACTTTCCCATGGTCTCACCAGTTTTCACCGACCTACGGGAAACAATGAACGAATTGGAAATTAAAGAAGGTATACCCGTAAGTGGAGACAAATCAGACGACGAGTCAATTTCTAGCGATATTATGGACAACGAAAACCCTCAATTTGTTATCCCCGACAAAAATCGTCATCTATCAAACTTGTTGAAAATTCGCGAAACGCGCGACCGATTGTCTATGCAACGAGACAATCTCGTCATATTCGTAACCACAACCGGGCAACCAATTGATAATGGCGCAAATGACCTCCAGGCGCAGGGTTTTTATCCCAAACTGGAGCAACTAACGTACCTGCGAGTACGTATAAAAACGGAAAGGTCAAAACGCGTAATAGCAATGCCCATTATGGGAAACATACACGAAAATCTCGAACTCGACGACTTAACCGAAGTAATCGAATCACTACGAGACGCCATACGTGAATCATGTTTCGACCAAATAAACATCGCAAAATCAAGTACCTTCGGCAATATTTCATGGGCCGAAATAAAGAATCTGCTGTACGAAAGTCTACGTGAGGAAAACCTAAACCTCACCATTTGTAGACAATTGGTCCAAATTCCCCCAGAGGAAGACCGACTTGAGATCGTTAGGGAGAAACACGATTCACTCATAGGTGGTCACAAAGGGGTAGGTAAAACTTATAAGCGTATCAGGGAAACCTACTTTTGGAAAAATATGAAAACACAGATCCAAGACTATATACAACATTGTCGCAACTGCCAACTCAAAAAACTTGTAAGGGTTAAGACAAAACAACCCATGATCCTCACGGATACGCCCGGGGCCGCGTTCGATAAGATCGCCATGGACATAGTAGGGCCCCTCCCTTCGACGCGAAACAAGAACGAATATATACTCACTGTACAAGATCTATCCACCAAATACTCCCTGGCTATTCCATTACGCCGGACAACATCAGTGGACATCGGTAACGCTTTTGTGAAGAATTTCATCTCTCGATTTGGCACTCCCCGCGCAATCCTTACGGACCAAGGGTCCAATTTCTGCAGTAGCCTGATGAAAGCTATTGCGCGAAAATTAAAAATAAAAACATATCAAACAACAGCATTTCATCCACAGAGCAATGGGTCCATCGAAAGGTCCCACCACGTGCTCCTGGAGTACCTAAAACAATACGTCAACAAAAATTCTGATTGGGACGGTTACATAGACCTTGCTATGTTCTCGTACAACACGGGTCGTCATGAGGGTACGGGTTACAATCCACACGAACTCGTGTTCGGCAAACTCGCACGCCACCCATCGGCCCTTCATCAAGTCGAGGATTCCCAGGACTCGTCCTATTCAGAGTACCTTGCGGAACTATTCACTCGGATCGACAATCTTCAAACATTGGCCTCCGACAACCTGAGACAAGCAATGGAAAAATCGAAAGTATATTATGATCGTAACATAAATCCAAAGCATGTTAAGGTTGGCGATCGCGTATTGATGCTAAAAGAACCACAAAAAGGGAAATTCGGGGACCAGTACACTGAGCACTGTGAAATTATCGAAATATTATCCGGGGGAAATATCAAAATCATGTACCAAAATAAACCCCGCATCATCTGGTTCTCGGGTGCAGTATGGATCCGAAAATATACATTGTGGCAACCATCTTCTTCCGCGTCGTTACCAGTCTCATCGGTTACGACTGTGGCGCCCCTGCATTAAACTTTACAACAATCTCAGTAAACGACATCGGAGGATGCGACATCCCGATCGTATCACCAACACCGATGCCCGTGCGAATCCAGCTACTACAACTTTCGGAATTCTCAACAACGGAAGTCATACAATGTAAAATCGAAATCGACTGTACGTTATACTACTGCGGCATGCACTTACACAACTCCGTGGTGCAAAATAGCCGTAAGGTCTACCTAAACGAACTCAACGATAAAGGTTGCCACTGTTGTATCCCCGGCTCGAGAACCCGGGATAGGTATTTTTGGGATCGTTGCGAAATTAAGAGTTGGAACTCAAGTTCGTTGAATAGGAATATGTTTATTACTGGGCTGGTCTTATAATTGAATTTACTGTGTGTCGGTCGTACCTTAGGACCGAACCGTTCAAAAGCCAACCAAGGACTGACTACTCCCTGGTAACTTCTCTTAATTGTCGACTCTGATTGTCGCAATTTGCCCTAGATCGAACATCATCCGATGCTTCGTCAGGACGTGTCGCAAAGTGTCTTTTTGACGTTTGCATTTTGGCAAAAGTGTGACTCTTTCGCAAGGAGGATGCGAAACGGTCTGGAATGCCGTTTCGCAAATACTTTCTCGACCGTTCGGTCGTTTCGTTGTATTGCGTAAATCAGCGGATACAACATCCCTCCCCCTTAAAAGATCAAATTCCTCCTGGGATTTGTTTTAATGTTCGGTCCTCCGGTTTACAAATTTCTATTTCCATTTTCCCTTGTGATTATCCCAGATCTATATATCGTTATTTTTCTTAAAATAATTCTCGCATACATATAGTACATTTTCTTTTGTATACATTTTCGTCTGTTCGTTTTACACGGAATTCGTCGTGGATATGTTTCGCTTGATTTTTAATCTTAATTTTGGCACGGGAAGCTTCCTTTTTGCTGACTGTGCGTTGCTTGATTGCGCCGGCTCGGCGCTGCTTTGGCCCTCATTGTTGACGGGTTTCCACGCGTGGTTCATACGGTAATAGCATATACAGGCTATTCCAAGTATTATCAGCGCGATTGCGCTTAACGAATAATTACCTAATATATGTCCATATGTTCTAGAATCGCTTGATTCCGCTTTTAGTTTATTTTTTATGGTTTTTAAACGTTCGCCGATCCTGTTTAATTCTTTTGGATCGTTTATAATTTCGGGCGGTAATACAATTCTTGTCGATGTATGATTGAGTATGTGCATGTCTGTAGACAAGAATGATAAATTATATTGTGGTAGGAAATCGGCGTGTTCGTTTTGTCTTATTTCGCCGACTGTTTCTAGTCTAAAACTAGGGGCGGTGACGGAACATTTTCCGTCCAAAGCCAGAGTCCCTGCACCCGTAAGCGTTGCGTATGCGGTTGGTTGTTTTCCGCAATGGATGAGCAGTGTTTCGGGCTCTGGTGCAACATATAGCCACCTACCATGGCGTCCTAACGCAATAATTAGAGTGCTATTTATCTGAGCGACTCTTCGGTCGCAATTTGCGTATTTATCTTTAGATGCGATATATAATGCCACCTCGCACGATGCGCAAGTATGTGCGGGACGCGCTGCTTGCTTTGGTCGACAATAATAGTGTGACGCTATAGCTTTACAATTTCCTAAATCATTTTTTGTTATATGTAGGCAAGATTCTCTCGTGGCTTCTACCGCGACGAGGTCATTTTTTATTTCTATAAAGTGATAACTATGATTTTCTATTTTGGTGGGCAGAGGATAAGCTTTGCAGATTTTATATTCCTCAGTGCCAATTAACGGTATTTTTATTACAAGTACAATGTATGTTTTTGTACTATACGCGCCTACTTCTGATAACTCCAATAACTTTGGCATTTCCGCGTAATTTATCGCGGTAGGGAACGTATGCCCTATCGGCACATTGGGTAAAGCGTCAGTCAAATAGTTCGTCAATTGTCTTGGCGATAATATGCTTGGGCTCACCATTCCTCTCGTGACTCCTATTAAAAAGTTAACTACTTGTCGTACGTCACTTAGTAAAGACTCTACAATGAGGCTCACGGCCATCATTCGTTCATCCAATTGTTGCCGGACGTTTTGGTCGTTGTACTGGTTGACCACTCTTTGTTTGATCTGTTGCACGAGAGCTTGTAGCACCTTCTGATTTTCTTCCAAACGAATTGTTGATCGATTAAAAAGATCTATTGTGGAGTCCAAAATTTGCACATTTCCTTTTAAGGCATCTTCTGTTTTTTGCCTTTTATTTATTTCATTTATTTCGTTGCTGATTTCGGATGCGTCTTGTGCATCCATATTTCCTGTTATTGCTCTTATTATTCCCCCAATCCGTCTATCAAACCTCGTCGATAACAACTTTTTTGGTTTCCTGTTATGTCGTATGCGGCTTGTAGTTCGTTGTTAATTTTTTCTACCATGCGAGTCGTTGTTTTCGTGACCATATGGCAGAGTAAGTTGGCTCGCAGGTCTTGAGCGCATAGATCTATTATTTCCTTCGTGGCTTCGGTGATCTGCGCTTCCTGTTCTGCCATTCCACTCAGATCCATTTTTACTGCCAGTTTCCATACGTCGCGGGTTATTGACATTGTCCCGATTTCCTCATAGAAAATTCCGGGTGAAACCGTGAACCTTTCTATCCGGTATGGTTTTTCCGGTGTATCAGCCTCACTTGGGCTCGACCCTAGGGCCAGAGCTAGTATCCTGCGAAAATAATTCGCGGGGTTCAATTCTGTGGATCCGACGTGGTTTTTTTTTTTTCTTTTTTTTTCTTTGGGGAATTTATTTCCATCGTGATATACATATAGGTTTACCATCCGGAAGCCACATACTCTTCAAATTACAGGTTTACGATCTATTTTTAGAATTTCAATTCTTTTTCAATGAAGACTTCTTTGTATTCGGACTCGTTGCTGGGTCTTGAGTTTAATGCCCTCTTTCTCTTCATTTCTGCAATGTTCGCGTTTTTGTGCTTCGACAAGTCGCTCGTTTAATGCGTGAACGGCGACATTTTCATTCTTGTTTCGACTTTGGACGGAAGCCGATCGCCTTTTAATTATTTCTTCTCCTTCTCTTCTCACCCCCTTTTTTTTTTATGACGGGGCTTTCGTGCGGTCAAGCCGCGGGTCCCTCCTGTCTCCGCGCCTACCCGCTGGCCATCGCGACGGCTAGTGGGTGATATATTTTTTTATGCGATTCACGTGTACGCGTGCTTCCTTGCGTCCGCGGCCGATACGGTAGGTCTCACCTGCCTCTCGGCTTCGGACCGTGTAAGGCCCTACCCACTTCGGAGTGAGCTTGGCCGATCTGCCCCTCCTCACGGTCTCGTCGTAAAGGAGGACTTCATCACCCGGGCGGTACTCTATTTTACCGGCCGTGTGATCATATTGATGCTTCGATTTCTCCTTACCCTTTTCCAGGTTTTCTTGTGCTTGTTGCCATGACGCCCTCAGGCGCTCGCGTAATTCCGCTGCGTAATCGTCGTATGAATATGTCGCTCGCGGAATTTCTCTCAGTGCGGTTGGTAATTTAGCCTCCTTTCCGAACACTAATTCGTACGGCGTAATACCCGTAGCCGTGTGTGGCGTGGTATTGTATGTGAACATAGCGTATGGTATCCATTCGTCCCAGTCCCTTTGATCCTCTCGTACGAAATTTTTCAGGTATTCTGCAAGGGTCCTATGTGATCTTTCCAGGGCTCCATTAGATTGTGGATGGTATGCCGTGGTTTGCAATTTTTTTTATTTGTAAGAGATCACACATCTCTTTAAATATTTTGCTTAGAAAATTTGTGCCTTGATCCGAGAGGATTTCAGACGGGGCACCAAATTTACAAATAATTTCCGTTACAAGGGCCTTTGCTATTGTATTGGCTTCTTGATTTTCTAACGGAATTGCTGCGCTATATTTTGTTAGTAAATCCTGGAAAGTCAGAATATATTTGTTGCCTTTTTCGGTCACCGTCAAGGGACCTGCTATATCAACAGCACATTTTTCGAACGCTCGGCTTGGCGTGTCTGTGATTATCATCGGTGCCTTCTTAATTTTTCCCGATTTATTTCGCTGACATTTGTCGCACCTTGTATGTGTGCGGTGACGTCTCGTTTCATTCCCGGCCACACATATCGTTGACGTATTCGCTGCAGCGTCCGTGTGATGCCTTGGTGCCCACCTAGAGGGGCATCGTGATATTCTTGTATTATTTTTGCTCTGTCTGCCTTGCTTGGGGTGGATACGCCAATGCTGCAGTTTTCTTCGTCGCTCGCGCTCGTGCTCGCGCATCGCGACTCTTTTAACTCATGGGGAGATTCCCCCTGTGCCGCGCTTCCCTAGGCGGCCTCTTCTTCACGTGCTGTCTCGTAGCACGGCGAGTCGTATACTCGGCCTCTCCTCTTTGTGCGGACATTCGTAACGCTGTCTTTCTTTTCGTGCTCTCTCTCTCGGGTGCTCTCGCTCGTGTTGTCATTGTCCGATTCCGTATTGTCGGACTCGGTTTCTTCTCTCTCGCTTTCATTACGGCTGGCGGCCATACTGTCTTTCTTTGTTTTCTCTCTCGCGCTGCCGCGCGGAGTCTTCTTTCTTTCTCTATTTAATTCTTTCTTTGTTGTGCTACCATGCTGTTGTGTACTTTTTTCTACCTCTTGTGCCTGAGCTCGTGTCAAGGCATATATACGACTTAACGCGTCTGCGTTTGTGTTTGATTTTCCCGTTTTATATTGGATTTTATAGTTGTATTCTTCCAATTTTATTCGCCATCTCATTAGCCTTGATCCTGGGTCCTTTACGCTGAATAACCATGTCAATGGCTTGTGATCCGTTATTATGGTGAATTTTGTGCCGTAAATGTACGGTCGAAATTGATGTACTGCCCATACGATTGCAAGCAGTTCTTTTTCTGTAGTCGAATAATTGGTTTCGGCCTTGTTGAGAGTTCGACTTGCATAACATATGGGTAAATCCTCTCCAATTTTCCCTTGGGACAGGATTGCACCGATTGCCTTATCTGAGGCATCCGTTGTCACGATAAACGGTTTCGTGAAATCAGGATACTGGAGTATGGGTGCTGTGATCAGGGCTTCCCTTAAATGGTCAAATGAGCTTTGGAATAATTCGGACCATTCGAATTTGACACCTTTTTTTATCAAATTCGTCATTGGTTTTGCGATCTTGGAAAAATCTTTAATAAATTTGCGGTAGTACCCGGCAAGTCCCAGGAATGATTGTATTTCTTTTACGTTTCTCGGTATTGGAAAATTTTTTACCGCTTTTAGCTTTTCGGGGTCGGGCTTTACCCCGACTTCTGTTATTATATGACCGAGATATAGCGTTTCTTTTCGCAAAAATTCGCATTTCTTTGGTTGTATTTTTAAATTAGCTTCTCTTAGCCGCGTCAGCACTTCACGTAGTCGCTTGTCGTGCTCGGCGAGTGAGGCTCCATGTATTACAATATCGTCCAGATATACGTAGCATTTTAGGCCTTGCAAACCGGCCAATACTGCGTCCATTAATCTTTGGAAAGTAGGAGGTGCATTTTTTAAACCAAATGGCATTCGATTATACTCGTAATGCCCCAACGGCGTTGAAAAAGCCGTTTTCGGTTTGTCTTCCTCCGCCATTGGGATTTGATGAAATCCCGAAGCGAGGCCGAGGGTCGTGAAGTACTTTGCCTTTCCCAACTGGTCCAGTATCTCTGCGATATTGGGCAATGGGTAAGAGTCACCTTCCGTAGCCTCGTTTAACTTCCGAAAGTCAACGACCACCCTCTTTTGGACTATTCCGTCCGCATCTGGTTTTTTCGGCACTACGAGCAATGGAGCATTCCATGGGCTCGTGCTTGGGCGGATTATATCCTCTTCTAGCATTTTTTGTGCCTGTCGTTGAATTTCTTTTTTGTGCTCCTCCGGCAGTCGATAAGGTCGCACCTTTATCGGCATTGTCCCGTCCTTGAGCGGTATCCGATGCTCGACTGCTTTTGTACAACCCAGTAGTTCTCCTTCGAGATGAAATACGTCGGGAAATTCCTCGCAAATTTGTCGCAAAATCGTTTCTTCTTCCGCGTTCAAATGCGAGTTCCCCTTAATCTCGCGTCATAATTTTTCCAACCTTTGCTTTCGTAATTCTGCGATTTTTTCGACGTCCTGATGCGTTTCCTCTTCTTTCTTCTTTTTGACGCATTTTTCTTTTCCCAGGCCAATTTTGTCGATTTCCAATTTTTCCAGTTCGACCGTAGGTCTTTTGATAATTTGCTCTTTCTCGAGCACGTTCATTATTGTTACCGGGCAAATGTTTGCCTCTGCCTTTACGACGGCTTTTTCCATCGTAACACCCTTTTGGATGTGTTGTTCCGTTGTAACTCCTTGGCCTTTTCCGATCGTCCTCGCCTGCACTATACATTCTGTGCGGGCGGGTATTTTTAAGTATTTCGTGCCGTGTACAAACGGTATTTTGTGCCCTCTAATTTCTATCATTTTTCCTTTTAGTACGTTTATTCCTTTTTCGACTATACAGTCCATTCCAAGGAGTCCGTCTACTGGTAACGGTTCTTCCTTGCCGACCACGTGGAACTTGTGCGTTATCACAGCGGCCGGGGTGTCCGGTTTCAACTCAGCTGTGCAGAGGGTACGGAACGCCTTGCCCCCGAGGCCGTGGAGTTCTATGACCTCGTCCCCGATGGGTGTATCTGGATCCAACTCATTCACCTTTAGAATGCTGCACTGGGCCCCTGTGTCACACCGGAGCGTCAGCATTTTTTCGCGAGCCTGTTTTGACGCTATATGTAGGTCACTGGCGTGTACTCGCGGCAGCTGAGTGCTGACGTGGTAAATTCTTCTTGGTGCCTTGTCGTTGTGTACATATGGCTTTCCAAGTAGAATGTCCATTATTTTTCTTTGCGGGTTTTTCCGCTTGTTCACTTGAACTCTTTTTGTTTCTTTTTCTATGGAAAGAACGCCGACTGCTAATGAACTGACGGTTCTTTTGGGCGTATTTTCTTGGGTTCTTTCATTTGGCCTATATTCATTTTGTTTTCTTGGGAACTTATAGTTTGGCACATAATTGTAATGCTTCTGTGGGTTACTCGGGCCTTGCCATCCTGGCCTTCTTCTACAGTCGTTATATCTGTGACCCGGTTTTTTGCAATAATTGCAAATTATTTCTGCTTGATTAATTGTTTTCATTGGCACTGGAAAGCTATAACGCGCTTGCGTATGCGCCTGATGCGACGCGGGCCTTTGGAATGGGAACGATTTTCGCCCCTCGTGGGCGTGCGACGGTGCGGACTGTCCGCTACTGTGGGAGACGCTCTTCGCGATTGTTTTGGTCCCTTCGACCGATTTTTCCTCTTCGATTGCTCCGCGGATGGCTTCGCCCAATTCGCGGTACCCTCGTGACCTTACTATTAGCTGTAAGTCCTTGCGAAGTCCATGTTCGAAATTATTCAGGGCAAAATGCCTAATTAACTGTTCAATTGCTCTTCGACCAGACTCCGAATTGACCATGGGTGTGCAACCCGTGATTAAATCCATCATTATGGACTCGACGCGGTTTGCGTAAGCTTGTACAGTCTCGTCATGTTTTTGTCTACAGGAATTGAATTCGATTTGTAGCGCGGGGACTGTTCGCTTCGCCTCGTACAGTGATTTTAATAATGTCAGCAAATCGTCGAACGTCTCTACGTCTTTGTAACGCAGGTCTACCGCGGCCTTGCCTTGCAATTTGAGATGCAATATAGCCTGTAATAAATCCGCGACATTTTCTGCGCGGACTCGAGTCGACGCGTATTTTATTGCTCGTATAAAATCTGTAACGTCTTCAGGTTTGGAGGCGTCGAATACGGGAATGCTCATTCGAGCCTCTTTCATTGACATATAGTCGTCGTGTTCGGCCATTATTACTGTCCGTTGATTTAATAACGTAAAATCTTGGCGATTCAATTCGCGATTTCTTTCGATTTCAACTGGATTAAATGTTTCGTCAGCACTGGACGACGCGTCTGACGAATTGTGTTCCGAAGGCTGTTTATGTTGTCGCTTCGGAATTAAATATTTCGCGTACGTTACGGAAGTCAAATCTAATTTTTCTGTGCTTGGATTTTCCCTACGACGCTTTCGGCCTAAATCACTTTCACCGTCGTAAATGACGACAGTGTTAAAAAACGAATCTAACGATCGCGATAGTTCGTGTCTCCCGGGCAATCGATACCGGTCTGCTTTTTCTTCGTCCGACATAGACGAATTCTCTGGCTTTGGAGGATTTTTTATTTACGAAATGTTCCGTCACTTACAGGTAGATGATCGCAAGATGCATGCTGGTTGATGAACTGCTGATCGTCCTGTTCTTCGTTCCTTTGTTTCGTACACTGCTTCTGGATACGATTTCTCCGATTGTTGAGTCCTTCTTCCGTTGATCCTCGGGATCCGGGTTTTCTGGGATTGGCTCTGCTTGGCTGTAGCCTTTCCTCTGTATTCCTCTTCCGACTCGGTCGGGCTGGCTCACTCTAGCACACGGGTTGACTCGGTCACTCGCTTATGGTGCTTGAGTGGTAGTTGTGCGTGTCCACACACAACGAACGAACTTTTCGGCAGATCCCACGGCTGCCACCAATGTTGTATCCCCGGCTCGAGAACCCGGGATAGGTATTTTTGGGATCGTTGCGAAATTAAGAGTTAGAACTCAAGTTTGTTGAATAGGAATATAAGTTTTTTACTGGGCTGGTCTTATAATTGAATTTACAGTGTATCGGTCGTACCTTAGGACCGAACCGTTCAAAAGCCAACCAAGGACTGACTACTCCCTGGTAACTTCTCTTAATTGTCGACTCTGTCGCAATTTGCCCTAGATCGAACATCATCCGATGCTTCGTCAGGACGTGTCGCAAAGTGTCTTTTTGGACGCTTGCATTTTGGCAAAAGTGTGACTCTTTCGCAAGGAGGATGCGAAACGGTCTGGAATGCCGTTTCGCAAATACTTTCTCGACCGTTCGGTCGTTTCGTTGTATTGCGTAAATCAGCCGATACAACACCGCACACTTCAAGAAACGGGACTCATACAAATTGGATTTTTCGCATTCGTCACTGGTATAAAAAGAAACAGCACCACTACACGCAGTGCCACTCTCGCCGGGTCAATTTCCAGCGAAGGTACCTGTAAGGGAGCGCAGTACAGCGACCCATTTGGAACTTGGGACAACGTCATCGTCCAAGCTTCCGCCAAAATCACGATTTCAAATTACGAGGCGTCGGTCAACATGGCGACCGACCGCATTATTTTACCAAGCACGACTCAGTGCTAACTGTCCGAGGGATCCTGTGCGGATGTCGAAGGTAATCAGGCATTCTGGAAAACAGAACCCGTTGATTCCTGTCTGTTCAACCTTTATGACGATCTCTACGATGGGATGGCAACGAAGCTGCGCACCATCGAAAATTCTGCTCAAACTCCAGACGTCTACACGTTAACAACTCAAGAAAAATGTTGTATATCTGGACGATATTGTCATACATGTAGCCTCACTCGCCGAGCACGACAAGCGACTACGTGAAGTGCTGACGCGCCTAAAAGAAGCTAATTTAATAATACAGCCAAAGAAATGCGAATTTATGCGAAAGCAAACGCAATATCTCGGCCATATTATAACAGAAGTTGATGTGAAGCCTGACCCCGAAAAGCTAAACGCGGTAAAAAAATTTCCAATACCGAGAAATGTAAAAGAAATACAATCGTTCCTGGGACTAGCCGGGTACTACCGCAGATTCATTAACGATTTTTCCAAGATAGCAAAACCAATGACGAATTTGATCAAAAAGGGTACCAAATTCGAATGGTCCGAATTATGCCAAAGCTCATTTGACCATTTAAAGGAAGCCCTGATCACAGCACCCAAACTCCAGTATCCTGATTTCACGAAACCGTTTATCGTGACAACGGATGCCTCAGATATGGCAATCGGTGCAATCCGGTCCCAAGGGAAAATTGGAGAGGATTTACCCATATGTTATGCAAGTCGAACTCTCAACAAGGCCGAAACCAATTACTCGACTATAGAAAATGAACTGCTTGCAATCGTATGGGCAGTACATCAATTTCGACCGTACATTGATGGCACAAAATTCACCATAATTATGGATCACAATCCATTGACATGGTTATTTAGCGTAAAGGACCCAGGATCAAGGCTAATAAGATGGCCATTAAAATTGGAACAATACAACTATCGGTCGTAGATCGGAGAAAGATAATAAAGGAAAAATCAGAACGAAACGTGGTAGCGCAACAAAGAAAGAATTAAATACAGAAAGAAAGAAGACTCCGCGCGGCAGCGCGAAAGAGAAAACAAAGAAAGACAGTATGTCTTTCTTTGACTGGCGTCAAAGAAAGAAAGTATGGCCGCCAGTCGTTATGAATGCGGGAGAGAAGAAACCGAGTCCGACAATACGGACTCGGACACTGACAACACGAGCAAGAGCACCCGAGAGAGAGAGAGAGAGAGAGAGAGGACGAAAAGAAAGACAGCGCTACGAATGTCCGCACAAAGAGGAGAGGCCGAGAATACGACTCACCGTGCTAAGAGGCAGCACGTGGAGACGAAGCCTCCTGGGGTAGCGCGGCACAGGGGAAATCTCCCCATGAGTTAGAAGAGTCGCGATGCGCGAGCACGAGCGCGAGCGTTGTAGAAAACTGCAGCATTGGCGTATCCGCTCCAAGCAAGGAAGACCGAGCAAAAATAATACAAGAATATCACGATGCCCCTCTAGGTGGGCACCAAGGCATCACACGGACGCTGCAGCGAATACGTCAACGGTATGTGTGGCTGGGAATGAAACGAGACGTCACCGCACACATACAAGAGTGCGACAAATGTCGGCGAAATAAATCGGGAAAACTTAAGAAGCCACCGATGGTAATCACAGACACGCCGAGCCAAGCGTTCGAAAAATATGCTGTTGATATAGTAGATCCCTTGACTGTGACCGAAAAAGGCAACAAATATATTCTGACTTTCCAGGATTTACAAACAAAATATAGCGCAGCAATTCCGTAAAAAAATCAAGAAGCCAATACAATAGCAAAGGCCCTTGTAATGGAAATTATTTGTAAATTTGGTGCCCCGTCCGAAATCCTCTCGGATCAAGGCACACATTTCTGAGCAAAATATTTCAAGAAATGTGTGATCCCCTACAAATAAAAAAATTGCAAACCACGGCATACCATCCACAATCGAATGGAGCCCTGGAAAGATCACATAGGACCCTTTGAGAATACCTGAAAAATTTCGTACGTGACGATCAAAGGGACTAGGACGAATGGATACCATACGCCATGTTCACATACAATACCACGCCACACACGGCCACGGGTATTACGCCGTATGAATTGGTGTTCGGAAAGGAGGCTTAATTACCAACCGCACTGCGAGAAATTCCGCGAGGAACGTATTCATACGACGATTACGCAGCGGAAGTACGCGAGCGCCTGAGGGCGTCATGGCAACAAGCGCAAGAAAACCTGAAAAAGGGAAATGAGAAATCGAAGCACCAATATGATCACACAGCCGGTAAAATAGAGTTCCGCCCGGATAATCAAGTCCTCCTTTACGACGAGACCGTGAGGAGGGGCAGATCGGCCAAGCTCACCCCGAAGTGGGTAGGGCCTTACACGGTCCGAAGCCGAGAGGCAGGTGAGATCTACCGTATCGGCCGCGGACACGAGGAAACACGCGTACACGTGAATCGCATAAAGAAATATATCACCCACTAGCCGTCTCGTCGGCCAGCGGGTGGGCGCGGAGACAGGAGCGGCCCGCGGCTCGACCGCACGAAAGGCCCGTCATCAAAAAAAAAAAGAGGTGAGAAGAGGGAGAGAGGAAATATACATACATCGCACATGAAGTGCGGAAAGCGAGAACGTGCATCTGTAAAATAATTAAAAAAAAAAAAAGGACTGTTTTATTCTTATAATCAATGGAGGCCACAATGGCACTCGCGCATTCCGCCCTGAGAAGAGGAAGGGAAAAATAAAATAAGTAAACACAGGAATACGTGTGAAAAAGGTGGTATATTGTTACAATTCGGTTTAAGTGGTTAACCGAACACCCAAACGGGCTCCGGTTTTAACCCCAGAGGGGAGGGGAAGAGGGCATGCAGCCATCACATAGTGGGGCGGTTGATCCACCAACCCTCTTCCGGGCTGTCATAGAACAGCCGACACAAGCCGAATAAGTCAGCGGGCTCACAGCCCCACTCCATGGCCTCCAAGCTGTCCGGATCCTCGGCCCAAATCTTCAGAAGGTTGGCCCGGACCCGGGCGCGACGGCGGCGAACACCGATGGCGTGCTGGCGGAAGAGCCGCCGCCACCATCCCTTAGAGGATGAGCGCCTCCACTTGGGAATCCGTGCCGTCGAAAAAAAAAAATTTTTTTTTTTAGCAGGAAGGGAATCTCCTCCGATGCAAGAAAAAGGAAAGAGAATTCGTGTACATACCACAACAAAATCCAGACCGTCCTCATCATCTCCGAGTACCGCCGTTCCTGCTTCGTGTCGCGAGTAATCCATGTCTGGAATAAAAAAAAAACAATAATAATCATTATAAAGCAAGATAAAAGGAAAATAAAGAAGACAGAGAAAGAACGAATACTCACCGAGGTACGATGCGATCGGCTTCCGTCGAAAGTCGAAACAAGAATGAAAACGTCGCCGTTCACGCATTAAACGAGCGACTTGATCGAAGCACAAAAACGCAAACTTTGCAGAAATGAAAAAGAAAGAGGGCATTAAACTCAAGACTCAGCAACGAGTCCGAATACAAAAGTCTTCAATGAAAAAAATTAACATTCTAAAAATAGATCATAAATCTATATGTATATCTATATACGTATATAAATTCCCCAAAGAAAAGAAAAATAAAAAACACGTCAGGTCCAAAGAATTTAACCCCGCGAATTGTTTCCGCAGGAAACTAGCTCTGGCCCTAGGGTCGAGCCCTGGTGAGGCTGATACACCGGAAAAACCATACCGGATAGAAAGGTTCACGGTTTCACCCGGAATTTTCTATGAGGAAATCGGGACAATGTCAATAACCCGCGACGTATGGAAACTGGCAGTAAAAATGGACCTAAGTGGAATAGCGGAACAGGAAGCGCAGATCACCGAAGTCACGAAGAAAATACTAGACCTATGCGCTCAAGACCTGCGGGTCAACTTACTCTGCCATATGGTCACGTAAAAAAGGACTCGCATGGTACATAAAATTAACAACGAACTACAAGCCGCATACGACATAACAGGAAATAAAAAAATTCGTTATCGACGAGGTTTGATAGACGGAGTGGGGGGAATAATAAAAGCAATAACAGGAAATATGGATGCACAAGACGCATCCGAAATCAGCGACGAAATAAACGAAATAAATAAAAGGCAAAAAACAATAGAAGATGCCTCAAAAAGGAAATGTGCAAATTTTGGACTTCACAATAGATGTTTTTAATCGATCAACAATCCGTTTGAAAGAAAATCAGAAGGTACTACAAGCTCTCGTGCAACAGATCAAACAAAGAGTCGTCAACCAGTACAACGACCAAAACGTCCGGCAACAATTGGATGAACGCATGATGGCCGTGAGCCTCATTGTAGAGTAATTACTAAGTGACGTACGACAAGAAGTTAACTTTTTCATAGGACTCACGAGAGGAATGGTGAGCCCAAGCATATTATAGCCAAGACAGTTGACGAACTAGTTGACTGACGCTTTACCCAATGTGCCGATAGGGCACACGTTCCCTACCGTGATAAACTACGCGGAAATGCCAAAGTTATTGGAGTTATCAGAAGTAGGCGCGTATAGTACGAAAACGTACATTGTACTTGTGATAACAAAATACCATTAATTGGCACTGAGGAATACAAAATCAGCAAAGCTTATCCTCTGCCCACCAAAATAGAAAAAAACATAGTTATCAAACTATAGAAATAAAAAATGACCTCGCCGCGGTAGAAATTGTAAAGCTATAGCGTCACATTATTATTGCCGACCAAAGCAAGTAGCGCGTCCCGCTCGTACTTGCGCATCGTGCGAGGTGGCATTGTACATTGCACCTAAAGATAAATACGCGACTTGCGACCGAAGAGGGGCTCAGATAAATAGCACTCTAATTATTGCGTTAGAACGCCATGGTAGGTGGCTATACGTTGCACCAGAGCCTGAAACACTGCTCATTCATTGCGGAAAACAACCAACCGCGTACGCAACCCTCACGGGTGCAAGGACTCTGGCTTTGGACGGAAAATGTTCCGTCACCGCCCCTAGTTTTAGACTAGAAACAGTCGGCGAAATAAGACAAAACGAATACGCCAATTTCCTACCGCAATATAATTTATCAAACTTGTCTACAGATATGAACATACTCGATCACACATCGACAAAAATTGTATTACAGGGAATCATAAACGATCCAAAAGAATTAAACAGGATTGGCGAAAGTTTAAACACCATACAAAATAACCTAAAAAGGGAATCAAGCGATTCTAAGACATATGGACATATAATAGGTAATTATTCGCTAAGCGCAATCGCGCTGATAATACTTGGAATAGCCTGTATATCTATATCGTATGAACCACGCATGGAAGCGCGTCAACAATGAGGGTCAAAGCGGCGCCGAGCCGGCGCAATCATGCAACGCACAGTCGGCAAAAAGGAAGCTGCCCGTGCCCAAATTGAGATTAAAAATCAAGCGAAACGCATCCGCGACGAGTTCCGTGTAAAACGAACAGGCGAAAATGTATACAAAAGAAAATGTACTATATTCATGCGAGAATTATTTTAAGAAAAAATAACGATATATATATCTGGGATAATCACATGAGAAATTAGAAATTTGTAAGCCGGAGGACCAAACATTGATACAAAACAAATCCCAGGAGGAATTTGATCCTTCAAGGGGGAGGCATGTTGTATACGCTAATTTACGCAATACAACGAAATGACCAAACGGTCGAGAAAGTATTTGCGAAACGGCATTCCAGACCGTTTCACATCCTCCTTGCGAAAGAGTCACACTTATGCCAAAATGCAAACGTCAAAAAGACACTTTGCGACACGTCCTGACCAAGCATCGGATGATGTTCGATCTAGGGCAAATTGTGACAATCAGAGTCGACAATTAAGAGAAGACTCCCAGGGAGTAGTCAGTCCTTGGTTGGCTTTTGAACGGTTCGGTCCTAAGGTACGACCGACATACTGTACATTCTATTATAATACCAGCCCAGTAATAAACTTTTATTCCTATTCAACGAACTGGAGTTCCAACTATTAATTTCGCAACGATCCCAAATATACTTATCCCGGGTTCTCGAGCCGGGGATATAACACAACCTTGAAACCGTCCCGTCGAGTTTGTCGTTGATTTCTTCTCGGTCCCCTTCGGGGAGAGTGGATCATGTAAGCAGAGGTATAAGCTGCAAATGCGATAGCTCCTATGCGTACGTGTAAAAAATGACATGAACGGATCGATTGGTACATTCGGGTAGTTTTCACCATAATCCGGTCATACTCATCATAAACTGCATCGATTTTATGTCTGGTTTAGTAAACGATGCCGAAAACGTGGATGGTCTGTCACCGAAAGGGAACTCGGACGTTTACCACTCAGTTCCTTGCGAACAGAGGTGAAATCGATTCTCTCAATGATTTTTCTCGTATCCATGTCACATTCTCGAAACCATCCCCTCGAGTTAGTCGTTGATTTTATCTCGTTCTCGATGGGGAGAGTGGATCATGGAATCAGAGGGAAAACCTGCGAATGCAATGATAGATCCTTTGAGCACGTGTTAAACATGAAATCAACAGCTCGGTTGGTGCATTCGGGTAGTTGTCGCCAAAACCTCGTCATACTCGTTATGAGCTGCATCAATTTCATCTCTGGTTCAGTAAACGATGCCGAAGACGTGGATGGTCTATCGCCGAAACGGTGCTCGGCCGATTACCACCCAGTTCGTAGCGACCAGAGGTGCAATCGATTCTCTCAATCATTTTTCTAGTATCCATATCACATTCTCGATACCATCCCCTCGAGTTAGTCGTTGATTTTATCTCGTTCTCGATGGGGAGAGTGGATCATGGAATCAGAGGGAAAACCTGCGAATGCAATGATAACACGTGCTCCTTTGAGCACGTGTTAAACATGAAATCAACAGCTCGGTTGGTGCATTCGGGTAGTTGTCGCCAAAACCTCGTCATACTCGTTATGAGCTGCATCGATTTCATCTCTGGTTCAGTAAACGATGCCGAAGACGTGGATGGTCTGTCGCCGAAACGGAACTCGGACGGTTGCCACTCAGTTACTAGCGAACGAAGGTGGAATCGATTTTCTCCATCATTTTTCTTGTATCCATATCACATTCTCGAAACAATCCCGTCGAGTGTGTCGTTGATTTCATCTCGTTCTCGATCGGGAGAGTGGAACATGTCAGCAAAGGTAAAAGCTCCGAATGCAACGATAGCTCCTTCGAGCACGTGTTGAAGATGAAATCAACGGCTCGGTTGGTACATTCGGGTAGCTGTCGCCATAACCGCTTCATACAGGTTATAAGCTGCATAGATTTCATGTCCGGTTCAGCAAACGATGCCGAAGACATGGATGGTGTGTCGCCGAAACGGAACTCGGACGCTTGCCACTCAGTTCCTAGCGAACAGAGATGAAATCGATTCTCTCAATCATTTTCTAGTATGCATATCACATTCCTATAACCATCCCGTCGATTTTTTGTCATTGATTTCATCTCGTTCTCAATCGGGAGAGTAGATCATGTAAGCAGAGGTAAAAGCTGCAAATGCAACGATAGCTCCTGTGAGCACGTGTTAAAGATGAAATCAACGGCTCGGTTGGTACATTAGGGTAGTTGTCGCCATAACCCTGTCATACTCGGTATGAGCTGCATCGATTTCATCTCTAGTTCAGTAAACAATGCCGAAGACGTGGACGGTCTATCGCCGAAACGGTGCTCGGCCGATTACCACCCAGTTCGTAGCGACCAGAGGTGCAATCGATACTCTCAATCATTTTTCTAGTATCCATATCACATTCTCGATACCATCCCCTCGAGTTAGTCGTTGATTTTATCTCGTTCTCGATGGGGAGAGTGGATCATGGAATCAGAGGGAAAACCTGCGAATGCAATGATAGATCCTTTGAGCACGTGTTAAACATGAAATCAACAGCTCGGTTGGTGCATTCGGGTAGTTGTCGCCAAAACCTCGTCATACTCGTTATGAGCTGCATCGATTTCATCTCTGGTTCAGTAAACGATGCCGAAGACGTGGATGGTCTGTCGCCGAAACGGAACTCGGACGGTTGCCACTCAGTTACTAGCGAACGAAGGTGGAATCGATTTTCTCCATCATTTTTCTTGTATCCATATCACATTCTCGAAACAATCCCGTCGAGTGTGTCGTTGATTTCATCTCGTTCTCGATCGGGAGAGTGGAACATGTCAGCAAAGGTAAAAGCTCCGAATGCAACGATAGCTCCTTCGAGCATGTGTTGAAGATGAAATCAACGGCTCGGTTGGTACATTCGGGTAGCTGTCGCCATAACCGCTTCATACTGGTTATAAGCTGCATAGATTTCATGTCCGGTTCAGCAAACGATGCCGAAGACATGGATGGTGTGTCGCCGAAACGGAACTCGGACGCTTGCCACTCAGTTCCTAGCGAACAGAGATGAAATCGATTCTCTCAATCATTTTCTAGTATGCATATCACATTCCTATAAGCATCCCGTCGATTTTTTGTCATTGATTTCATCTCGTTCTCGATCGGGAGAGTAGATCATGTAAGCAGAGGTAAAAGCTGCAAATGCAACGATAGCTCCTGTGAGCACGTGTTAAAGATGAAATCAACGGCTCGGTTGGTACATTAGGGTAGTTGTCGCCATAACCCTGTCATACTCGGTATGAGCTGCATCGATTTCATCTCTAGTTCAGTAAACAATGCCGAAGACGTGGACGGTCTATCGCCGAAACGGTGCTCGGCCGATTACCACCCAGTTCGTAGCGACCAGAGGTGCAATCGATTCTCTCAATCATTTTTCTAGTATCCATATCACATTCTCGATACCATCCCGTCGAGTTAGTCGTTGATGTCATCTCGTTCGGGATCGGGAGAGTGGATCATGTCAGCAGAGGGAAAAGCTGCGAATGCATCGATAGGTCCTTTGAGCACGTTTTAAATATGAAATCAACTGCTCGGTTGGTACATTCGGGTAGTTGTCGCCATAACCCCGTCATACTCGTTATGAGCTGCAACGATTTCATCTCTGGTTCAGTAAACAATGCCGAAGACGTAGATGGTCTATCGCCGAAACGGATCTCGGACGATTGCCACTCAGTTCCTAGCGGACAGACGTGAAATCGATTCTCTCAATCATTTTTCTAGCATCCATAGCACAACCGTGAAACCGTCCCGTCGAGTGTGTCGTTGATTGCATTGTGCACAGACGAGCACATAGGTGCTCGGATTAACTTTACAAATAGCCTCATATACACGTACATATCTGTTTGCCTGTACACTTCTGGGACACGCGCATGGGTGCCCAGAGTACCATATCATAATGTCTCATATATACATACATATACACGTATCTGCATGATTCAGGGACATATACAAGAGTCCCTGGAGTACCTCCTATAATAATTCCGTATGTCTATTTCCATACATACTGTAGGGACATAAGTCCTCTAACTAACGTCAATGAATATATATATATATATATATATACATGTATATTGTGATGTCGCGGATGGACAATTTTGTGATTTTTATGAGGAAAGGAGTGACTGACTCGCTCCAGAACTCGGTCGTAGAACGGAACAACTCGGTAAACACAGATTTGAGCTACTCGAGACACGTTCATTCAAATGACTGACGGACAGAGATTCGATGTCGTACAGAATTTGGAGACTTACTACCTACTTAGCCTAGACCGGAGGCAACTTATAGGGCTGGAGCGTGAGAAATTGAGAATAGTGGGAGGAAGGGCATACGTGACGGTTGAGGCGTTCTTCGGCGTTTTTCCCAAGCGATAGGGCTAGAAGATGGTTTTCTGAGAATTCAGAAAACCAGTGTTTGACTATTGAATTCGGGACCGCGGGTGGGTGGAAGTTACGGATGTGGTGAAGGGCCCGACGATACTACGAAGCAGCTGCATTCGGGCGGTGGTAACAAAAAAAGGTACGCGGGAGGAATGTTTGGACTGTTCTAATATTTGTGTGGGAGTTTTCGTCGTAATGTCGGTGAAGGAGGCGGAGGTGATAAAATTAGAAGACGGAGTTCGACCGTGGGAAAGGAAAAATGGAAAAATTCTCAGCCTATATTACACCTGCCCCCTAATTTAAGAAAATTAATACAAAAAAAAATGAATTTTCTTCAAGCTTTAAGGCTAGTGGACCGACGGCGACCCACTTGTTTCGCATTATTTTGTACATTACGATGTCTGGCGATTTCTAGCATGGAACATTCTTCTCCGTCGTAGTTTACACGGTAATCTACATGTTCGTTGTTTTGATGAAAACAATTATTGTACACATTGATACAAGGTGAAAAAGTTGCTTTAAATAGTTTGGTGAATATACTGGATAAACAACCACATAATCCGCATCTAAACATAACATATAAGAAGACAACGGCGGTACAACTGTACCCGAGATACCTGATACCTTCGTAAGTAGTTTCGACAAATGTCTTCGTCCGTTTACGTTGTCCGATTTTCTCTGCCTCTTCTGAGATCTCGTCTAACGTCTGTCCAAGAGTTTTGAGTTGAGTAAGGTCAACGTGTGTAGGTCGTCCTAACGTTGTTAGCTGAATGTCGTCCAACGAAACTGAATGATTTCGAAGCACTTCTTCGAGATTCGGAACTTTGAGAGTCTTGTTGAGAAGAAGGTCGGAAGCTTGTGTAATCCTTTTATCATAACTAGGTCTTATAAAGATGTGTTCAGTATGCCCAACGCAGTCGCCTGTTATGGTTATTTTGTTGGTACCGCGTAGTAGTGACTGGTGTGTTTTATGGTCATCACAACTCACATAAAACGTCTCGTCATGCGGGGACGTCACGATCCACGAATTTCCTGATTTCAATTGAATCCACAAAGATTTAACCAGCTTTCTGTAGAGTATTTGACATTGCGAGTCAGATATGTATATCGGCTTTTCAATGATCACTGATTCGCAACTATTGGGATCGTGTACAAAATGGTCAGGGTTTTTACGTTTGCACAGGCGTCGTGGTCCTACTTCTTTACAGTGATCGAAGTCTTCTTCTGTGCTCGGAGTAAATATTGTTCTGGCCGCATTGGTCATTATTAATGTATCAGGAGGGTTCAGGTATAAAAACGTACTTGAGATTCCCTTCCGCTTGGGGATAGGAATAATACGGAACATATCAAGCAAACTGTTTTCTATTACTGGCACCTTAATTATGTACGTGAAACAATTATCTTTCAACATAACGCTTACGTCGCTAATTCCTATAATTGCCGCAAAAGCAGACTCTTCTAGAGGTACAGGTCGAGTATTACTTGTCGCTGTTTGCTCCCGAATAGTTTTTAGAGCGTCGATTACGTCGGCAGGATTAAGGATTTGAGGGTGGATTATCCCTTGTTTTCCATCGTTTTCTGCATTTAAGACATTACTAATGCATTCACTGTATTCGTCTATAGGAGTCTCTAGAAGGGTCACTTGTGCGTTAATCTTGATATCTCTAGCATTATCAGCTACTGCAAAATTGACTTTTGCATAGGACTTAAACAGTCGTTGATTTTCAGTGCGCAATTCTTCTATGGCTTTGAAAAGTGTAGATGCCATGCCCTTAACTATTGCTGTTTGATTTCGAATTAGGGTACTCATTTGCTTATTATCAGCGTGAAGTTTATCGATCTCATCATTATAATATTCGGCATCGGAATTTCCTAAAGTCCCAAATAAGATTTTATTTATGTCGCTAATAAAGTTAAATACGCCTCGTTTAAACCGGGGTTTATAATCAATTATGTTCATTAATCTAGATCTCCTTGCATCTATTCTATTTAACCTCTGCTGAAGGATTTCGATTGATGCAAATTCCGAGCAATTCTTCTTTTCGTTGGCTCCATTGCAATCCGTTGCCAAGTCCAGCGTAGCTTGCACCAGCTCGTCCCAGTGTAGATTTATTTCGGTGAGGTCGACGTAGTTGACTACTGTACAGGTTTGGTGGTAGATCACGGCGTTTCCTAGGTTTTCCATGTAAATTGCGCCTTCGAGTGATTCCACCCTTAGTTCATTGGTTGTAACGCACGATACGGGAAGGAGGAGAAGTATCAGCCACATCATGCCTGCACAGAATTTTTAATTAGTTTCTATAATAAGGTTTTAATTTATTAACATGTATTAGTTTTCTTTTGTTGTTCAGCAATATCTCGTAGTTCACGTTCGACGTATGTTCTAAGATGACTGCTGGCCCTTCCCACTTCGGGGCAAGGGGTGTCTTATCTCTCTCCTGAGCGACGAGGACTTCGTCGCCTTTTGCAAAGATCGGTACAGAACGATGAATGTGAGCGTCCTGGACGGCCTTATAACGTTCTTTAGCGGCAATTAGATTATCGCGTTCTCTTTTCACGATGCATTCATGATCAGCGCGGAGTCCCTCAAAGTACTGATCAATTGTCACGTTGGTCTTTTGAACTGGCAGATTATTTGGGATATTGGGTTTCCTTCCGAATTGCATTTCGAATGGAGTTAGTCCTGTTCCTTCATGTTTCGCTGTATTATAAGCCATCGAAACAAACTTTAGTTTTTTATCCCAATCTTCCTGGTTATCGTATATCAGTGCCTTGATTTGTTCTTTAATAGGTCCGTGCGCTCGTTCAAGGCTTCCGTTACTTTGAGGATGAAACGTTGTCGTTGTCATATGTGAAATCTTGAAGAGTTTCTCCAGATGCTTGAAAGTCTGGCTAATAAAATTGCGTTCACCGTCAGTTAAGATGATTTTTGGAGCTCCGTGAATGTAGATAAAGTTTTCAACCAGTGCCGTTACTGTTGATTGAGCATCCTGTGATTTTAATGGAATCAATGTAAGTAGTATAGCTAGGCCGGTTCTAACGCACTTTGAGGGGCGGGAGAAAGGGGGGAGGGAGAGAGGGGGGAGAGTGGCGGAGGGAGAGAGGGGGAGGGAGGGAGGGGGAGGGAGACAGGGGAGAGGGAGAGAGTGGTGGGAGAGAGGGGGAGGGCGAGAGGGGTGGATGGAGAGGGGGAGGGAGCGAGGGGGAGGGTGAGGGGGGGGGGGGGGAGCGAGGGTCAGGGGGGTGGTTGGGAGCGGGGGGGGCAATGCGTCGTGCGTGCGTGCGTGGGTGCGTGCGCGCGCGCGCGCGCGCGCGCGCGTGTGTGTGTGTGTGTGTGTGTGTGTGTGTGTGTGTGTGTGTGTGTGTGTGTGTGTGTGTGTGCGCGCGCGTGTGTGTGCGTGTGTGTGTGTGTGTGGGTGTGTGTGTGTGTGTGCTTGCGCGTGTGTGTGCGTGCGTGCGTGTGTGGCGGCCTTTCAAAGCTCCCTAATTTATGACATGCAGCTGGTGCCACTCCAAAAGACAATGTCAAGATGTTTCCGCCCCGTCTCAAAGCTCGCCGACACTCGAAACAGGTCCTGACAGGTTTCTCGGAAAAGCGTGCATGCGTGCGTGCGTACATGACAACCATATATGGGTCGGGAAATTTTCTGTAATATGAAAACGCTAGGCGCCACATGGGTGGTCTTTATTTATGACATGCAGCTACCCTGCTTCTATCTCGACGACAATGGCAATTGCATCCGCCCCGTCTCACAAAGCTCGCCGACACTCGAAACACGTCCGGACAGGTTTCTTGGGAAAACTATAGTTTAGGGATCTATCGTCAAGGGCTGTTGGCGCCGATGTACCATTGAGCTGCACTCTTGACAAAAGAAGTCTCATCGAGGTCTCGGGTTCATTCCGAGATATAACGTCAAGATGTTCGCATGTGCGAGTATGTACGCAGTACATCCAGCCCAGCACCCCCTGGACTTGACTAAAAACGAGCTCGAACAGATTCCAAAGGTTTTGCTCCTAAAGTATTGGGGTAACTTTACTGGTTTACTGTGGGATCGTTTGCCGGAACATCATCAGAACGACAGTGAAGTGATATCATATCTTCCATGCATGGAGCACTATAATACACCGCAGATGAAAGATCACATTGATGGCCCCCCACCTCAACGTCGGGAGTGTGAAAAGTGTTGCGAGGGGGGAAGTTCCGTACGTGCGGGGTTCTTCGAACGTGTTTGAACCTGTTACACATGCCTATGATTGGATAAGTGGGGAGAAGTTTTCAAAATCTGAGTGGAGGGGATACACGAGGGAGCTTACGATTTCGTGGACCAAGCTCGGACTACACTATTCCACCGCACCATCAACATTTCTCCAAAAAAGAACTTTGAAAGTGCGGGGTAAATGGATCTCTCAAATATCAACAAAGTCAGCCTGATGGCGGAATTCCTCCCAACGAAGAAGCTGTCAGAACTCCACGTCCATTTGGATCATCAAATCACGGACATGAGTGCTGTACAGACCAAGTTTGGAAAACGCTACATCGTGGACGTTGCAAATGAGTTTGCCGTCTTCTTGCCAGCGCGGCTGGTAAAGGCCTTCGATCAAGATCTGAAAATGTTCGAGAGTATGCTGCAACTGGCGCGCAATGATCAACTCAACATGAAGTACATTGGTGGAAAATACAACAGAGTCGAGTTCCATCGAGTCTGAATATGGTGGAAAAGAACGCTCGTGAAGGCTCGGCGGAAACAACAAGTTCAACACCAGCCAGCATCATCACCATCGTAGAGTGCAAGGACTGTTTACATCACAGTCATCATCGTAGAGTTTTCGACGCTCGAGTCTGAGTATGGTGGAACAGAACGCTCGTGAAGGCCCGGTGGAAACAACGAATTCAGGGGCAGCTGGCATCATCACCATCGTAGAGTGCAAAGACTGTTTACATCACATTCATCATGGCAGAGTTTTCAACGCTTAGTGCTATCTAAAAATGTAAAAAAAAAAAAACTTTATCATCGAATATAATGTAAAAAAAAAAAAAATGTCGTCAAACTGTATTCGCCGTAGATATAGGAAATAAATGGAGAGAACGATATCGGTTCAAAATGTATTTATTCATTTTAAAAAAATCCCTCGCTCACGCTTCGTATACACTCAACCAGCTTTTCAACGACTTTACATTGGCTTCGGCGCAATTGTATTTTGTATTGAAGGAATGATGGGGACATTTGGATTTCGTGATTTTCGGCAGCTTCTGCAGCGATGGACAGTCCAGAGTCTCCAAGTCGATGACTTTTGTTGCGGCATCCGTGAATCTCTATAGCCATGCGCATTTCTCGAATCCCTTCGCATAGATGGTGGGAGCTCCTTGCAAGATTCGTCGAATTGTCTTTCTAGCTGCCTCGTATGGTATGCCGCTGTGATCCCATCCTATTCCATGGAAATTGCGTTCCAACCACTTGTTGGTCATTTTGTACTTGGCCGGTAGAGAGTCCCAGGTAATTGGTGCGTCGAAGGCGAGCGTCAGTGGTTCAGCATCCTTGTCGAGGAGCCTGACGATGGACATCTCCTTTAGGACAAATTTGTTGATGGGACTCTTGAAGCCCTGTACATCGACGATAAGCTCCATGTTGACTGATGCGGGTGCGAATCATCAGCATGATTTTATACCAATTTTTAAACCCCACCACCGATTGGATTGTACTCGACAATACGATCATGAAGGATCATGCAGTATGCCGAAGTTTGTGGCGGAATATTGTTTTTCAATTCAAATTCAAGACGCACGTCAACAGGGCCGGACTTGAGAGAATCGTTTTGCTTTGAACAGTCAATGACAACGAGGGGGGCTTTTTCTAAAAATTCCACCCTGCTCAGCCATGGTTCAGCCTCTTTGTTGTAATAGGTCTGCTGAAAGATTGCATACATCTCGTAGAGTAGAGCATATTGATTTTGTTCAATGTTCAAATTCAAATTTCCATATGGATAACATTGCGAGTTGAGGTATAGTTTGACATCACTCATGTTACAATGATCAAAGTGGCTCGCATTGTGTTGTTTCGTATTTTTCCGTCCCGTCTGCAGCGCGAGTATGACTATCGTAGCTTCTCCAGTTGATTTGAAGTTTTCACAGACCACACGTGCTTGGAGGTCGCAGGCAGCAACGGATATTCATACAGTTCCCATGTTCGGAAACTCATGGAGATTGGTGCGTCTTTGGCGAGAAACTTTAACAGTTGAATTTTTCGTTGATCCGAGACCGTTACATACGGTACGAGCCATTCTATTTTATGCAATACGAGCTTGTAGTCTTCGGCGGCCGTTTGTACAATCGCATTGTCGTCGGTCTTTGATCTCGTGAGAATCAACTCATGCTTGGCATTTACGACAATTTTACGATAATCTTCGGCAAAGCCGAGAAGCATGCTGAGCGGTAGACAGACATCAAAGTTTCCCGACACATCTACAATCTGCTTGGTCTCTTCGACATCGAGCCATCCAGTGTTCTCGAGCATAGAACTTTTGGCCGGTGAGAGAGACGAATATCCCTTAATTACACTTGTAATGCCGACATTCTTATTACGATCGATTTCTATGGCATTCAATTCATATCGCACTTCCTCAAACAAATGACAAATGGCATTGTTGACGAGACTTGTAGCAGTGGTTGGCGCTCCGTCACGCTTCGATAATTTTCCACATATGTGTAGGGAACTCTTGCTTGGCAGAATGGAGAGGTCTTGATGTTGGATTGTAATACGAATTACATCGCTGTTATTGAAGGTTGAAGATGCACATGGCTGATGCCCGTGAATCTCGCAATGGATGATGGACTCATCGAAGACCACTGGCGCCTGAATGTTTACGATTTCTTCTTCCATCTCACGCAACAGATCCACAGAGCACAGACTAAATAATTTTTTACACGCTTTCGCCACGCACTATGAGACCCAAATTCCTCAAGAGTAGCACGTTTTGAGGTGTTAGCACTTTGGGCGCTGGCCGACGACTGATCGATTTTATCCATGGTCGTTTATTGTTATTGGACGATCTGTTGAAAACGATACCCATCACGACTGTATATGCAGGCGTATGGTGATTACTTCACCGCCTAAATTTACCAAATCACCGGCCTGATCCACTATGCGAAACTGTATCGCATCAATCGTTCGGCTCGTGATTGGCACATAAATTACGTGGGAGGGAACTTCAATGATCTTATAGCCCGGTGGCACGGATGGAAAGAATTCGTGAATTGTGTGCACTTTTTGTCCGTTAATATAGGCACCGGCGGTAATGTTGCACTCAACGCGTAGGGCGTTCACTTTGAGAATGGCCACTGGAAGATCGGATTCGTGTCTTTTATTGGCTTCCAATTTGCGTGCGGTGAAGCCTAGTAGATGTCTAATAGAATTTTTCGGTTCAAAATTTACCTCACAATCACACTCGATCTCACTGCGTAGCGGATGATTGTTGGGTTTAATGCTGATTTTAATGTTTTTACGTGAGAGCTCTGCTTGTACAAACGCCTCAATATCCTCTAGTTCATGATTACCCGTAGGTATCGTCAACACCTCATCTCCCACGTAAAGTTTATCGTGGTCAACGTCAATATTGGGAATAGAGTTGAACGTTAACAATTCCACGAGACCGAGGGTATAATTTTTGTGTGGCGAGAGTTCGATGGGGGGAAAGTATTGCACCTCGAGTATGGATGATGAGCCAGATATGGTCAATCTTAAACTTTCATCCATGATGCCGGAAAATTAACAACTGAATTCTCCACGTCATTTCCCCCCCTATATATAGTGTATATTTGTCTTTGTGCTGTAATTGTTGACAAAGAAATTTGAGACACAAATGTCCACATTCAATCGTATCATACTCCTGATATCCAGTATAATTATAATTTACGCTACCAACACGAAAATATCTCATGAGTTCGGATGGTGGTGGAAGATTACCGAAACTATCAAAGTACACGACTTTCCATCCGGTCTTTTTGTAAGCGACCCAGTGTGTTCCAGGACCGACATTTTCGTTCAAATTCACAACCGCTGCTTCACATTTGAGGGGTCCACTCGCCGGCAATGAATCGCGCATGTAAACTCCACGAAAGTGCGGAATTTTTAGGATTTTCGCATATTTGAGTAGGTCGCGGTCGGTGAGGGGTCGGCGTGGTAGCGTAACTTCTAGTTTTTTGCCTTAATATGAAGGCCCAATCCCTGCTCATATGGTTTCAGATGTAGACCCCGTCCTAATGCAATCGCTTCAATTGTCCGATTATGACGCCTACTTTCATCCAATTCACGTTTAGCTGCTTGAGCAGCATTTACCGCTTTAGCTATACTAGCCGCACCACCTGACAAAGCACCCGCAGCGCTTAGACCCGCAAAAATGGGCACGAGGAACGGCAATAAACCACCAATTTTTTGGGGTATAGGTAGAACCCGAGGTGTGCGTACTTTGCCACCTTGCATCTTTACAGCTGCACGAGCTCACTTTAGAGCTGATTTAATAAACTTCTGCGGATCATTACTTTGAATCATTGTCTTCTTTGCAGCACCAATTATCTTTTTCAAACAAACACCACGCCCGCGAGCCTTTATCCCCATACCAAATTTTCTCTTTGTCTTCATAATATTAGCCACACCCCAAGCACTGGCTTTTTTGCCGATACTAGCGTCTCGCGCGGTACCACGTTGCCAAGCCTGTTCAGCCAACACTTTATTCGCCAAATGTCTCGCTTCAAGATTATCCGGATTTTTCGAATACGCAATATCGTGTTGTTTGCATGCCGTATCCAATGGATTAATGCCGGGATCACCACGAGCGAGGCGCTTGGCCAACTTTGTGCCTGGTCCACAATACTGATACCCCGGCAGATGTAGCTCAACGGGGAGTTTGTTGATTAGGCGATTGACCAAACCCTTACCACTCTTGCGATGCACGATCATGTCTAAAGACAATATGCGACTGACGGATAATCCCTATAAGAATGCTATTTATATGATTTCGCCGTTAGTCGTGTGTGAGATGACGTCCAGGAAGCAAACTATTGGAGACGGACTTCCCGTGATAAATTTCGACGAGTTTGTCGCAGACGGTGGGAGGAAAGAAAAACGTCATGGGAATTTATTGCCGGATAGCATACGTGCACTGTTCTGCGGTCCATCGAATTGCGGGAAAACCAATGCCCTGCTCACTCTCATCATCCATCCGAATGGCTTGAGATTTGAGAACATTTACTTGTATTCCAAATCGCTGCGGCAGCCAAAGTATAAGTTGCTCGAACGATTACTCGAACCTGTGAGTGGAGTAGCGTATCATCCATTCGAGGCGCATGAACAGGTGATAGCGCCAAGTGATGCGCGATCCAACTCTATATTCATCTTTGATGATATAGCATGCGAAAAGCAGGATAATGTTAGAGCGTTCTTTTCCATGGGAAGACACGAGATTGTCGACAATTTTTATCTTTGTCAGACGTACACTCGTATCCCCAAACATCTCGTGAGGGATAATGCAAATTTCGTGGTGCTTTTCAAGCAGGATGATATGAATCTCAAACACGTGTACAACGATCACGTTAATACGGATATGACTTATACATGCTTCAAAAACATGTGCATGAAATGCTGGAATTCCAACAAGTATGCATTTATCACGATTGACAAGGATAGCGATATTAATGCGGGTCGATACAGACAAGGTTTTGATTATTTTCTAAGCATTGATAAATGACTCATCACGGGTGGTTGAAGAGACAGTATTGTGCATGCCGTGGCGGTGACAACATGAAGAGCGAACAATTATTGCGTGAAAAGGATGTCTTGCGCGAACTTGCCAAGGCGAGCGATGCAATCAGACGAAAGCATCGAATGATGAAATCTGGCAAAGAGAGTGATGAGCAGAGAATGCGCGATGTCTTTAAGCCTATAGTCAGACCATTGGAGAAATTGGTGTCGTACAAAAACGGTGAGCCGGCGAAGGAGGAAATCAAGGATGGAAAAGCCGACGATAAAGAAGGAGATGCGATAAATAGTGTGAAACATGAATTGAAGAACGAGACACACGATTCCTTCAAGAGTGAAACACAAGATTCTTTCAAATTGATATATGAGGATGATGATGACTCGCAAAATCTCGATGAGCTGATCAGTGAATATCTCCTGCTGTTACGAACAAATAGAAAAGCGAGCCTGGACTTATCATATGGTGTGCGGAATCTCTCAAACAACCGATTAATGATTGGCGATTCTCCGATAAATTTCGACTCTCAACATATTCGTGTGGGAGAAGTGAATTATGCGAAAACTGTTGGATTAACTGAGCTGCTGTTTAAAAAAGTGCCCAATATCGAAGCACTCACACCAGACGATTTGAAAAACTATGAAAAAATTGTCATTGCGACGAATGCGCACAAAAAATTTTACAAGCCTAGTGAGGCCATCCGACGTAACACCAGCCACAAATTCAACACATATATCGCAAATATAGTCGATCATCAAGTGGGACAAGGTATTCCAAAGTATAAGCTAGCTAGAAAAAACACCCAATTGGACTATATTTATTGGGACAATCCAAACGAGCTAGTAGATCGTCTTCGCTTACTTCTCCCATCACAAGCAGCCGGAAATTCAGCCCATGCGAATGAAATTATATCGATTATCGAGGAATTGCGTGAAGCTGAAATCATTTATTAACTCCTCGACATCGGGGAATTTACGCATTATCAACATGAGTGTCGATGTGTTTGGACGCCAATTGCGTAAGAGTGTACTCGTCAGTAAGCCAGGTCCTCCAGGCCGACCTGGGATTGGGTTTAGAACTACCGCAGACGGTCATTATGATGTGGGGCAGAAACGATTGTGTAACATTGCTAATCCGGAGGGGGAAGACGACGCCATCACTCTAAGTGCTTTACACAAAAGATCCCGAACTATCATTAAGAACATTCGCAAAGAAATGAATGAGAGTAGCAAGTTGCTGGTTAATGGACTTGAAGCTGCGATAAGAGACATTGCAAAGACTCTCGAGGCCGATGTCACTACTCTACAAGACTTGGCGATCCGCAATTCAAACGTCATTGCTGAATTGGACGCACGACTGAGTGGACTGGAAAATGAACGAAAAAAGGGGCGCTCTCGTGCTGGAGCTACATAAGCCAGCTCGACGAAACTATCCGCGTCGACATGTGGACATCCGTGGCTTGGACGAGACCTGGCAAGCTGATCTCGCCGATATGTCATCATACGCGCGACAAAACTCTAAACGCAAATTTCTCCTCACCGTCATCGATACCTTCTCAAAATTCGCCTGGGCCGTGCCAATGCTGAGTAAGAGTGGTACGGATGCAGCCGCCGCAATGAAGTCGATACTCCTTAAGGGACGCATACCGCAGAACTTACACGTTGATCGGGGAAAAGAATGTTACAATTGTGCCTTTAAGGCCCTCATGAGAAAGTACAATATTCACATGTATTCAACATATAGCAACTTGGAGGCATCCATTTGCGAGCGTTTCAATCGTACATTGTGAAGGATAAGATGTGGATGCAATTTAGTCTTCGTGGTAGCTATAAGTGGATCGATATTCTTGATAATCTAGTAGCCGAATATAATGATTCCGTACACCGCACCATTAAGATGAAACCGAGAAATGTCAACGCGGAGAATGAGAAGGAAATATTGCGGCAAGTTTTCGATAAGACTCAGCCGCCAATAAAAACACCACGGAAATTCACCATTGGCGATAAAGTGAGAATCAGCAAATTTAAGAGTGTTTTCGAAAAGGGTTACACGCCAAATTGGACAACGGAAATATTTACGGTATCTCGTGTGAAGAAAACGCATCCGGTGACGTACCACTTGAAGGATCATAAAGATGAACCGATCGCCGGTGGTTTCTACGAACAAGAGCTTCTCCGTGTCAAGTACCCCGATATCTATCTCATAGAAAAAATTTTCAAGAAGCGCGGTCATCGAATGTTTGTAAAATGGCTGGGTTTCGACAATGCACACAATAGTTGGATAAGTAAATCCGATTTGTAGTCGTCAATAAAAGAGGCCAAAAACATTTAGACTTTTATGACTCTCTTTCTACCCATCAACGTGGTGCGCCACAACAGGCGTTTTCTCTCCCTCCAATCCCTTCATCCCTCCCGCCCTCGAAGAGTGTATGTGGGAAATAATGGGTACACATGGATTACAAAAGCCGTTTCCTTTACTTACAAAAGTCCATTTTTACAAAATATTTACAGAAAACAAGTTTTACATCGAGTTAATATTTACAAAAACACACACACAATTTTCACAAGTTTTATACATCAAGGATTTACAAAAATGTACACACAATTTTACATCGCGTTTATATACGTGATAGTTTTTTACAACGGTATGCTGTAATGCCCCCATGGTAGGGTCTCAGAGGTCCCAGGTATGATATACCGCTTATCATCATGAGGACTCAGAGCAATTTTAGTCTCGCGAATGGTGTAGACCTTGTGCAACTTTGATCGAATGTACGTTTGACTACGGCTCATTTCAATGTCTTCCTTCAAGCATCGGGCATAATCGTTGAATGTGATTGTCCTAGCCACAACGCTACTCTTGACACCTTTAACTTTTTTCGTCTCTTTCTTACCCTCAACACGTGTCGCATACATTTTCGATCGAAGTCCAATGAACTCGGTCATAATTGCACCATTGCATTCGTCTTTCATGAGACCGGTTACCTTATTGTTGACAAGCGGCATATCATACCTATTGTCCACCGGATAGTCGCTCGTATCGAATTTTACAATGTCGCGCTTCATGTCCATGTACATATCATCGCTCTCAATGTCATATATGAGACTATCCGTATCGGTATACATGATTTTACACTTATCCCGATACAGAGGTACCATATACTCGTGATGAAATCCATACAAGCATGTTTTGGATATGTCGAGTATGCACATACCCACATATATCGACTTGTTGAATTTCACCTCGAGATTGCGCAATTCCACGGCAATGAGGTTTTCCGAAAAAACACTTCGGCTGTGGAAGTTTGGCTTCGAAATCATTGCCTCTGCGCCATACCTGCCCTCCCATTTTGTTCAAACCTTTACATCCACATGATTGCGCACATTCTCCATCGTTTTGCCAAGCACCGCATTGTTCATTAATTTGAATAAATTCTTTTCAAAATCATTTTTGGCTAGCGTTCGAAACTGCGTATTTAACTCAATATATGAACGTAGTCATGGGGATTGTGTGAATTGTAGGACTCTATGGATTTTCGTGAGGCAAAGTCCATGACGTAAGCACTGCTGTAAATTTCGATAGTGAATGATGTAGCGATTTTTATCGCAGACGGTTGCTAACAGCTTTTCTCCCCGCTTACCCGGCGGTTTTTCATGTATTGGACAAAACGGCAGGTCTTTGTGCGCATCATGTAGAGATTGCGGATATTTCAAGTCGACTTCAAGGATGTAGCCTGTTGGTGAATCTAGCGCGATCGAAGATGGATCAAACTTGGACACGTCGTTGACCCATCGAAAATCTGCGTATGGCAAAGGTTGACACATTGCCCACCCATACAGATTGTTGACGTCAAAATACATCAAGTATAATGATGCTTTCGATGGATCAAACGACTCCATGTACTTGTTATTAGCGTGTGCATATCGGTTTGAGCATTGACTCAGACCACCCCGTATACCCCGCTCAACGAATAAAACCATGTCGATGTCAGTTAGTAATTCAAACTTGACATTCGAGTGTTTTAGCATTGCATCCCAGGTATATCCGGGAAATGTATAGTAATACGCGGGATCTAGGCCATAGCTCTCAATGCACGTATTTCGAAAGTTTTCGAAAATATCGGCTAATAACAAGACATCTGTCTTCAAGTATAAATCGCTATAGTCACCGAGCGTTCGAATGGAGAGCCGCTCCCAAATTTTCTCAGCATGTGCATACTCGCTCTCGGATACTGTAGCATCTGTCAGGGAACTGTAAAATGCGTCACGTGGTGGAAGGCAAGTGTTGTCTAGCTTGGTCACGTCGTCAATACATTCATACGGGAAGACCCCTTTTCGCGTCAGCAAATTGAAAGTGTCCGTCGAGAGAGTTGGGAATTGCATGCGTAAAATTTTCAGCTTGTCCTCGCTCAAAAATGAGGCTAGTTTGTCGAGACTCGTGTTGAGGAATTTGTATGAGTCGATGAAGCGCAATTGGATCTTGTGTTTTGAATCGTCTGTAATTTCAACATGCTTCGTGAAGGAGATCTATTTCTCCTTTGTGATTGGAAGCGCATCGGTCTTTCCTTTGAACGCTGTGGCTACTTCCTTGATGACAAAATGTGCATCATAGCCGGATAGATTGTGGAAAACTATGGGAATGAAGAATGACCGCTTATAATTGAGGTTGCAGCTGGAATGGGCAGGGCCTCTATAGCGTCCTGTCAGATGGCAATGATCTCGAACGCGCACATCTTCTTGCGCAAATGGTTTCGCACATATGTGACATTGAGTCGCTGCTCGAAAATTAGCCCACTCGCTTGGTGTCAGATAAATCATTGGGACATTGTCACAGAAAATTTCTTCTATCCGCAATGCTAGATTTTTTAGTTCTTCGACAAACCACGATACGCAATCAGCCCTGCGACGCGAGTGATATGAAGATAATGAATCATCATATGCACAGCACACGTAGTATCCGATACTAAACACTTCATGGTGTTGATACATGTCTTTCGCTAGGTTCTCCCCGTCGGTCTTTGCCAACACACACTCCAAATCGGCATACACGATGAATGGATGTCGCTCTTTCCGGCTAAAGTTGCTGAACTGGAGCCACTTATTAGTGTCGTTTGGTAGTCGAATTGCACAGTCGTTTATCGCCCCACAATCGACCTCGTGTGATTGCAATTTTTTCTCGGAACCAAAGTAATGCATACATCTGCAAAACAAACAAGATTTTTTTCCCCAATTTTCTCTTTCAGTAGATATATAATTGCGTATTAATAATGCTAAATTCACACACCGATCGCATATATATTTTTATGCTCCTTTTTGCTCAGTTGCGCCATCACGAGTCTCGACAGGTTCTTGATCCATACGAAATGCCCCACATTGTCGTCCTCAGTGTCTTGCATGTACAGCAAATTGATATGCTTCTCCTTCTTCTGTTGAGTCACGCGTATTGGAACAATGTCCTTTTTCGTGGTGGTGGTATACACGTTGATGGATATATTGTTTTGGAGCTCGAATTTTTTAATTTGATGTATCGTCACCGGGAATTCGATATCCTTCAGATTCAGTACTGTCGAATAATGGGTGTATGAAGACGGGCGGGCACTGTCTCGTTCGGCTGGGTGTAGAGCAGCGACAACTGCCCATGCGAATCATACATTATCACGCGATTTGACGTTAACCACAGCCCTCTTCATCATTATTTCCCGCGGCAATGATATGGAGCACCCGGCACGCATCGGATTATACTTATTGACATTTATCGCGAGGTTAAGTATTTTCTGCAGAGCCCAGCTACTATCACGTTCTTGAAATTCGTCGAGTAAGGTTAAAATGGGCTCCGTAACACGCCGTTCATACCACTCGCTCAAATCGCTTGTCCTAAATAGTTCGCAGTTTCGCGTGCTGACACTTTTTTTGGCTTGTTTATCGCCACTCACGAATTCACCATTGAACACTGTATTGACTTTAATGCTGTTGTGCTTGTTGATAATATTTCGCACATGTTGAAGCACTAGGGCGCTAGCATCGTTAAGAAAGTGTTTCGGCTCGATGTGGCTGCGATTGATGACGAAACCCGTCAATATGCGACTTTTGAAAGCCGTGTCAATCTCGCGCCAGATTAACCCGTGATCAGCATGTCATGCGCCCGTGTGCATGAAGCAACTCCGCACAGAATTCCTCAATCCTTCGAGACGCGCTATTTGGGCGATTAGTGATTGTTGATGCCCAATTAATAATCGCGGGCGCTTAACCCGACTCTGCGTTTCCAGCCCTTCGATGAACTCCATACATCGCTGTTTCCACGCAGCAAATTCTTCGAACGACCGTAAGAGCACAGCTTGGTCACGCAAGATTTGTTCCATGTTGAAGAGTAGGAAAAAAAACTTCCACGATGTGAACCGACTGACTGCTTCATGGAAAGTGCGGTCAGTTTTGAGCGGAGCGGATCATTAAAAAGGCTCTTCGGGAAAAAAGTTTGGCCCTCTCTCGGGGAAAAAACAGAGTTTCCCGAAAACGCGAAGATTGCTCGAGAAACATGAGACGAAAACAGGAAGTCGGGATGCATCGGGTCAAAAGATTCCAAGAGTGCAGCTCAAGTGGTCCATCGGCGCCAACAGCCCTTGACGATAGATCCCTAAACTATAGTTTTCCCGAGGAACCTGTCAGGACGTGTTTCGAGTGTCGGCGAGCTTTGCGAGACGGGGCGGATGCAATTGCCATTGTCTTCGAGATAGAAGCAGGGCAGCTGCATGTCATAAATAAAGACCACCCATGTGGCGCCTAGCGTTTTCATGTTACAGAAAATTTCCCGACCCGGTTGTCACATACGCACGCACGCATGCACGCTTTTCCGAGAAACCTGTCAGGACCTGTTTCGAGGGTCGGCGAGCTTTGAGACGGGGCGGAAACATCTTGACATTGTCTTTTGGAGTGGCACCAGCTGCATGTCATAAATTAGGGGGCTTCGAAAGGCCGCCACGCACGCACGCACGCACGCACACACACACGCACACACACACACACACACACACGCACGCCACACACACACACACACGCACACACACACGCACACACACACGCACACGCACACGCACGCACGCACACACACACACACACACACACATACGCGCACGCACGCACGCACGCACGACGCATCGCCCCCCCGCCGCTCCCTACCACCCCCCCCTGACCCTCACTCCCTCCCCCCTCCCCTCTGCCCCCCTCTCCCTCCCCCTCTCCCTCCCCCTCTCCCACCCCCTGTCTCCCTCCGCCTCCCTCCCTCCCCCCTCTCTCCCTCCACCCTCTCTCCCTCCACCCTCTCTCCCTCCCCCACTCTCCCCCTCCTCTCTCCCTCACCCCTTTCTCCCTCCCCCAAAGTGCGTTAGAACCGGCCTAGCTTTACTACTAATGTAATGTACTTTGTAAGTTGGTCTTGTCCAGAGAGGATGTACTTGTGACCCTCGTACGTTTCAGGTAGTGGACCCACAAGGTCCAATGCAATTTTTTCATTGGGTTTCTCCGGTGTGTCGGTAATTATTGCTTTTGCTCACGGTTGTGTTCGCACGAGCTTGACCCGCTGGCACGTGTCGCATCTACGGATATAATCTTCGATGTCTCTTTGCAGGTTGGGCCAGGTAGCAACGGCCTTCACCCGATCGAGGGTCTTCACTACTCCGAAACGACCTGTGGCGCTTGTCCCGTGGTGTTGCCTTATGATGTCTATCCGTTCTTCTTCTGTGCCTGGCTCGTAGAGTTCCGTGTCGCAGAGATAGAGGAACGGTCGATCTGATTTCTTTGACCAAATAATTGAGATCATCTGCTTAATTTTCGTTTTTGTAAGTGGATTTTCGCTCAGGTATTTGCAACCTAAATAAATGTTGGTAGCTTCTTTGGTCACTGACAGTTTCTCAGCTAATACGTTATACCATTCGATTTCATCAGCTGAGAAATCAAGATGCAGTTCATCTTCACTGTTTTCAGGTTGATCTGTAATCTTGATCCTCGGTGTGTTCCTGGGTGGTGTCTCCTCAACAATTTCAGGAACCACTGGTATTTCCTTCGATAGTTCGAATTCGATGTAAAAGGGAAATTTTTCATTTTCTGTCTTTTGATAATTATTGCTTTTCGCTGCGTTCTCAGTATCCGCTGCGTTGTCGCTTTCTTCTTCGATGATATCTGACGCTTCTTGATGTTCGGTTTCCTCATTTAGGGTACCGTTGCGTTCTCCTTGTCGAGTAGTTACGGGATATATTCGTGATAGGGCGTCAGCGTTTGTATTCACCGTTCCTTTTTTATGAACGGCCTCATACTCATATTCCTCGAGTTTTAAACGGAGTCTCATTAGGCGACTATTCGTTGGAGGGTTCGACGTTTTAAGAATCCAGATCAGCGGCTTGTGATCCGTAACGATTTGGAATTTCTTTCCGAACAAATATTGTCGGAAATGTTTCACAGCCCAGACTATCGCCAACATCTCTTTTTCCGTCGTCGAGTATCGTTGTTCGGCTTTATTAAGGGTGCGTGATGCGTAGGCGACGGGACGATCCTTGCCGGTGGGTCCCTGCGATAACACTGCACCTATGGCGTGGTTACTCGCGTCGGTAGTGAGCACGAAAGATTCCTTGAAGTCCGGATACTGAAGGACGGGAGATGTCGTCAGCGCTGTTCGTAATAAGTTGAATGATTGTTCTTGTTTATCGGTCCAAGACCATGTTGCATCCTTCGTCAAGTGTTCTGTAAGTGGTTTCGCTATTTTGCTGAAATCCTTTATAAATTTTCGGTAATATCCAGCGAGTCCCAAAAATTGTTTAATTTGTTTTTGATCCTTTGGCTTGGGAAAATTCTGTACCGCTTCAGTTTTCTTCGGGTTTGGTTTCACTCCTTCTTCTGGAATTACGTGTCCTAGAAATTCCAATTCTGGCCGTAGAAATTCACATTTGTCCGGCTTTAATTGTAAGTCTGATTCGCGAAGGCGGGTTAACATGTCAATAAGTTTCTTGTTATGCTCTTCAAACGTTTGTCCATAAATTATAATGTCATCGAGATAGACGAAGCAGCTATTTCCAATTAATCCTCTCAGCGCGTTGTACATCATGCGTTGAAATGTTGCAGGTGCGTTCTTAAGTCCAAACGGCATCCTGTTATAATGGGAGTGACCTGATGACGTAGAAAACGCTGTTTTTTTTTATCACGCTCGTCGATTGGGATTTGGTGGAATCCCGAGGCTAGATCAAAAGCGGAGAAATATTTTGCTCGGCCTAATTGATCTAATATTTCGTCGATACATGGGAGAGGATAGGCATCGTGAGTAGTTTTTTCGGTCAATTTGCGAAAATCGATCACGATCCTCCATTTTTGTTTTCCCGATGCATCCGAATTCTTTGGTGCAACCCAAATTGGTGAATTGTACGGCGAGTCACTCGGCTCGCTTAACTGCTTTTCCAGCATCTCGTTTACCTGCCGGTCGATCTCTTCCTTGTGAACCTGTGGATACCTGTACTGCTTCGTGTTCACAGGTGTGTCGTCCCACGGAATGATTCGATGCTTTACTGTCTTCGTACCTGGCAGTGGGTCTCCAGGCAGGCCCAAAACATCCGGAAAATCGGAAATAATGTCCCACACCTTTTCTGCTTGATCTGGTGGAACATGCTCGAGTCGAACGTTTTCTTTCAATGTGTGAATACGTTCTTAG
>OX632359.1:14511157-14563657 GCA_951751655.1 Ophion costatus | reverse complement strand
AAGATTGGATGCTTTCCGGATTCCATTTCTCATTCGACCACTCCGTATAGTATATTACTCGGATTTTTCTCCTACAATAAGTAACGATAAAAGGCGAAACCAGTCCATTGAAAAAAATGAGATCTTGATCTCGCGCGTGAAGTATGATTTTTCCCTTTTCAATACAGATGGATTCAGGAAACCCAAACAGGTGGCGGTTTTTTGTGGTACCTCTTAAGAATACGAGAATACCTGCGTCGTCTTAAACGTCGAAATTTGCGCGACTTTTTAAAAGAACTTATTCATTTTATTTGTGGCCATAGCGAGCGAACAATTCGGGCAGTACTGCAGGCTGCGAGTGCGAGGCATTATTTACGAGATAAATTCAATGTAATTGTTGCGTTCGATGTTCCCGCGCGAGTATCAACGTCGTTTGACCGTCCTTGGCAACGCAGGCGTTGCTTCCATCATCGAAATAGCAAACGATTCCCGAGAAGCGACTACCGGCTCGCACCAAGCGATCAAAGATGAAAGCGATGGTCGAAATGGTATATGGAGCTTCAATAGAACAACCCTGAAACCTTTAACTCCAGATCTGTCTCGATTTCTTCCTATTTTGATCCGAGCGAGTGGACAAGTCGTGCGGTGCTGGAAGTCTCAATTACGACAACAGGAACGTTAGTTGCGTGGAAAAGTTGCCATCAACGTTGCCCTGGCCATTTCCTCGCGACTTTGAATGTTTCTCGACCATATTCGTCATACCAGTCGCCGATTTCATCTTCGATAAGGCGAACGATTGCGAATAAGGGGAAGGTGCGTCGTTCAAACGCGGCTCGAGCGACCACCGGCTCGCGTGAAACGCCAAAGATGAAATCGACGTTGCCCTCGACGTTCCCGCAGAACTTTGAACATCGTTCGACCATCCCCGTCATAGCAGACATCGATCATATCTTCGATAAAGCGAAGCATTGCTCGTCAGGGCATGGTGCGTCGTCGAAACGCTGCTCCGAATGGTTTTTAGGGCCTCAATCAGACATTCCTGAATTGATTAAATCAAATTCGTTCTCGAGAAGCAGCCAGAAGATATCGGCACAGGCTATTTTTTGTAGAAGGTGTCCGAAACAACAATTAAGTGTTGTTCTATCTCACTCTCTGCTGATGTATTGAGTCTAATATTTTGGTTTAACTACAAGAGACTTATATCTAATACACATAAAAACGCGTGTGAGAAGGAGCCAGAAGCTGCGTACGAACGAAATAATTTTCGTGATCGAAAGTATACCATACAACGTTAGAGCAGGCTCACCTCTCATCCCTCGACAACGTATTTCTGTCAAATATTGTCTTTTGAAGTCCTGGAGAGTTCTTCTATACATAGAGACGTAGGTGAGAAGTAGCCAAAAGCTTCAGACACACAAAACAAGTTTGTTTTATTCAAGCCCCACCGCACAACAATCGAGCAGTGGTACCTTTCCTCCGTTGACGACGCCTCCTCGCCCGCACGTCTCTGCAGTATTCAAAGGTTGCAGTACACAAAAATATATGAGAAAGAAGTAGCCATGAGCTTGAGTGTCGCGAAATAATTTTTGTCATTGAAGTTGTACCGTAGAACAATCGAGCAGTGTCACCTGTCACCGCTTCATGACCTAATGTTGTCTAATATTTTTGTTACGGTGCCAGAACGTTCTCGAACAATCGAAAACATACGTGAGAAGTAACTAGAAGCTTCAGACACGGGGAATAATTATTGTGAAATTAAACCTGTACCATACAACAATCGAGAAATGTCACCTCTTATAACTGGACAATTTATTGTTGTCCATATTTTTTCTGTTTTATTGTCGTCGTATTTTTTCTGAACGCCTGCAGTGCTCTAGTACGCATACAAAAATATGTACAAAGTGGTCAGAATATTCAGGCACACGCAATTCTTGTTTGCTACGAGGTGCACATTACACCATTTGATATTTGACTCATCTCCTTCTCTGCCGATTTAATGAAACATATTTTTTTTCATCTACTAGAGACTTTTAGAACACGAAAGGACAGATGTCGGAAGGAGCCAGAAATACGACGGTTCAGCAGTCTGACCTCTCATCCCTTGTACACTGATTGTTGTCTAATGATTTATTCAGCATACTAGAGAGTTTCAGGACACATGGAGACAAATGGAAGAATGAGTCAGAAGCGTCAGGAGTACGTAATGTTTTTTTTCTGGAAAGTATTCCATACGACAGTCGAGCGGTGTGATTTTTTATCCCTTGCCGATTCGATGTTGTCCAATATTTGTTTTTGAAATACTGGCGAGTTCTCCTACACATAAAGACGTATGTGAGAAGTAGCCAAAAGCTTCAGACACAGGAAACATTTTTTAAAATTCAAGCCCCACCACACAACATTCGAGCAGTGGTACCTTTTCTCCCTTGATTGTTTCTCATTGTCTAGCACGTCTGTACAGTACTAGAGAGGTACAGAACACACCGAAATATGGCTGAGAAGTAGCCATAAGCTGGAGAGGCGCGAAATATTTTTTTTCGTGGAACTTGTACGGAAGAACAGTCGAGCAGTCCTCTATGCAGCACTTTCCAGAAAAAAAAGTCATTCTCCATTTGTGAAGCTTCTGGCTACTTCTTCCATGTATCTGCATGTGTAGTAAAACTCTCGAGTATGCAAAATAAATCATTAGAAAACGACCAGTCATCAACGGATGAGAGGTCGGGCTGCAGCAACGTCGTATGGTACACTTTCGATCGAAGATATTATTTCGTGCGTCGGAAGTTTCTGCCTCTGTCTGACATTAGTTTTTCGTGTACTATAAGTCGCTAGTAGTTGAAAAAAAAATATTCATCTGTAACCTATCTAAAGTTGGCAACTGACTTTACAGAAAGTAATTTCTTTGTTTTGCATTCGTTTGTACTCGGCTTGTACCCGTTTGTACCGTCTTAAATTTCGTTTCTACCTTAAGGGGGAAAAAAGTACGAGGGTATGGAAAAATGAACCGCAACCCATTTAGAGCTAAGCAATTTTAATAAACGCGACGAAAAAGAAAATCGTTTGTACCGGATTGTACCGTTAAAAATTTTTTTTCTGAATTTTTTTTTCAAATTTTTTTCTAGAAAAAAAAAATTTTCGATTTTTTTTATTTTTATTTCCGTTTGAACCGACAAGTATATCGTTTCTACCACCCAGAAATTGTTTCTATACATTCCTATCGGTGAGTACATCGTTTCTACCACCGTGTAATCGTTTGTACCCATTCGTACTGACGAGTATATCGTTTGTACCAACGAGAAAACGTTTGTACCCGTCTGTACTATCGAGCAATCGTTTGCACCCGTTCGTATCGACGAGTGTATCGTTTGTACCACCGAGACAACGTTTGTACCCGTCTGTACTATCGAGGAATCGTTTGTACCCATTCGTTCTGACGGGTATATCGTTTGTACCACCAAGAAAACGTTTGTACCCGTCTGTACTATCGAGCAATCGTTTGTACCCATTCGTATCGACGAGTATATCGTTTGTACCACCGAGAAATCGTTTGTACCCGTCTGTACTATCGACCAATCGTTTGTACCCATTCGTATCGACGAGAATTTCGTATGTACCACCGAGAAAACGTTTGTACCCGTCTGTACTATCGGGCAATCGTTTGTACCAACGAGAAAACGTTTGTACCCGTCTGTACTATCGAGCAATCGTTTGTACCCGTTCGTATCGACGAGTATATCGTTTGTACCACCGAGAAATCGTTTGTACCCGTCTGTACTATCGAGCAATCGATTGTACCCGTTCGTATCGACGACTATATCGTTTGTACCACCGAGAAAACGTTTGTACCCGTCTGTACTATCGAGGAATCGTTTGTACCCATTCGTTCTGACGAGTATATCGTTTGTACCACCGAGAAAACGTTTGTACCCATCTGTACTATCGAGCAATCGTTTGTACCCGTTCGTATCGACAGTATATCGATTGTACCACCGAGAAATCGTTTGTACCCATTGGTATCGACGAGTATGTCGTGTGTACTGGCGATTGATCGTTTATACCCATTCGTACTGTCGAGAATATCGTTTAGACCAACGAGAAATTGTATGTACCCGTCTGTACTATCGAGCAATCGTTTGTACCCGTTCGTATGAACGAGTTCATCGTTTTTATCACCGAGAAATCGTTTGTACCCGTTTGTATCGACGAGAATTTCGTATGTACCAGCGAGAAAACGTTTGCACCCGTCTGTACTATCGAGGAATCGTATTTACTCATTCGCACTGACGAGTATATCGTTTGTACCACCGACAAATGGTTTGTACTCGTCTGTACTATCGAGAAATCATTTGTACCCGCTCGTATCGACGAGTAGATCGTTTGTACCACCGAGGAAACGATTGTACGCATCTGTACTATCAAGCAATCGTTTGTACCCGGTCGTATCGACAGTATATCGTTTGTACCACCGAGAAATGGTTTGTACCCGTTGGTAGCGACGTGTATTTCGTATGTACCACGGAGAAAACGTTGGTACCCGTATGTGCTATCGACCAATCGTTTGTACCCGTTGGTATCGACGAGTATATCGTTTGTAACACCGAAAAATCGTTTATACCCGTCTGCACTATCGAGCAATCGTTTGTACCCGTCGTTACTATCGAGGAATCGTTTGTACCGCTCTGTAATATCGAGCAATCGTTTGTACCCCCTCGTACTGACGAGTATATCGTTTGGACCACCGACAAAACGTTTGTACCCGTTGGTATCGACGAATATATCGTTTGTACCACCGCGGCAACGTTTGTACCCGTCTGTAATATTGAGGAATCGTTTGTACCCATTCGTACTGACAAGTATATCGTTTGTACCAACGAGAAAACGTTTGTACCCGTCTGTATTATCGAGCAATCGTCTGTACCCGTTCGTATCGATGAGTATATCGTTTGTACCACCGAGAAATCGTTTGTACCCGTCTGTACTATCGAGCAATCGTTTGTACCCATTCGTATCGACGAGTATATCGTTTGTACCACCGAGAAATCGTTGGTACCCGTCTGTACTATCGACCAATCGTTTGTACCCATTCGTATCGACGAGCATTTCGTATGTACCACCGAGAAAACGTTTGTACCCGTCTGTACTATCGGGCAATCGGTTGTACCCATTCGTACTGACGAGTATATCGTTTTTACCAACGAGAAAACGTTTGTACCCCTATGTACTATCGAGCAATCGTTTGTACCCGTTCGTATCGACGAGTATATTGTTTGTACCACCGAGAAATCGTTTGTCCCCCCCTGTACTATCGAGCAATCGTTTGTACCTATTCGTACTGACGAGTGTATCGTTTGTACCAGTGAGAAAACTTTTGTACCCGTCTGTACTATCGAGCAATCGTTTGTACCCATTCGTACTGACGAGTGTATCGTTTGTACCAGCGAGAAAACGTTTGTACCCGTCTGTACTATCGAGCAATCGATTGTACCCGTTCGTATCGACGAGTATATCGTTTGTACCATCGAGAAACGTTTGTACCTGTCTATACTATCGAGGAATCGTTTGTACCCATTCGTCCTGACGAGTATATCGTTTGTACCACCGAGAAAACGTTTGTACCCATCTGTACTATCGAGCAATCGTTTGTACCCGTTCGTATCGACGAGTACATCGTTTGTACCACCGGGGAAACGTTTGTACCCGTCTGTACTATCGAGCAATCGTTTGTACCCGTTCGTATCGACGAGTATGTCGTTTGAACCACCGAGAAATCGTTTGTACCCGTCTGTACTATCGACCAATCGTTTGTACCCATTCGTATCAACGAGTATTTCGTATGTACCACCGAGAAAACGTTTGTCCCCGTCTGAACTATCGGGCAGTCGTTTGTACCCATTCGTACTGACGAGTATATCGTTTGTACCAACGAGAAAACGTTTGTACCCGTCTGTACTATCGAGCAATCGTTTGTACCCGTTCGTATCGACGAGTATATCGTTTGTACCACCGAGAAATCGTTTGTACCTGTCTGTACTATCGAGCAATCGATTGTACCCGTTCGTATCGACGAGTATATCGTTTGTACCACCGAGAAAACGTTTGTACCCGTCTGCACTATCGAGGAATCGTTTGTACCCATTCGATCTGACGAGTATATCGTTTGTACCACCGAGAAAACGTTTGTACCCGTCTGTACTATCGAGCAAACGTTTGTACCCATTCGTATCGACGAGTATATCGTTTGTACCACCGAGAAATCGTTTGTACCCGTCTGTACTATCGACCAATCGTTTGTACCCATTCGTATCGACGAGTATTTCGTATGTACCACCGAGAAAACGTTTGTACCCGTCTGTACTATCGGGCAATCGGTTGTACCCATTCGTACTGACGAGTATATCGTTTTTACCAACGAGAAAACGTTTGTACCCGTATGTACTATCGAGCAATCGTTTCTACCCGTTCGTATCGACGAGTATATCGTTTGTACCACCGAGAAATCGTTTGTACCCGTCTGGACTATCGAGCAATCGTTTGTACCCATTCGTACTGACGAGTGTATCGTTTGTACCAGTGAGAAAACGTTTGTACCCGTCTGTACTATCGAGCAATCGTTTGTACCCGTTCGTATCGACGAGTACATCGTTTGTACCACCGAGGAAACGTTTGTACCCGTCTGTACTATCGAGCAATCGTTTGTACCCGTTCGTATCGACGAGTATGTCGTTTGTACCACCGAGAAATCGTTTTTACCCGTCTGTACTATCGAGGAATCGTTTGTACCCATTCGATCTGACGAGTATATCGTTTGTACCACCGAGAAAACGTTTGTACCCGTCTGTACTATCGAGCAATCGTTTGTACCCATTCGTATCGACGAGAATATCGTTTATACCACCGAGAAATCGTTTGTACCCGTCTGTACTATCGACCAATCGTTTGAACCCATTCGTATCGACGAGTATTTCGTATGTACCACCGAGAAAACGTTTGTACCCGTCTGTACTATCGGGCAATCGGTTGTACCCATTCGTACTGACGAGTATATCGTTTTTACCAACGAGAAAACGTTTGTACCCGTATGTACTATCGAGCAATCGTTTGTACCCGTTCGTATCGACGAGTATATCGTTTGTACCACCGAGAAATCGTTTGTACCCGTCTGTACTATCGAGCAATCGTTTGTACCCATTCGTACTGACGAGTGTATCGATTGTACCAGTGAGAAAACGTTTGTACCCGTCTGTACTATCGAGCAATCGTTTGTACCCGTTCGTATCGACGAGTACATCGTTTGTACCACCGAGGAAACGTTTGTACCCGTCTGTACTATCGAGCAATCGTTTGTACCCGTTCGTATCGACGAGTATGTCGTTTGTACCACCGAGAAATCGTTTGTACCCGTCTGTACTATCGACCAATCGTTTGTACCCATTCGTATCAACGAGTATTTCGTATGTACCACCGAGAAAACGTTTGTCCCCGTCTGTACTATCGAGGAATCGTATTTACTCATTCGTACTGACGAGTATATCGTTTGTACCACCGACAAATGGTTTGTACCCGTCTGTACTATCGAGAAATCATTTGTACCCGCTCGTATCGACGAGTAGATCGTTTGTACCACCGAGGAAACGATTGTACGCATCTGTACTATCAAGCAATCGTTTGTACCCGGTCGTATCGACAGTATATCGTTTGTACCACCGAGAAATGGTTTGTACCCGTTGGTAGCGACGAGTATTTCGTATGTACCACGGAGAAAACGTTGGTACCCGTATGTGCTATCGACCAATCGTTTGTACCCGTTGGTATCGACGAGTATATCGTTTGTAACACCGAAAAATCGTTTATACCCGTCTGCACTATCGAGCAATCGTTTGTACCCGTCGTTACTATCGAGGAATCGTTTGTACCGGTCTGTAATATCGAGCAATCGTTTGTACCCCCTCGTACTGACGAGTATATCGTTTGTACCACCGACAAAACGTTTGTACCCGTTTGTATCGACGAGTATATCGTTTGTACCAACGAGAAAACGTTTGTACCCGTCTGTACTATCGAGCAATCGTTTGTACCCGTTCGTATCGACGAGTATATCGTTTGTACCACCGAGAAATCGTTTGTACCTGTCTGTACTATCGAGCAATCGATTGTACCCGTTCGTATCGACGAGTATATCGTTTGTACCACCGAGAAAACGTTTGTACCCGTCTGCACTATCGAGGAATCGTTTGTACCCATTCGATCTGACGAGTATATCGTTTGTACCACCGAGAAAACGTTTGTACCCGTCTGTACTATCGAGCAAACGTTTGTACCCATTCGTATCGACGAGTATATCGTTTGTACCACCGAGAAATCGTTTGTACCCGTCTGTACTATCGACCAATCGTTTGTACCCATTCGTATCGACGAGTATTTCGTATGTACCACCGAGAAAACGTTTGTACCCGTCTGTACTATCGGGCAATCGGTTGTACCCATTCGTACTGACGAGTATATCGTTTTTACCAACGAGAAAACGTTTGTACCCGTATGTACTATCGAGCAATCGTTTCTACCCGTTCGTATCGACGAGTATATCGTTTGTACCACCGAGAAATCGTTTGTACCCGTCTGGACTATCGAGCAATCGTTTGTACCCATTCGTACTGACGAGTGTATCGTTTGTACCAGTGAGAAAACGTTTGTACCCGTCTGTACTATCGAGCAATCGTTTGTACCCGTTCGTATCGACGAGTACATCGTTTGTACCACCGAGGAAACGTTTGTACCCGTCTGTACTATCGAGCAATCGTTTGTACCCGTTCGTATCGACGAGTATGTCGTTTGTACCACCGAGAAATCGTTTTTACCCGTCTGTACTATCGAGGAATCGTTTGTACCCATTCGATCTGACGAGTATATCGTTTGTACCACCGAGAAAACGTTTGTACCCGTCTGTACTATCGAGCAATCGTTTGTACCCATTCGTATCGACGAGAATATCGTTTATACCACCGAGAAATCGTTTGTACCCGTCTGTACTATCGACCAATCGTTTGTACCCATTCGTATCGACGAGTATTTCGTATGTACCACCGAGAAAACGTTTGTACCCGTCTGTACTATCGGGCAATCGGTTGTACCCATTCGTACTGACGAGTATATCGTTTTTACCAACGAGAAAACGTTTGTACCCGTATGTACTATCGAGCAATCGTTTGTACCCGTTCGTATCGACGAGTATATCGTTTGTACCACCGAGAAATCGTTTGTACCCGTCTGTACTATCGAGCAATCGTTTGTACCCATTCGTACTGACGAGTGTATCGATTGTACCAGTGAGAAAACGTTTGTACCCGTCTGTACTATCGAGCAATCGTTTGTACCCGTTCGTATCGACGAGTACATCGTTTGTACCACCGAGGAAACGTTTGTACCCGTCTGTACTATCGAGCAATCGTTTGTACCCGTTCGTATCGACGAGTATGTCGTTTGTACCACCGAGAAATCGTTTGTACCCGTCTGTACTATCGACCAATCGTTTGTACCCATTCGTATCAACGAGTATTTCGTATGTACCACCGAGAAAACGTTTGTCCCCGTCTGTACTATCGAGGAATCGTATTTACTCATTCGTACTGACGAGTATATCGTTTGTACCACCGACAAATGGTTTGTACCCGTCTGTACTATCGAGAAATCATTTGTACCCGCTCGTATCGACGAGTAGATCGTTTGTACCACCGAGGAAACGATTGTACGCATCTGTACTATCAAGCAATCGTTTGTACCCGGTCGTATCGACAGTATATCGTTTGTACCACCGAGAAATGGTTTGTACCCGTTCGTAGCGACGAGTATTTCGTATGTACCACGGAGAAAACGTTGGTACCCCTATGTGCTATCGACCAATCGTTTGTACCCGTTGGTATCGACGAGTATATCGTTTGTAACACCGAAAAATCGTTTATACCCGTCTGCACTATCGAGCAATCGTTTGTACCCGTCGTTACTATCGAGGAATCGTTTGTACCGGTCTGTAATATCGAGCAATCGTTTGTACCCCCTCGTACTGACGAGTATATCGTTTGTACCACCGACAAAACGTTTGTACCCGTTTGTATCGACGAATATATCGTTTGTACCACCGCGGCAACGTTTGTACCCGTCTGTAATATTGAGGAATCGTTTGTACCCATTCGTACTGACAAGTATATCGTTTGTACCAACGAGAAAACGTTTGTACCCGTCTGTATTATCGAGCAATCGTCTGTACCCGTTCGTATCGATGAGTATATCGTTTGTACCACCGAGAAATCGTTTGTACCCGTCTGTACTATCGACCAATCGTTTGTACCCATTCGTATCGACGAGTATTTCGTATGTACCACCGAGAAAACGTTTGTACCCGTCTGTACTATCGAGCAATCGTTTGTACCCATTCGTATCGACGAGTATATCGTTTGTACCACCGAGAAATCGTTTGTACCCGTCTGTACTATAGACCAATCGTTTGTACCCATTCGTATCGACGAGCATTTCGTATGTACCACCGAGAAAACGTTTGTACCCGTCTGTACTATCGGGCAATCGGTTGTACCCATTCGTACTGACGAGTATATCGTTTTTACCAACGAGAAAACGTTTGTACCCCTATGTACTATCGAGCAATCGTTTGTACCCGTTCGTATCGACGAGTATATTGTTTGTACCACCGAGAAATCGTTTGTACCCGTCTGTACTATCGAGCAATCGTTTGTACCTATTCGTACTGACGAGTGTATCGTTTGTACCAGTGAGAAAACTTTTGTACCCGTCTGTACTATCGAGCAATCGATTGTACCCGTTCGTATCGACGAGTATATCGTTTGTACCATCGAGAAACGTTTGTACCTGTCTATACTATCGAGGAATCGTTTGTACCCATTCGTCCTGACGAGTATATCGTTTGTACCACCGAGAAAACGTTTGTACCCATCTGTACTATCGAGCAATCGTTTGTACCCGTTCGTATCGACGAGTACATCGTTTGTACCACCGGGGAAACGTTTGTACCCGTCTGTACTATCGAGCTCTCGTTTGTACCCGTTCGTATCGACGAGTATGTCGTTTGAACCACCGAGAAATCGTTTGTACCCGTCTGTACTATCGACCAATCGTTTGTACCCATTCGTATCAACGAGTATTTCGTATGTACCACCGAGAAAACGTTTGTCCCCGTCTGAACTATCGGGCAGTCGTTTGTACCCATTCGTACTGACGAGTATATCGTTTGTACCAACGAGAAAACGTTTGTACCCGTCTGTACTATCGAGCAATCGTTTGTACCCGTTCGTATCGACGAGTATGTCGTTTGTACCACCGAGAAATCGTTTGTACCCGTCTGTACTATCGACCAATCGTTTGTACCCATTCGTATCAACGAGTATTTCGTATGTACCACCGAGAAAACGTTTGTCCCCGTCTGTACTATCGAGGAATCGTATTTACTCATTCGTACTGACGAGTATATCGTTTGTACCACCGACAAATGGTTTGTACCCGTCTGTACTATCGAGAAATCATTTGTACCCGCTCGTATCGACGAGTAGATCGTTTGTACCACCGAGGAAACGATTGTACGCATCTGTACTATCAAGCAATCGTTTGTACCCGGTCGTATCGACAGTATATCGTTTGTACCACCGAGAAATGGTTTGGACCCGTTGGTAGCGACGAGTATTTCGTATGTACCACGGAGAAAACGTTGGTATCCGTATGTGCTATCGACCAATCGTTTGTACCCGTTGGTATCGACGAGTATATCGTTTGTAACACCGAAAAATCGTTTATACCCGTCTGCACTATCGAGCAATCGTTTGTACCCGTCGTTACTATCGAGGAATCGTTTGTACCGGTCTGTAATATCGAGCAATCGTTTGTACCCCCTCGTACTGACGAGTATATCGTTTGTACCACCGACAAAACGTTTGTACCCGTTTGTATCGACGAGTATATCGTTTGTACCAACGAGAAAACGTTTGTACCCGTCTGTACTATCGAGCAATCGTTTGTACCCGTTCGTATCGACGAGTATATCGTTTGTACCACCGAGAAATCGTTTGTACCTGTCTGTACTATCGAGCAATCGATTGTACCCGTTCGTATCGACGAGTATATCGTTTGTACCACCGAGAAAACGTTTGTACCCGTCTGCACTATCGAGGAATCGTTTGTACCCATTCGATCTGACGAGTATATCGTTTGTACCACCGAGAAAACGTTTGTACCCGTCTGTACTATCGAGCAAACGTTTGTACCCATTCGTATCGACGAGTATATCGTTTGTACCACCGAGAAATCGTTTGTACCCGTCTGTACTATCGACCAATCGTTTGTACCCATTCGTATCGACGAGTATTTCGTATGTACCACCGAGAAAACGTTTGTACCCGTCTGTACTATCGGGCAATCGGTTGTACCCATTCGTACTGACGAGTATATCGTTTTTACCAACGAGAAAACGTTTGTACCCGTATGTACTATCGAGCAATCGTTTCTACCCGTTCGTATCGACGAGTATATCGTTTGTACCACCGAGAAATCGTTTGTACCCGTCTGGACTATCGAGCAATCGTTTGTACCCATTCGTACTGACGAGTGTATCGTTTGTACCAGTGAGAAAACGTTTGTACCCGTCTGTACTATCGAGCAATCGTTTGTACCCGTTCGTATCGACGAGTACATCGTTTGTACCACCGAGGAAACGTTTGTACCCGTCTGTACTATCGAGCAATCGTTTGTACCCGTTCGTATCGACGAGTATGTCGTTTGTACCACCGAGAAATCGTTTTTACCCGTCTGTACTATCGAGGAATCGTTTGTACCCATTCGATCTGACGAGTATATCGTTTGTACCACCGAGAAAACGTTTGTACCCGTCTGTACTATCGAGCAATCGTTTGTACCCATTCGTATCGACGAGAATATCGTTTATACCACCGAGAAATCGTTTGTACCCGTCTGTACTATCGACCAATCGTTTGTACCCATTCGTATCGACGAGTATTTCGTATGTACCACCGAGAAAACGTTTGTACCCGTCTGTACTATCGGGCAATCGGTTGTACCCATTCGTACTGACGAGTATATCGTTTTTACCAACGAGAAAACGTTTGTACCCGTATGTACTATCGAGCAATCGTTTGTACCCGTTCGTATCGACGAGTATATCGTTTGTACCACCGAGAAATCGTTTGTACCCGTCTGTACTATCGAGCAATCGTTTGTACCCATTCGTACTGACGAGTGTATCGATTGTACCAGTGAGAAAACGTTTGTACCCGTCTGTACTATCGAGCAATCGTTTGTACCCGTTCGTATCGACGAGTACATCGTTTGTACCACCGAGGAAACGTTTGTACCCGTCTGTACTATCGAGCAATCGTTTGTACCCGTTCGTATCGACGAGTATGTCGTTTGTACCACCGAGAAATCGTTTGTACCCGTCTGTACTATCGACCAATCGTTTGTACCCATTCGTATCAACGAGTATTTCGTATGTACCACCGAGAAAACGTTTGTCCCCGTCTGTACTATCGAGGAATCGTATTTACTCATTCGTACTGACGAGTATATCGTTTGTACCACCGACAAATGGTTTGTACCCGTCTGTACTATCGAGAAATCATTTGTACCCGCTCGTATCGACGAGTAGATCGTTTGTACCACCGAGGAAACGATTGTACGCATCTGTACTATCAAGCAATCGTTTGTACCCGGTCGTATCGACAGTATATCGTTTGTACCACCGAGAAATGGTTTGTACCCGTTGGTAGCGACGAGTATTTCGTATGTACCACGGAGAAAACGTTGGTACCCCTATGTGCTATCGACCAATCGTTTGTACCCGTTGGTATCGACGAGTATATCGTTTGTAACACCGAAAAATCGTTTATACCCGTCTGCACTATCGAGCAATCGTTTGTACCCGTCGTTACTATCGAGGAATCGTTTGTACCGGTCTGTAATATCGAGCAATCGTTTGTACCCCCTCGTACTGACGAGTATATCGTTTGTACCACCGACAAAACGTTTGTACCCGTTTGTATCGACGAATATATCGTTTGTACCACCGCGGCAACGTTTGTACCCGTCTGTAATATTGAGGAATCGTTTGTACCCATTCGTACTGACAAGTATATCGTTTGTACCAACGAGAAAACGTTTGTACCCGTCTGTATTATCGAGCAATCGTCTGTACCCGTTCGTATCGATGAGTATATCGTTTGTACCACCGAGAAATCGTTTGTACCCGTCTGTACTATCGACCAATCGTTTGTACCCATTCGTATCGACGAGTATTTCGTATGTACCACCGAGAAAACGTTTGTACCCGTCTGTACTATCGAGCAATCGTTTGTACCCATTCGTATCGACGAGTATATCGTTTGTACCACCGAGAAATCGTTTGTACCCGTCTGTACTATAGACCAATCGTTTGTACCCATTCGTATCGACGAGCATTTCGTATGTACCACCGAGAAAACGTTTGTACCCGTCTGTACTATCGGGCAATCGGTTGTACCCATTCGTACTGACGAGTATATCGTTTTTACCAACGAGAAAACGTTTGTACCCCTATGTACTATCGAGCAATCGTTTGTACCCGTTCGTATCGACGAGTATATTGTTTGTACCACCGAGAAATCGTTTGTACCCGTCTGTACTATCGAGCTATCGTTTGTACCTATTCGTACTGACGAGTGTATCGTTTGTACCAGTGAGAAAACTTTTGTACCCGTCTGTACTATCGAGCAATCGATTGTACCCGTTCGTATCGACGAGTATATCGTTTGTACCATCGAGAAACGTTTGTACCTGTCTATACTATCGAGGAATCGTTTGTACCCATTCGTCCTGACGAGTATATCGTTTGTACCACCGAGAAAACGTTTGTACCCATCTGTACTATCGAGCAATCGTTTGTACCCGTTCGTATCGACGAGTACATCGTTTGTACCACCGGGGAAACGTTTGTACCCGTCTGTACTATCGAGCTCTCGTTTGTACCCGTTCGTATCGACGAGTATGTCGTTTGAACCACCGAGAAATCGTTTGTACCCGTCTGTACTATCGACCAATCGTTTGTACCCATTCGTATCAACGAGTATTTCGTATGTACCACCGAGAAAACGTTTGTCCCCGTCTGAACTATCGGGCAGTCGTTTGTACCCATTCGTACTGACGAGTATATCGTTTGTACCAACGAGAAAACGTTTGTACCCGTCTGTACTATCGAGCAATCGTTTGTACCCGTTCGTATCGACGAGTATATCGTTTGTACCACCGAGAAATCGTTTGTACCCGTCTGTACTATCGAGCAATCGATTGTACCCGTTCGTATCGACGAGTATATCGTTTGTACCACCGAGAAAACGTTTGTACCCGTCTGCACTATCGAGGAATCGTTTGTACCCATTCGATCTGACGAGTATATCGTTTGTACCACCGAGAAAACGTTTGTACCCGTCTGTACTATCGAGCAAACGTTTGTACCCATTCGTATCGACGAGTATATCGTTTGTACCGGCGAGAAATCGTTTGTACCCGTCTGTACTATCGACCAATCGTTTGTACCCATTCGTATCGACGAGTATTTCGTATGTACCACCGAGAAAACGTTTGTACCCGTCTGTACTATCGGGCAATCGGTTGTACCCATTCGTACTGACGAGTATATCGTTTTTACCAACGAGAAAACGTTTGTACCCGTATGTACTATCGAGCAATCGTTTCTACCCGTTCGTATCGACGAGTATATCGTTTGTACCACCGAGAAATCGTTTGTACCCGTCTGGACTATCGAGCAATCGTTTGTACCCATTCGTACTGACGAGTGTATCGTTTGTACCAGTGAGAAAACGTTTGTACCCGTCTGTACTATCGAGCAGTCGTTTGTACCCGTTCGTATCGACGAGTACATCGTTTGTACCACCGAGGAAACGTTTGTACCCGTCTGTACTATCGAGCAATCGTTTGTACCCGTTCGTATCGACGAGTATGTCGTTTGTACCACCGAGAAATCGTTTTTACCCGTCTGTACTATCGAGGAATCGTTTGTACCCATTCGATCTGACGAGTATATCGTTTGTACCACCGAGAAAACGTTTGTACCCGTCTGTACTATCGAGCAATCGTTTGTACCCATTCGTATCGACGTGTATATCGTTTGTACCACCGAGAAATCGTTTGTACCCGTCTGTACTATCGACCAATCGTTTGTACCCATTCGTATCGACGAGTATTTCGTATGTACCACTGAGAAAACGTTTGTACCCGTCTGTACTATCGGGCAATCGGTTGTACCCATTCGTACTGACGAGTATATCGTTTTTACCAACGAGAAAACGTTTGTACCCATATGTACTATCGAGCAATCGTTTGTACCCGTTCGTATCGACGAGTATATCGTTTGTACCACCGAGAAATCGTTTGTACCCGTCTGTACTATCGAGCAATCGTTTGTACCCATTCGTACTGACGAGTGTATCGATTGTACCAGTGAGAAAACGTTTGTACCCGTCTGTACTATCGAGCAATCGTTTGTACCCGTTCGTATCGACGAGTACATCGTTTGTACCACCGAGGAAACGTTTGTACCCGTCTGTACTATCGAGCAATCGTTTGTACCCGTTCGTATCGACGAGTATGTCGTTTGTACCACCGAGAAATCGTTTGTACCCGTCTGTACTATCGACCAATCGTTTGTACCCATTCGTATCAAAGAGTATTTCGTATGTACCACCGAGAAAACGTTTGTCCCCGTCTGTACTATCGAGGAATCGTATTTACTCATTCGTACTGACGAGTATAGCGTTTGTACCACCGACAAATGGTTTGTACCCGTCTGTACTATCGAGAAATCATTTGTACCCGCTCGTATCGACGAGTAGATCGTTTGTACCACCGAGGAAACGATTGTACGCATCTGTACTATCAAGCAATCGTTTGTACCCGGTCGTATCGACAGTATATCGTTTGTACCACCGAGAAATGGTTTGTACCCGTTGGTAGCGACGAGTATTTCGTATGTACCACGGAGAAAACGTTGGTACCCGTATGTGCTATCGACCAATCGTTTGTACCCGTTGGTATCGACGAGTATATCGTTTGTAACACCGAAAAATCGTTTATACCCGTCTGCACTATCGAGCAATCGTTTGTACCCGTCGATACTATCGAGGAATCGTTTGTACCGGTCTGTAATATCGAGCAATCGTTTGTACCCCCTCGTACTGACGAGTATATCGTTTGTACCACCGACAAAACGTTTGTACCCGTTTGTATCGACGAATATATCGTTTGTACCACCGCGGCAACGTTTGTACCCGTCTGTAATATTGAGGAATCGTTTGTACCCATTCGTACTGACAAGTATATCGTTTGTACCAACGAGAAAACGTTTGTACCCGTCTGTATTATCGAGCAATCGTCTGTACCCGTTCGTATCGATGAGTATATCGTTTGTACCACCGAGAAATCGTTTGTACCCGTCTGTACTATCGACCAATCGCTTGTACCCATTCGTATCGACGAGTATTTCGTATGTACCACCGAGAAAACGTTTGTACCCGTCTGTACTATCGAGCAATCGTTTGTACCCATTCGTATCGACGAGTATATCGTTTGTACCACCGAGAAATCGTTTGTACCCGTCTGTACTATAGACCAATCGTTTGTACCCATTCGTATCGACGAGCATTTCGTATGTAGCACCGAGAAAACGTTTGTACCCGTCTGTACTATCGGGCAATCGGTTGTACCCATTCGTACTGACGAGTATATCGTTTTTACCAACGAGAAAACGTTTGTACCCCTATGTACTATCGAGCAATCGTTTGTACCCGTTCGTATCGACGAGTATATTGTTTGTACCACCGAGAAATCGTTTGTACCCGTCTGTACTATCGAGCAATCGTTTGTACCTATTCGTACTGACGAGTGTATCGTTTGTACCAGTGAGAAAACTTTTGTACCCGTCTGTACTATCGAGCAATCGATTGTACCCGTTCGTATCGACGAGTATATCGTTTGTACCATCGAGAAACGTTTGTACCTGTCTATACTATCGAGGAATCGTTTGTACCCATTCGTCCTGACGAGTATATCGTTTGTACCACCGAGAAAACGTTTGTACCCATCTGTACTATCGAGCAATCGTTTGTACCCGTTCGTATCGACGAGTACATCGTTTGTACCACCGGGGAAACGTTTGTACCCGTCTGTACTATCGAGCTCTCGTTTGTACCCGTTCGTATCGACGAGTATGTCGTTTGAACCACGGAGAAATCGTTTGTACCCGTCTGTACTATCGACCAATCGTTTGTACCCATTCGTATCAACGAGTATTTCGTATGTACCACCGAGAAAACGTTTGTCCCCGTCTGAACTATCGGGCAGTCGTTTGTACCCATTCGTACTGACGAGTATATCGTTTGTACCAACGAGAAAACGTTTGTACCCGTCTGTACTATCGAGCAATCGTTTGTACCCGTTCGTATCGACGAGTATATCGTTTGTACCACCGAGAAATCGTTTGTACCCGTCTGTACTATCGAGCAATCGATTGTACCCGTTCGTATCGACGAGTATATCGTTTGTACCACCGAGAAAACGTTTGTACCCGTCTGCACTATCGAGGAATCGTTTGTACCCATTCGATCTGACGAGTATATCGTTTGTACCACCGAGAAAACGTTTGTACCCGTCTGTACTATCGAGCAAACGTTTGTACCCATTCGTATCGACGAGTATATCGTTTGTACCGGCGAGAAATCGTTTGTACCCGTCTGTACTATCGACCAATCGTTTGTACCCATTCGTATCGACGAGTATTTCGTATGTACCACCGAGAAAACGTTTGTACCCGTCTGTACTATCGGGCAATCGGTTGTACCCATTCGTACTGACGAGTATATCGTTTTTACCAACGAGAAAACGTTTGTACCCGTATGTACTATCGAGCAATCGTTTCTACCCGTTCGTATCGACGAGTATATCGTTTGTACCACCGAGAAATCGTTTGTACCCGTCTGGACTATCGAGCAATCGTTTGTACCCATTCGTACTGACGAGTGTATCGTTTGTACCAGTGAGAAAACGTTTGTACCCGTCTGTACTATCGAGCAATCGTTTGTACCCGTTCGTATCGACGAGTACATCGTTTGTACCACCGAGGAAACGTTTGTACCCGTCTGTACTATCGAGCAATCGTTTGTACCCGTTCGTATCGACGAGTATGTCGTTTGTACCACCGAGAAATCGTTTTTACCCGTCTGTACTATCGAGGAATCGTTTGTACCCATTCGATCTGACGAGTATATCGTTTGTACCACCGAGAAAACGTTTGTACCCGTCTGTACTATCGAGCCATCGTTTGTACCCATTCGTATCGACGTGTATATCGTTTGTACCACCGAGAAATCGTTTGTACCCGTCTGTACTATCGCCCAATCGTTTGTACCCATTCGTATCGACGAGTATTTCGTATGTACCACTGAGAAAACGTTTGTACCCGTCTGTACTATCGGGCAATCGGTTGTACCCATTCGTACTGACGAGTATATCGTTTTTACCAACGAGAAAACGTTTGTACCCATATGTACTATCGAGCAATCGTTTGTACCCGTTCGTATCGACGAGTATATCGTTTGTACCACCGAGAAATCGTTTGTACCCGTCTGTACTATCGAGCAATCGTTTGTACCCATTCGTACTGACGAGTGTATCGATTGTACCACTGAGAAAACGTTTGTACCCGTCTGTACTATCGAGCAATCGTTTGTACCCGTTCGTATCGACGAGTACATCGTTTGTACCACCGAGGAAACGTTTGTACCCGTCTGTACTATCGAGCAATCGTTTGTACCCGTTCGTATCGACGAGTATGTCGTTTGTACCACCGAGAAATCGTTTGCACCCGTCTGTACTATCGACCAATCGTTTGTACCCATTCGTATCAATGAGTATTTCGTATGTACCACCGAGAAAACGTTTGCCCCCATCTGAACTATCGGGCAATCGTTTGTACCCATTCGTACTGACGAGTATATCGTTTGTACCACCGAGAAAACGTTTGTACCCGTCTGTACTATCGAGCAAACGTTTGTACCCATTCGTATCGACGAGTATATCGTTTGTACCGGCGAGAAATCGTTTGTACCCGTCTGTACTATCGACCAATCGTTTGTACCCATTCGTATCGACGAGTATTTCGTATGTACCACCGAGAAAACGTTTGTACCCGTCTGTACTATCGGGCAATCGGTTGTACCCATTCGTACTGACGAGTATATCGTTTTTACCAACGAGAAAACGTTTGTACCCGTATGTACTATCGAGCAATCGTTTCTACCCGTTCGTATCGACGAGTATATCGTTTGTACCACCGAGAAATCGTTTGTACCCGTCTGGACTATCGAGCAATCGTTTGTACCCATTCGTACTGACGAGTGTATCGTTTGTACCAGTGAGAAAACGTTTGTACCCGTCTGTACTATCGAGCAATCGTTTGTACCCGTTCGTATCGACGAGTACATCGTTTGTACCACCGAGGAAACGTTTGTACCCGTCTGTACTATCGAGCAATCGTTTGTACCCGTTCGTATCGACGAGTATGTCGTTTGTACCACCGAGAAATCGTTTTTACCCGTCTGTACTATCGAGGAATCGTTTGTACCCATTCGATCTGACGAGTATATCGTTTGTACCACCGAGAAAACGTTTGTACCCGTCTGTACTATCGAGCCATCGTTTGTACCCATTCGTATCGACGTGTATATCGTTTGTACCACCGAGAAATCGTTTGTACCCGTCTGTACTATCGCCCAATCGTTTGTACCCATTCGTATCGACGAGTATTTCGTATGTACCACTGAGAAAACGTTTGTACCCGTCTGTACTATCGGGCAATCGGTTGTACCCATTCGTACTGACGAGTATATCGTTTTTACCAACGAGAAAACGTTTGTACCCATATGTACTATCGAGCAATCGTTTGTACCCGTTCGTATCGACGAGTATATCGTTTGTACCACCGAGAAATCGTTTGTACCCGTCTGTACTATCGAGCAATCGTTTGTACCCATTCGTACTGACGAGTGTATCGATTGTACCACTGAGAAAACGTTTGTACCCGTCTGTACTATCGAGCAATCGTTTGTACCCGTTCGTATCGACGAGTACATCGTTTGTACCACCGAGGAAACGTTTGTACCCGTCTGTACTATCGAGCAATCGTTTGTACCCGTTCGTATCGACGAGTATGTCGTTTGTACCACCGAGAAATCGTTTGCACCCGTCTGTACTATCGACCAATCGTTTGTACCCATTCGTATCAATGAGTATTTCGTATGTACCACCGAGAAAACGTTTGCCCCCATCTGAACTATCGGGCAATCGTTTGTACCCATTCGTACTGACGAGTATATCGTTTGTACCAACGAGAAAACGTTTGTACCCGTCTGTACTATCGAGCAATCGTTTGTACCCGTTCGTATCGACGAGTATATCGTTTGTACCACCGAGAAATCGTTTGTACCCGTCTGTACTATCGAGCAATCGATTGTACCCGTTCGTATCGCCGAGTATATCGTTTGTACCACCGAGAAAACGTTTGTACCCGTCTGTACTAACGAGGAATCGTTTGTACCCATTCGTTCTGACGAGTATATCGTTTGTACCAACGAGAAAACGTTTGTACCCGTCTGGACTATCGAGCAATCATTTGTACCCGTTCGTATCGACGAGTATATCGTCTGTATCGACGAGTATATCGTTTGTACCACCGAGAAATCGTTTGTACCCGTCTGAACTATCGAGCAATCGATTGTACCCTTTCGTATCGACGAGTATATCGTTTGTACCACGGAGAAATCGGTTGTACCCGTCTGAACTATCGAGCAATCGATTGTACCCGTTCGTATCAACGAGTATATCGTTTGTACCACCGAGAAAACGTTTGTACCCGTCTGTACTATCGAGGAATCGTTTGTACCCATTCGTTCTGACGAGTATATCGTTTGTACCACCGAGAAAACGTTTGTACTCGTCTGTACTATCGAGCAATCGTTTGTACCCATTCGTATCGACGAGTATGTCGTTTGTACCACTGAGAAATCGTTTGTACCCGTCTGTACAATCGACCCATCGTTTGGACCCACTCGTATCGACGAGTATTTCGTATGTACCGCCGAGAAAACGTTTGTACCCGTCTGTACTATCGGGCAATCGGTTGTACCCATTCGTACTGACGAGTATATCGTTTTTACCAAAGAGAAAACGTTTGTACCCGTATGTACTATCGAGCAATCGTTTATTCCCGTTCGTATCGACGAGTATATCGTTTGTACCACCGAGAAATCGTTTGTACCCGTCTATACTATCGAGCAATCGTTTGTACCCATTCGTACTGACGAGTGTATCGTTTGTACCAGCGAGAAAACGTTTGTACCCGTCTGTACTATCGAGCAATCGATTGTACCCGTTCGTATCGACGAGTATATCGTTTGTACCACCGAGAAAACGTTTGTACCCATCTGTACTATCGAGCAATCGTTCGTACCCGTTCGTATCGACGAGTACATCGCTTGTACCACCGAGGACACGTTTGTACCCGTCTGTACTATCGAGCAATCGTTTGTACCCGTTCGTATCGACGAGTATGTCGTTTGTACCACCGAGAAATCGTTTGTACCCGTCTGTACTATCGACCAATCGTTTGTACCCATTCGTATCAACGAGTAATTCGTATGTACCACCGAGAAAACGTTTGTCCCCGTCTGAACTATCGGGCAATCGTTTGTACCCATTCGTACTGATGAGTATATCGTTTGTACCAACGAGAAAACGTTTGTACCCGTCTGTACTATCGTGCAATCGTTTGTACCCGTTCGTATCGACGAGTATATCGTTTGTACCACCGAGATATCGTTTGTACCCGTCTGTACTATCGAGCAATCGATTGTACCCGTTCGTATCGACGAGTATATCGTTTGTACCACCGAGAAAACGTTTGTACCCGTCTGTACTAACGAGAAATCGTTTGTACCCATTCGTTCTGACGAGTATATCGTTTGTACCAACGAGAAAACGTTTGTACCTGTCTGTACTATCGAGCAATCGTTTGTACCCGTTCATATCGACGAGTATATCGTTTGTACCACCGAGAAATCGTTTGTACCCGTCTGAACTATCGAGCAATCGATTGTACCCGTTCGTATCGACGAGTATGTCGTTTGTACCACCGAGAAAACGATTGTACCCGTATGTACTATCGAGGAATCGTTTGTACCCATTCGTTCTGACGAGTATATCGTTTGTACCACCGAGAAAACGTTTGTACCCGTCTCTACTATCGAGCAATCGTTTGTACCCATTCGTATCGACGAGTATATCGTTTGTACCACCGAGAAATCGTTTGTACCCGTCTGTACTATCGAGCAATCGTTTGTACCCATTCGTATCGCCGAGCATATCATTTGTACCACAGAGAAATCGTTTGTACCCATGTACGCTTACTTACTTACTTACTCTACGAAACTTACGCTTGGCGGTACAAACGATATACTCCTTGGCACGAAAAAATAGAAATTATTGCTCGGTGGTACAAACGACATACTCGTCAGTATGGACCGAAACACAAGATTAAGTGCTGGTACAAATGATTTACTCGTTCGTACGAACCGGTACAAACGATTACTCGATGACGGAAACCCAAGCAAACGATTTCTCGGCGGTACAAACGATCTGCTCGTCAGGACGAAAGGGTACAAACGATTGATCGATAGTACAGACGGGTACAAACGTTTTCTCGGTAGTACATACGATGTACTCGACGATACGAACGGGTACAAACGATTGGTCGATAGTACAGACGGGTACAAACGATTTCTCGGTGGTACAAACGATATACTCGTCAGTACGAACGGGTACAAACGATTGCTCGATAAGACAGACAGGTACGAACTTTTTCTCGGTGGTACAAACGATATACTCGTTAGTACGAACGGGTACAAACGATTGCTCGTTAGTACAGACGGATAGAAACGTTTTCTCGGTGGTACAAACGATATACTCGTCAGTACGAATGGGTACGAACGATTGCTCGATAGTACAGACTGGTGCAAACGTTTCCTCGGTGGTACAAGCGATATACTCGTCAGTACGAACGGGTACAAACGATTGCTCGATAGTACAGCTAGGTAGAAACGTTTTCTCGGTGGTACAAACGATATACTCGTCGATACTAACGAGTACAAACGATTTCTCGGTCGTACAAACGATATTCTCGTCGATACGAACGGGTAAAAACCATTGCGCGATAGTACAGACGGGTACAAATGTTTTCTCGGTGGTACATTCGAAATACTCGTCGATACCAACGGGTACAAACGATTTCTCGCTGGTACAAACAATATACTGTCGATACGAACGGGTACATACGATTGCTCGATAGTACAGACGGGTACAAACGTTTCGTCAGTGGTACAAACGATATGCTCGTCGATACGAACGGGTACAAACGATTGCTCCATAGTACAGACGGGTTCAAACGTTTTCTCGGTGGTACAAACGATATACTCGTCGATACGAACGGGTACAAACGATTTCTCGATAATACAGACGGGTACAAACGATTGCTCGGTGGTACAAACGATATACTCGTCGATACGAACGGGTACAAACGATTGCTCGATAGTACAGATGGGTACAAACGTTTTCTCGCTGGTACAAACGATATAATCGTTAGTACCAATGGGTACAAACGATATAATCGTTAGTACCAATGGGTACAAACGATTGCTCGATAGTACAGACAGGTACAAACGTTTTCTGGGTGGTACAAACGATATACTCGTCAGTACGAATAGGTACAAACGATTCCTCGATTGTACCGACGGGTACAAACGATTGCTCGATAGTACAGACGGGTAAAAACGGTTTCTCGGTATTACAAACGATATACTCGTCGGAACCAACGGGTACAAACGATTGCTCGATAGTACAGCTGGGTACAAACGTTTTCTCGGTGGTACAAACGATATATTCGTCAGTAGGAATGGGTACACACGATTAATCGCCGGTACGAATGAGTACAAACGATCTCTCGGTGGTACAAACGACATACTCGTCGATACCAACGGGTACAAACGATTGCTCGATTGTACAGACGGGTACAAACGTTTTCTCGGTCGTACAAACGAATACGCGTCAATACGAATGGGTAAAAAAGAATCCTCGATAATGCAGACGGGTACAAACGGTTTCTCGGTGGTACAAACGGGATACTCGACGATACGAACGGGTACCAACGATTGCTCGATAGTACAGACGGGTACAAACGTTTTCTCGCTGGTACAAACGATATACTCGTCAGTACGAATGGGTACAAACGATTGCTCGATAGTACAGACGGGTACAAACGTTTTCTCGGTGGCACAAACGATATACTCGTCAGTACGAATGGGTAAAAACGATTCCACGATAGTACAGACGGGTACAAACGTTTTCTCGGTGGTATAAACGATATACTTGTCAGGACGAATGGGTACAAACGATTCCTCAATAGTACAGACGGGTACAAACGTTTCCGCGGTGGTACAAACGATATATTCGTCGATACCAACGGGTACAAACGTTTCGTCGGTGGTACAAAGGATATACTCGTCAGTACGAGGGGGTACAAACGATTGCTCGCTATTACAGACCGGTAACAACGCTTGCTCGATAGTGCCGACAGGTATAAACGTTTTCTCGTTGGTACAAACGAAATTCTCGTCGATACCAACGGGTGCGAATGATTTCTCGGCGGTAAAAACGATACACTTGTTGATACGGTCGGGAACAAACGATTGCTCGATTGTACAGACGGGTACAAACGTTTTCTGGGTGGTACAAACGATAGACTCGCCAGTACGAACAGGTACAAACGATTCCTCGATAGTAACGACGGGTACAAACGATTGCTCGATAGTACAGACGGGTAAAAACGATTTCACGGTGTTACAAACGATATACTCGTCGATACCAACGGGTACAAACGATTGCTCGATAGTACAGACGGGTACAAACGTTTTCTCGGTGGTGCAAACGATATACTCGTCGATACGAATGGGTACAAACGATTGATCGATAGTACAGACGGGTACAAACGTTTCCTCTGTGGTACAAACGATATACTCGTCGATACGAACGGGTACAAACGATTTCTCGATAGTACAGACGGGTACAAACGTCTTCTCGTTGGTACAAACGATATACTCGTCAGTACGACAGGGTCAAAACGATTCCTCGATAGTACAGATGGGTACAAACGTTTTCTCGGTGGTACTAACGATATACTTGTCAGTACGAATGGGTACAAACGATTCCTCAATAGTACAGACGGGCACAAACGTTTCCGCGGTGGTACGAACGATATATTCGTCGATACCAACGGGTACAAACGTGATGTCGGTGGTACAAACGATATACTCGTTGAAACGAATGAGTACAAACGATTGCTCGATAGTACAGACGGGTACAAACGTTTTCTCGGTGGTACAACCGATATACTCGTCAGTACGAGGGGGTACAAACCATTGTTCGATATTACAGATCGGTACAAACGATTGCTCGATAGTGCCGACGGGTACATTCGTTTTCTCGTTGGTTCAAACGAAATACTCGTCGGTACGAATGGGTACAAACGATTGCTCGATAGTACAGACGAGTACAAACGTTTTCACGGTGGTACAAACGATATACTCGTCAGTACGATTGGGTAAAAACGATTCCTCGATAGAACAGATGGGTACAAACGTTTTCTCGGTGGTACCAACGATATACTTGTCAGTACAGATGGGTACAAACGATTCCTCAATGGTACAGACGAGTACAAACGTTTCCGCGGTGGTACAAACGATATATTCATCGATACCAACGGGTACAAACGTTTTGTCGGTGGTACAAACGATATACTCGTCAGTACGAACGGGTACAAACGATTGATCGATAGTACAGACGGGCCAAACGATTGCTCGGTGGCACAAACGACATATCCGTCGATACGAACGGGTACAAACGATTTCTCGATAGTACAGACGGGTACAAACGTTTCCTCGGTGGTACAAACGATATACTCGTCGATACGACCGGGTACAAACGATTGCTTGATAGTACAGACGCGTACAAACGTTTCCTCGGTGGTACAAATGATATACTCGTCGATACGAACGGGTACAAACGATTTCTCGATAGTACAGACGGGTACAAACGTTTTCTCGGTGGTACAAACGATTTACTCGTCAGTACGAATGGGTAAAAACGATTCCTGGATAGTACAGTCGGGTACAAACGTTTCCGCGTTGGTACAAACGATATATTCATCGGTACCAACGGGTACAAACGTTTTGTCGGTGGTCCAAACAATATACTCGTCAGTACGAACGGGTACAAACGATTGATCGATAGTACAGACGGGCCAAACGATTGCTCGGTGGCACAAACGACATATTCGTCGATACGAACGGGTACAAACGATTTCTCGATAGTACAGACGGGTACAAACGTTTCCTCGGTGGTACAAACGATATACTCGTCGATACGACCGGGTACAAACGATTGCTTGATAGTACAGACGCGTACAAACGTTTCCTCGGTGGTACAAATGATATACTCGTCGATACGAACGGGTACAAACGATTTCTCGATAGTACAGACGGGTACAAACGTTTTCTCGGTGGTACAAACGATTTACTCGTCAGTACGAATGGGTAAAAACGATTCCTGGATAGTACAGTCGGGTACAAACGTTTCCGCGTTGGTACAAACGATATATTCATCGGTACCAACGGGTACAAACGTTTTGTCGGTGGTACAAACAATATACTCGTCAGTACGAACGGGTACAAACGATCGATCGATAGTACAGACGGGCCAAACGATTGCTCGGTGGCACAAACGACATATTCGTCGATACGAACGGGTACAAACGATTGCTCGATAGTACAGACGGGTACAAACGTTTTCTCGGTGGTACAAACGATATACGAATTCGAACGATGTACGAATGGGTAAAAACGATTCCGCGATAGTACAGACGGGTACAAACGTTTTCTCGGTGGTACAAACGATATACTTGTCAGTACGAATGGGTACAAACGATTCCTCAATCGGACAGATGGGTAGAAACGTTTCCGCGGTGGGACAAACGATATATTCGTCGATACCAACGGGTATACACGTTTTGTCGGTGGTACAATCGATATACTCATTGATACGAACGGGTACAAACGATTGCTCGATATTACAGACGGGTACAAACGTTTTCTCGGCGGTACAAACGATATACTCGTCAGTACGAGGGGGTACAAACCATTGCTCGATATAACAGACCGGTACAAACGATTGCTCGACAGTGCCGACGGGTACAATCGTTTTCTCGTGGGTACAAACGATATACTCGTCGGTACGAATGAGTACAAAGGATTCCTCAATGGTACAGACGGGTACCAACGTTTCCGCGGTGGTACAAACGATATATTCATCGATACCAACGGGTACAAACGTTTTGTCGGTGGTACAAACGATATACTCGTCAGTACGAACGGGTACAAACGATTGATCGATAGTACAGACGGGTACAAACGTTTTCTCGGTAGTACATACGATGTACTCGACGATACGAACGGGTACAAACGATTGGTCGATAGTACAGACGGGTACAAACGATTTCTCGGTGGTACAAACGACATACTCGTCGATACGAACGGGTACAATGATTGCTCGATAGTACAGACGGGTACAAACATTTCCTCCGTGGTACAAACGATGTACTCGTCGATACGAACGGGTACAAACGATTGCTCGATAATACAGATGGGTACAAACGTTTTCTCGGTGGTACAAACGATATACTCGTCAGGACGAATGGGTACAAACGATTCCTCGATAGTACAGACAGGTACAAACGTTTTCTCGATGGTACAAACGATATACTCGTCGACACGAACGGGTACAATCGATTGCTCGATAGTACAGACGGGTACAAACGTTTTCTCGCTGGTACAAACGATACACTCGTCAGTACGAATGGGTACAAGCGATTGCTCGATAGTACAGACGGGTACAAACGTTTTCTCACGGGTACAAACGATACACTCGTCAGTACGAATGGGTACAAACGATTGCTCGATAGTACAGACGGGTACAAACGATTTCTGGGTGGTACAATCGATATACTCGTCGATACGAACGGGTACAAACGATTGCTCGATAGTACATACGGGTACAAACGTTTTCTCGTTGGTAAAAACGATATACTCGTCAGTACGAATGGGTACAACCGATTGCCCGATAGTACAGACGGGTACAAACGTTTTCTCGGTGGTACAAACGATATACTCGTCGATACGAACGGGTACAATCGATTTCTCGATAGTACAGACGGGTACAAACGATTTCTCGGTTGCACAAACGATATACTCGTCGATACGAACGGGTGCAAACGATTGCTCGATAGTACAGACGGGTACAAACGTTTTCTCGTTGGTACAAACGATATACTCGTCAGTACGAATGGGTACAAACGATTGCCCGATAGTTCAGACGGGGACAAACGTTTTCTCGGTGGTAGATACGAAATACTCGTTGATACGAATGGGTACAAACGATTGGTCGATAGTGCAGACGGGTACAAACGATTTCTCGGTGGTACAAACGACATACTCGTCGACACGAACGGGTACAAACGATTGCTCGATAGTACAGACGGGTACAAACGTTTCCTCGGTGGTACAAACGATGTACTCGTCGATACGAACGGGTACAAACGATTGCTCGATAGTACAGATGGGTACAAACGTTTTCTCGGTGGTACAAACGATATACTCGTCAGGACGAATGGGTACAAACGATGCCTCGATAGTACAGACAGGTTCAAACGTTTTCTCGATGGTACAAATGATATACTCGTCGATACGAACGGGTACAATCGATTGCTCGATAGTACAGACGGGTGCAAACGTTTTCCGCTGGTACAAATGATACACTCGTCAGTACGAATGGGTACAAACGATTGCTCGATAGTACAGACGGGTACAAACGTTTTCACACTGGTACAAACGATACACTCGTCAGTACGAATGGGTACAAACGATTGCTCGATAGTACAGACGGGTATAAACGATTTCTCGGTGGTACATACGATATACTCGTCGATACGAACGGGTACAAACGATTGCTCGATAGTACATACGGGTACAAACGTTTTCTCGTTGGTAAAAACGATATACTCGTCAGTACGAATAAGTACAACCGATTGCCCGATAGTACAGACGGGTACAAACGTTTTCTCGGTGGTACATACGAAATACTCGTCGATACGAATGGGTACAAACGATTGGTCGATAGTACAGACGGGTACAAACGATTTCTCGGTGGTACAAACGATATACTCGTCGATACGAATGGGTACAAACGATTGCTCGATAGTACAGACGGGTACAAACGTTTTCTCGGTGGTACAAACGATATACCCGTCAGAACGAATGGGTACAAACGATTCCTCGATAGGACAGACGGGTACAAACGTTTTCTCGGTGGTACAAACAAACGGTATACTCGTCAGTACGAATGGGTACAAGCGATTGCTCGATAGTACAGACGGGTACAAACGTTTTCTCACTGGTACAAACGATACACTCGTCAGTACGAATGGGTACAAACGATTGCTCGATAGTACAGACGGGTGCAAACGATTTCTGGGTGGTACAAACGATATACTCGTCGATACGAACGGGTACAAACGATTGCTCGATAGTACATACGGGTACAAACGTTTTCTCGTTGGTAAAAACGATATACTCGTCAGTACGAATTGGTACAACCGATTGCCCGATAGTACAGACGAGTACAAACGTTTTCTCGGTGGTACAAACGATATACTCGTCGATACGAACGGGTACAATCGATTGCTCGATAGTACAGACGGGTACAAACGATTTCTCGGTTGCACAAACGATATACTCGTCGATACGAACTGGTGCAAACGATTGCTCGATAGTACAGACGGGTACAAACGTTTTCTCGTTGGTACAAACGATATACTCGTCAGTACGAATGGGTACAAACGATTGCCCGATAGTTCAAACGGGGACAAACGTTATCTCGGTGGTACATACGAAATACTCGTTGATACGAATGGGTACAAACGATTGGTCGATAGTACAGACGGGTACAAACGATTTCTCGGTGGTACAAACGACATACTCGTCGATACGAACGGGTACAAACGATTGCTCGATAGTACAGACGGGTACAAACGTTTCCTCGGTGGTACAAACGATGTACTCGTCGATACGAACGGGTACAAACGATTGCTCGATAGTACAGATGGGTACAAACGTTTTCTCGGTGGTACAAACGATATACTCGTCAGGACGAATGGGTACAAACGATTCCTCGATAGTACAGACAGGTTCAAACGTTTTCTCGATGGTACAAACGATATACTCGTCGATACGAACGGGTACAATCGATTGCTCGATAGTACAGACGGGTACAAACGTATTCCGCTGGTACAAATGATACACTCGTCAGTACGAATGGGTACAAACGATTGCTCGATAGTACAGACGGGTACAAACGTTTTCACACTGGTACATACGATATACTCGTCAGTACGAATGGGTACAAACGATTGCTCGATAGTACAGACTGGTGCAAACGTTTCCTCGGTGGTACAAGCGATATACTCGTCAGTACGAACGGGTACAAACGATTGCTCGATAGTACAGCTAGGTAGAAACGTTGTCTCGGTGGTACAAACGATATACTCGTCGATACTAACGAGTACAAACGATTTCTCGCTCGTACAAACGATATTCTCGTCGATACGAACGGGTACAAACCATTGCTCGATAGTACAGACGGGTACAAATGTTTTCTCGGTGGTACATTCGAAATACTCGTCGATACCAACGGGTACAAACGATTTCTCGCTGGTACAAACAATATACTGTCGATACGAACGGGTACAAACGATTGCTCGATAGTACAGACGGGTACAAACGTTTCATCAGTGGTACAAACGATATGCTCGTCGATACGAACGGGTACAAACGATTACTCCATAGTACAGACGGGTTCAAACGTTTTCTCGGTGGTACAAACGATATAGTCGTCGATACGAACGGGTACAAACGATTTCTCCATAATACAGACGGGTACAAACGATTGCTCGGTGGTACAAACGATATACTCGTCGATACGAACGGGTACAAACGATTGCTCGATAGTACAGATGGGTACAAACGTTTTCTCGCTGGTACAAACGATATAATCGTCAGTACCAATGGGTACAAACGATTGCTCGATAGTACAGACAGGTACAAACGTTTTCTGGGTGGTACAAACGATTCCTCGATAGTACCGACGGGTAGAAACGATTGCTCGATAGTACAGACGGGTAAAAACGGTTTCTCGGTATTACAAATGATATACTCGTCGAAACCAACGGGTACAAACGATTGCTCGATAGTACAGCTGGGTACAAACGGTTTCTCGGTGGTACAAACGATATATTCGTCAGTACGAATGGGTACACACGATTAATCGCCGGTACGAATGAGTACAAACGATCTCTCGGTGGTACAAACGACATACTCGTCGATACCAACGGGTACAAACGATTGCTCGATTGTACAGACGGGTACAAACGTTTTCTCGTTGGTACAAACGATATACTCGTCAGTACGAATGGGTACAAACGATTGCCCGATAGTTCAGACGGGGACAAACGTTTTCTCGGTGGTAAAAACGATATACTCGTCAGTACGAATAAGTACAACCGATTGCCCGATAGTACAGACGGGTACAAACGTTTTCTCGGTGGTACATACGAAATACTCGTCGATACGAATGGGTACAAACGATTGCTCGATAGTACAAATGGGTACAAACGTTTTCTCGGTGGTACAAACGATATACTCGTCAGGACGAATGGGTACAAACGATTCCTCGATAGTACAGACAGGTTCAAACGTTTTCTCGATGGTACAAACGATATACTCGTCGATACGAACGGGTACAATCGATTGCTCGATAGTACAGACGGGTACAAACGTTTTCCGCTGGTACAAATGATACACTCGTCAGTACGAATGGGTACAAACGATTGCTCGATAGTACAGACGGGTACAAACGTTTTCACACTGGTACAAACGATACACTCGTCAGTACGAATGGGTACAACCGATTGCTCGATAGTACAGACGGGTATAAACGATTTCTCGGTGGTACAAACGATATACTCGTCGATACGAACGGGTACAAACGATTGCTCGATAGTACATACGGGTACAAACGTTTTCTCGTTGGTAAAAACGATATACTCGTCAGTACGAATAAGTACAACCGATTGCCCGATAGTACAGACGGGTACAAACGTTTTCTCGGTGGTACATACGAAATACTCGTCGATACGAATGGGTACAAACGATTGGTCGATAGTACAGACGGGTACAAACGTTTTCTCGTTGGTACAAACGATATACTCGTCAGTACGAATGGGTACAAACGATTACACGGTGGTAGAAACGATGTACTCACCGATAGGAATGAATAGAAACAATTTCTTGGTGGTAGAAACGATATACTTGTCGGTTCAAACGGAAATAAAAATAAAAAAATCGAAAATTTTTTTCGAAAATTAAAAATCGAAAATTTCCAGAAAAAAATTTGAAAAAAAAATTCAGAAAAAAAATTTTTAACCGTACAAACCGGTACAAACGATTTTCTTTTCAGTCGCGTTTATTAAAATTGCTTAGCTCTAAATGGGTTGCGGTTCATTTTTCCATACCCTCGTACTTTTTTCCCCCTTAAGGTAGAAACGAAATTTAAGGCGGTACAAACGGGTACAAACCGAGTACAAACGAATGCAAAACAAAAAAATTACTTTCTGTAAAGTCAGTTGCCAACTTTACATAGGTTACAGATGAATTTTTTTTTTTCAACTACTAGCGACTTATAGTACACGAAAAACTAATGTCAGACAGAGGCAGAAACTTCCGACGCACGAAATAAAATCTTCGATCGAAAGTGTACCATACGACGTTGCTGCAGCCCGACCTCTCATGCGTTGATGACTGGTCGTTTTCTAATGATTTATTTTGCATACTCGAGAGTTTTACTACACATGCAGATACATGGAAGAAGTAGCCAGAAGCTTCACAAATGGAGAATGACTTTTTTTTCTGGAAAGTGCTGCATAGAGGACTGCTCGACTGTTCTTCCGTACAAGTTCCACGAAAAAAAATATTTCGCGCCTCTCAAGCTTATGGCTACTTCTCAGCCATATTTCTGTGTGTTCTGTACCTCTCTAGTACTGTACAGACGTGCTAGACAATGAGAAACAATCAAGGGAGAAAAGGTACCACTGCTCGAATGTTGTGTGGTGGGGCTTGAATTTTAAAAAATGTTTCCTGTGTCTGAAGCTTTTGGCTACTTCTCACATACGTCTTTATGTGTAGGAGAACTCGCCAGTATTTCAAAAACAAATATTGGACAACATCGAATCGGCAAGGGATAAAAAATCACACTGCTCGACTGTCGTATGGAATACTTTCCAGAAAAAAAACATTACGTACTCCTGACGCTTCTGACTCATTCTTCCATTTGTCTCCATGTGTCCTGAAACTCTCTAGTATGCTGAATAAATCATTAGACAACAATCAGTGTACAAGGGATGAGAGGTCAGACTGCTGAACCGTCGTGTTTCTGGCTCCTTCCGACATCTGTCCTTTCGTGTTCTAAAAGTCTCTAGTAGATGAAAAAAAATATGTTTCATTAAATCGGCAGAGAAGGAGATGAGTCAAATATCAAATGGTGTAATGTGCACCTCGTAGCAAACAAGAATTGCGTGTGCCTGAATATTCTGGCCACTTTGTACATATTTTTGTATGCGTACTAGAGCACTGCAGGCGTTCAGAAAAAATACGACGACAATAAAACAGAAAAAATATGGACAACAATAAATTGTCCAGTTATAAGAGGTGACATTTCTCGATTGTTGTATGGTACAGGTTTAATTTCACAATAATTATTCCCCGTGTCTGAAGCTTCTAGTTACTTCTCACGTATGTTTTCGATTGTTCGAGAACGTTCTGGCACCGTAACAAAAATATTAGACAACATTAGGTCATGAAGCGGTGACAGGTGACACTGCTCGATTGTTCTACGGTACAACTTCAATGACAAAAATTATTTCGCGACACTCAAGCTCATGGCTACTTCTTTCTCATATATTTTTGTGTACTGCAACCTTTGAATACTGCAGAGACGTGCTGGCGAGGAGGCGTCGTCAACGGAGGAAAGGTACCACTACTCGATTGTTGTGCGGTGGGGCTTGAATAAAACAAACTTGTTTTGTGTGTCTGAAGCTTTTGGCTACTTCTCACCTACGTCTCTATGTATAGAAGAACTCTCCAGGACTTCAAAAGACAATATTTGACAGAAATACGTTGTCGAGGGATGAGAGGTGAGCCTGCTCTAACGTTGTATGGTATACTTTCGATCACGAAAATTATTTCGTTCGTACGCAGCTTCTGGCTCCTTCTCACACGCGTTTTTATGTGTATTAGATATAAGTCTCTTGTAGTTAAACCAAAATATTAGACTCAATACATCAGCAGAGAGGGAGATAGAACAACACTTAATTGTTGTTTCGGACACCTTCTACAAAAAATAGCCTGTGCCGATATCTTCTGGCTGCTTCTCGAGAACGAATTTGATTTAATCAATTCAGGAATGTCCGATTGAGGCCCTAAAAACCATTCGGAGCAGCGTTTCGACGACGCACCATGCCCTGACGAGCAATGCTTCGCTTTATCGAAGATATGATCGATGTCTGCTATGACGGGGATGGTCGAACGATGTTCAAAGTTCTGCGGGAACGTCGAGGGCAACGTCGATTTCATCTTTGGCGTTTCACGCGAGCCGGTGGTCGCTCGAGCCGCGTTTGAACGACGCACCTTCCCCTTATTCGCAATCGTTCGCCTCATCGAAGATGAAATCGGCGACTGGTATGACGAATATGGTCGAGAAACATTCAAAGTCGCGAGGAAATGGCCAGGGCAACGTTGATGGCAACTTTTCCACGCAACTAACGTTCCTGTTGTCGTAATTGAGACTTCCAACACCGCACGACTTGACCACTCGCTCGGATCAAAATAGGAAGAAATCGAGACAGATCTGGAGTTAAAGGTTTCAGGGTTGTTCTATTGAAGCTCCATATACCATTTCGACCATCGCTTTCATCTTTGATCGCTTGGTGCGAGCCGGTAGTCGCTTCTCGGGAATCGTTTGCTATTTCGATGATGGAAGCAACGCCTGCGTTGCCAAGGACGGTCAAACGACGTTGATACTCGCGCGGGAACATCGAACGCAACAATTACATTGAATTTATCTCGTAAATAATGCCTCGCACTCGCAGCCTGCAGTACTGCCCGAATTGTTCGCTCGCTATGGCCACAAATAAAATGAATAAGTTCTTTTAAAAAGTCGCGCAAATTTCGACGTTTAAGACGACGCAGGTATTCTCGTATTCTTAAGAGGTACCACAAAAAACCGCCACCTGTTTGGGTTTCCTGAATCCATCTGTATTGAAAAGGGAAAAATCATACTTCACGCGCGAGATCAAGATCTCATTTTTTTCAATGGACTGGTTTCGCCTTTTATCGTTACTTATTGTAGGAGAAAAATCCGAGTAATATACTATACGGAGTGGTCGAATGAGAAATGGAATCCGGAAAGCATCCAATCTTCGAAAATTGAGCGACAAATTATTGAGAGTTTGGCAATAAAATTTCACCTTTTGCTTTTGCTGTTTTTCTTTTTCATTGCGCAAAACAAATCGCTCGATCTTTAGAAATTTGAGGACTATTGTGTACTTGATGATTTTGTTAAGTTTTAGTTATTCAAAAAACAAATCAGTCCTCGGCATGCTTCACTCTAATGGGCGGGTTCGCCCCATAAAACCCTTTTTCCGTCGATGAAATAAAAAATACGGATAGTTTCAAATGCTCTACCATGCAAACAAGTTTCAACAAAATCGAAGGCTGAATCTTGAAGTCATTTTCCTGGTAACAGTCGACGAGAGAGGATGGACGGACAAGCGAAAGAATTCGAAAAAGTACGGAGGATGAGAGAGATGATGAGTATAATCGAGGAGATATAAGGAACGAAAGAATGATATTGAATTGCGCAATAAGATAATAACGAAGGATGAAAGAGCGACGACTATCAGGTGAGGATACCCGAAAAGGCAATTCACGCTCATTCGCTTGTGTTTCGCGCGGCATCAAACACGCTCTGAACTTGCGCACCCAAGAGTGACGGAAAGCATTAGCAGACGATACGCGAAACGTCATATCGTCCGCGCAAGCGAGACAAATGCCTATCTGCCTCGCTTGTCGTCTGCTACGTGCCCCGCGCTCGGAATCGAAAGCCGAGTGGCGTCGTCGATCATGGCGGACTGTAGCCCTACAACAATCCTTCGAACGCCCAAATTCGATTGCTTCCCAATCAAAAACTGTTTGAAGGAAACAAAAAAGCCTTGACAATTACACTCGGGGTACCTCCCTGAACCCGCCAGTGCCGGGTGCGTCACCTATTATGAATCACCCTGTATATATATATATATATATATATATATATATATATATATATATATATATATATATATATACATACTCTAGAACCTCAGAGTCCTCATGTACCATTTGTATACTCATATGCATACTTCGAAGGCATTAGTCCTCGGTATAACTTTAACGAATATCTGTACATATTGTGACGTGACGTCACAAAAGTACAGTCGGAAAAGAGCCCGCATGACCACGCAGGGGCTCAATCTCCATCGCGCCCTTCACGTTATCAATAGCGATGTTAATTTTAAGATTAGTTTTAAGTTTAAGATTGTATAGAAGCCGCGACATTCCCACCCCCCCTTCCCTCCCCGTACCGCCTTTTTTTTTACTCGACGCCCCCCGAGAACTGACCCCGGGCTGGCGTGTAAGGCCACGCCGGTGCGAGCGCACCGAACGTCTACCACTGCCATCCCTCGGTCGCGCGGGACATCGGGCTCGCCACCGACGGCCTACTACCGCCATCTCCCGAGTCGTCGGAGCACGACGCCGCCGGAGGAAACCGTCTCGCGCTCGGCCGGGCCGGCCGAGTCCAATTATCGATCGGGGAGCTCGACGACTCGGACAGCAATCATCGGCGATGGTCGGAAGGGCGATCCACATATCGATCGCGGAAATCGATCAAAGGTCTGCCGTCTACAACCCGCGGGGATCGAGGCGAAGGAGCCGGCCGGAGTGGCCAGCCATTGTGTCCCCGAGCGTGGTCAGCGACAGAAGCCAAACAATTCAGAGTTCGAGGAAGCAATCGAGCTAGAGAAAGAGAGATAGAGAAAGAGAGAGAGAGAGACAGCGACGTACGCTCCCCTTTCATATTATAACAAGTAAGTCTCTTCTCCTTTGTTTTTTTTTGCGAGAGCGGCTGAACGCCTAATTCGAGTCAGTGCGAGTAATTTTATCGCTGGGGCGATTTGACGTGTCCCTTCCCCCCCCCCGTGATATTTCCCCTCGCCGTCCCTTTCCGTGCGCGTCGCCAAATGCCGAAATAGAATTGTTAATTAAAAATAGAAAAATCGCGCCGAATGAAAAGAATAAGTGTAACGTAGAAATAGCGAAATGCCGAAAAAGTTTTGTGAATTGGAAAAAAGAGTAATTGTGTGATAGCGAGATTTGTAGGAAAAAGTGTGTACGAAGGTACGTGGCGGATCCCCCGCCGTCCCCCGTGAAAATTCCCCTCGCGCGCGCGTAGCCGCGGTCGCGCCTCGACCGACGGCCGAGCCGATCGAAATGATCGCGGTTTCGATTGTTTTATCGCGCGCTTATTGGTCGTGATTAATTATAATAATTTTGTGAAATATCCCGGAAAATAAAATAGTCGTGGTGATAACAAGCTCTCGAATCGGAGAACCCAGTCCGCACCCAGATACCCATGAGACGTCCCCCCCCCCCCGCGCAATTGTATCGAGTTGTTTTGATTTTTTTTCCTTCGTTGTCGCGTGAGACGTGACTGCCCGAGCAAGGCTGGCGTCCAACCACACTAAGAAATAATACATACGGAATCAAATAAAATATTTGGAACGGGTCGAGCAATTAGGTCGGGACTTCGCGTGTCCAGTAACCCGTAATATTCGCGTCAATTATTATCCGTATTATTATTATTATTTTCATTATATCGAGTCTTTTTATTTTTCTTATTATTGTAACTCATTAATTTAAATTCCTTTTTTTTATATCGAGTCATGTTTTCTTTTTATTGTGAATTAAATAATATTTGAAATTTTAGCATTGAATAAACCTTTAATTATTTCCCCTCTCCCCTTCCGCCGCTTACGTTAACACGCGATACCCATCATAAAAGTGGCGCCCAACGTGGGGCCCAAAAAACTTTCTTTTTTTTTAAAAACAAGAGCCCACCACGACTATTGTTATTGTGATTATTATTATTAACTTTTTTTCTCGTTTATTATTATTATTAATTTTCGGGATCATTATTATTATTTGAAATTGTGATTTATTTTCGTTTTTCCTGGTATTACGTTAAAAATTATATATTTTTGTGTAAGAATTGGATTGTTGAAATTTAATTTTTTTTTGAAATCCGAATTTCCCCCACCCTTGACGGGTATAGCCTGTCCCGCCACAGCACCAGTGATCAGAATAATTTTGAAATAGAATATAGAAAAATTATTTAACAAAATAATAAAGTAAAATAAATATTTTATAAAATAATTTTGTTCTCGCACACGGATAATATTATTTTTTTTTGACAATTGAATAAAAATAAGATTTTTTCTTTGTGTTTAGGATTGGAATTTTTTTTGCGTATTTTCGGCGACCGCATTTTCCCCTTACCCAATAAACCCATTTTTGTGCTTGGCGATTTTTCATTGTGTTTTGCAATTTTTACCAATTTGCAAAATTTTGAGAATTAGCATTGGTGTTATATTGCTTTGGCAATTCGGTGCAATGTATTATTGCTTTTGGAGACCATGCTTTTCTGTGCGGTGAATAACTGAATAATATTTTTGCTACCGTTATTTTTTTTTATTGATTATTCATCTCGCACTGTTTTTTGAGGTTGTGTACCTGAATTTTTTTTGTATCGGAGATTTCGCATACTTGTTTTTGGTTGTTATTGAGATTTTGTGCATTTGTTTTTTTTGAGCTTGCGCCGTATTTTTGCGATGACGACGCTACAGTGACGTTACGGTTACCCCGTTACTTTTGTTTGCTTTCCCCGCTTTTTCGCTGACCACGAATACCCCCCCTCAATTTTTTTTGTATGTTTCGCTGATTTGATGACCCTTACGTAATTTGTTTTTTTTTTGTTACGAAGCCCCAATAAAGACCGTGACGCGGAGCCCCTCGCGAGCGGTCAGCCCCCTTTTTCACCCCTTGCCCCTTCGCGTTAATAATTTTTTTTGTTTCTTATTGGTTCCTTCTGAGTAATTTAAGAGACACTTCGTGTCTTGGGCTGGGAAAACAAAATCCCTTTAGGAATAATTACTCAGTTGGACGGTAAAAATAAGGAAACGAAAAATTCCCATTTTGTTGGAAATTTGAGAAATTTGAGAAATTTGAAGGTTTGAGACATTTGGGAAATTTAAGAAAAATTGAAATTTTGAGACAATTGTTTTTTTTTGTGATTTCGGATGGAAGTTATTACTTCCTTAAGAGTAATTCAGTCATAGACCAAAAATTATAAAGTCGCATTAAGCCAAGCCAACAAACGTTGCTTGTTTTGCAAGATTTGCTACTTTTCTTTTTTTTGGTATAATTGAGTATTGAAACGAAATAGTTTCATTTAAGCCGTTTGGGTTAATCAGTTGTTTATTTATTTTTGTTGTCAGAGACTCAATACCCTCCCTTAAAACCGTGACGCTGAGCCCCACGCGAACGGTTTCCCCCTTCCCTAGCCCCCCGATTTTCTTAGTTATTACGTCGTTTTGTTTGGATTACCCGATCAATACATTTACGAAAAAATTCCCCTAGCTACGCCTGGAAGAGAGTATCGATTATTAAAAAATTTTCTTTTTGTATCGGAACGTACGGCAAAGACCGTCGTGAATAATTATTTGGAAACAGAGAACGTTAATAGAGATTAAATTGGAGATTATTAATATTCTACAGAGTAATTCGTTATTGAAGTTCATTTTATTTTTTTCTTTTCGTTTATTTCATTAATGTATTTTAGTTTGTTGTTTTCTTTTCCTTTGAAACGTCGAGGAAATCCCCTTACCTCTTCCAGGGTATATTTATTTTTGGAAAAAAGTGTTTTTGTTATAATTCCCGGCCAAAATGGCAGACGCCCCGGTAACCACGTACACGGTCACGACCACCACATGCTCGTCCCCCATTATGACAACCTCCCCCCTAGAAGACCCTCGACGAGCAAGATCACCCCTCTCCGTGGAAGTCGCCAATCTTCCATTAACGGCCACGGAAGAGAGGATGGCACGACAGAAGGTGGCCAGCCTGACCACCCTCCGAGAATTAATGGGAGCCTGCGACAGGGCAGCGCTCAGTATCGACGGGACGGAGAGCGAGGTGAGGGATCGCCTCGTCCGCCACGAGTTAAGGATACGGGTTCCAGGAGCCCTGATCAGGTGGGACGCAGCGAAGGACGAACGGGGAGATTCTCCCCCATTCACACTTTCAGCTGCCTTGGTGGACCCTTTGACGGAAATGCTGCTCCACCCGCTGACGTACGAAAGCCACCGGCAACAGCCAGCCGACGACCGCGACCAAACCCGAAGGAGGTCGCTTACGTCGCCATCGACGAGGTTCGCAGGAGAGACGCTGGGCAATGAAGAGGATAATCAGGCGCCGACGCCATCTTCACGAACTATTGCGGGTCAGCGGGATACGAGGTCGGAGAGTGGAAGACTCAGTCCGACACCCGCGCCCCGAAGACCAGGAACAGGCCCCCCAGACCGTACGGCGGTTACCTTTGCCCTTCCCACCCCCCATTCACCCCAAAGACCTTCCCCGCCCTCCCCACATCCAGCCCCGCACCTACAGGACTGTTAAGGGTTAGCGGTAGCCAGAGCTGGCCGCCGCATGATACCTACACCCTGGCAGCCCCGAGCCCCCGTAATAGCACTCGGATAGGACCTCTACCCTTGGCAAGACCAAGCCATTCCGTCCCTCCCCCTCCCAGAGGTCGCCCCCTATCCGATGCTCCCTCGCTCTCGGATACCCATTGGTCCCGGGATAACCGAGGGATCGATCATTGGAGAAAATTCGGACCCCGATTCGCAGGGAAGAAGGACGAGGACTCCGAAGAATTTCTACGCCGGATGCACGAATATTGCACCTCACGAAGCCCTCTTATGGCTCCTCGTAGAAAGAGATGGCTGGACGACGTATGACGAATTCGTCTTCTATTTTCGGGAAAGATTCGGCCATGGGGATCTGCAGGAGCAACGCCGTCGCGAAGTGGAGTTTCGCACTCAGGGTCCGGGAGAACCCATCGCCGAATACATCGTCAAGATGCGGACGCTCTTCACCCATCTGAGTCCGCCATTGACCATCGAGACCGAGCTTCATGTTTGCTGTGCGAACTTGCATCCGGATTTCGCTGAGCACATTCAGCGTAAGGATATCACCAACTTCCTCGAGCTGCAGCGGATGGGACGCCACCGCGAAATGCTGAGGGAAAAGGCGAGAACCTACCGACCACCACCGACGCAAGCACAGTCGATATTACCTTCGGCAGCTTACAAGCAGCCGGAGCGGGAGAACCGCGCGAAGGTAGCCGCCATGGAAGCTCCAGCGGCAGCCGAACCTTCCGGGTTCAAGCAATCCTTCCCAGCCCCTCCGCCGCATTTCCCCGCCGCAAGCCAATCCCCTCACTCCAATGCCCCCGACCCCACCGCCTGGACGAAAGGTCCCGGCAGATTCCCTCTGAAGGCGATCCAGCCTCAGAGACCCAGTCCTCAGCCACAGCCCCAATCCTTCCCCCGCCCCCCTCCGCTTTGGAAAAACCCACCGCCGATACGTCCCCCGAATACCCCGCGAATTCCCACCAGCCCGTCCCCGAATCAGCCTCGGACCAGGACTCCTACGGGACTTGGCCCGAGATGTTACAACTGTCGACAGCCGGGACATCGGTTTTGAGACTGCACGCAGCAAATGGGACGATTCTGCAGGATTTGCGGATGGCCCGGATGCGACGTGAACTCGTGTCGCAATTGCGAATGGAAACGTTCGGGAAACGCCCAGGCGGGAGGGCAGTAAGCCCCTGTGCTTCCCGCCGGTTGTTAAGGAAGGAAGAGTTCCTTCAGATCCCCTGTTCCCAGCCGCAGCTCGGATGCACCCTGACGAGCGTATGGCCTGAGCGGCAGGAACAGACAGCCCGACCCTCTCCCGGCAATGACAGTTTAGACTTGTTCCCTTGTGGACATATGGGTCCCCATACGGAGGAAACGTGACTGGCCGAGAGGAGATGTTTATCGGAACGTTAGGTACGGATGCTCGCCATCACTTATGGATTAACGTAGGTGGCGAGGTCCTATTGGCGTTGGTGGACCCTGGGCCCAGTAAGACGTACCTCGGGCTGGAGGTAGCAAGGAGGAGAGGACTTCACTTGCGACCGAAAGTGGAGGGCGTTCGGGTCGCCAACGAGGCATTAGTTCCGGTGGACGGGGCAGTTACGCTGACCTTTGATTTGGCAGAAAAAGTAGAATCCCTTCCGGTACGCGTAGCCGCGTTAGGCTACGAATTTGTTATGGGGATTGACTTTTTGAGACTGTTCGGAATGCGGGTGGATTATAAAACGGATACGTGGTCCTTGCACGGTGGTCCGGAGCGGAGCTTCGCGAAAACGGATGGGCCACGTTGGAGCATCCCCGTATTCCCCGAGACTGCAGGCTTGGAATCTGCCTCGGTCCCGGTTAACAGCGCAAATAGGGACAGATGCGGGCTTATTAATGCTTGCTATGCTTTGCGTGCTAACTTGGGTTTTGCTAGAAGCGACCCTATCCCCCACGATGAACTCCCAAAACCCCTCCAACCCTGAGGCCCCGATCCCGACGCCCCAAATCCCCCTCCAACCCTGATGTCCCGATCCCAATGCCCCAAAACCCCCTCCAACCCTGATGTCCCAATCCAGATGCCCCAAAACCCCCTCCAATCCAACCCCACCCCCACCTACTGCTGTCCCAATCCCGAAATACTCCATTCTAATGGCCCCGGCCATGGAATAGTTTCGCTGAACGGCCGAAGAAGACGCAGCGATGGAAAAGCAGCCCCTCCAGCAACCAGCTAGTCAACATCGAGTCAACTAGGAATAACGACGGTCAACGGCCAAGGAAGCCACTCCGTGAGCCCCCGCCACCATCGAGTCACGAATCCGATGGAGAGGCAGAATAAGACTGAATACGCGACGGACGACAGCCCATAGGGCAAAACCATCGCAAACGTAAGGCGGCAGGTCAAGTGAACAAGTCTGTGATAAAAAATTAAAAATTGCCGCGCGGGTATTGGCAGAAGCAATTGAGCCATGGAGCACTACCGCCAACTTTTCCCCTGCTACCCATCCCGCTCTCCTCCCCTGACCGTACAAGAGTAACTGAAGGACCGCTCTTGCCAAACCAAGGAGGGGAGTGCTTCCGTCTTAGCAGGGGGGAGTTGTGACGTGACGTCACAAAAATACAGTCGAGAAAGAGCTCGCGTGACCACGCAGGGGCTCAATCTCCGTCGCGCCCTTCACGTTATCAATAGCGATGTTAATTTTAAGATTAGTTTTAAGTTAAAGATTGTATAGAAGCCACGACATTCCCCCCCTTCCCTCCCCGTACCCCCTTTTTTTTACTCGACGTCCTCCGAGAACTGACCACGGACTGGCGTGTAAGGCCACGCCGGTGCGAGCGCACCGAACGTCTACCACTGCCATCCCTCGGCCGCGCGGGACTTCGGGCTCGCCACCGACGGCCTACTACCGCCATCTCCCGAGTCTTTGGAGCACGACTCCCCCGGAGGAAACCGTCTCGCGCTCGGCCGGGCCGGCCGAGCCCAATTATCGATCGGGGAGCTCGACGACTCGGACAGCAATCATCGGCGATGGTAGGAAGGGCGAGCCACAGATCGATCGCGGAAATCGATCAAAGGTCTGCCGTCAACAACCCGCGGGGATCGAGGCGAAGGAGCCGGCCGGCGTGGCCAGCCATTGTGTCCCCGAGCGTGGTCAGCGACAGAAGCCAAAAAATTCAGAGTTCGAGGAAGCAATCGAGCTAGAGAAAGAGAGAGAGAGAGAGACAGCGACGTACGCTCCTCTTCCATATTATAACAAGTAAGTCTCTTCTCCATTGTTTTTTTTTTTTTGCGAGAGCGGCTGAACGCCTAATTCGAGTCAGTGCGAGTAATTTTATCGCTTGGGCGATTTGACGTGTCCCTTCCCCCCTCCCGTGATATTTCCCCTCGCCGTCCCTTTCCGTGCGCGTCGCCAAATGCCGAAATAGAATTGTTAAATAAAAATAGAAAAATCGCGCCGAATAAAAAGAATAATTGTAACGTAGAAATAGCGAAATGCCGAAAAAGTTTTGTGAATTAGAAAAAAGAGGAATTGTGTGATAGCGAGATTTGTAGGAAAAAGTGTGTACGAAGGTGCGTGGCGGATCCCCCGCCATCCCCCGTGAAAATTCCCCGCGCGCGCGCGTAGCCGCGGTCGCGCCTCGACCGACGGCCAAGCCGATCGAAATGATCGCGGTTTCGATTGTTTTATCGCGCGCTTATTGGTCGTGATTAATTATAATAATTTTGTGAAATATCCCGGAAAATAAAATAGTCGTGGTGATAACAAGCTCTCGAATCGGAGAACCCAGTCCGCACCCAGATGCCCATGAGACGTCCCCCCCCCGCGCAATTGTATCGAGTCTTTCGCTCGCCGGGCAACCGAGCGATTTGTTTTGATTTGTTTTTTCCTTCGTTGTCGCGTGAGACGCGACTGCCCGAGCAAGGCCGGCGCCCAACCACACTAAGAAATAATACATACGGAAGAAGATCTCTCAAAGTGTGTTAATCATGGATCGAGTTTGCTTTAAGTGTGGAAAGAAGATAGTGGGAATTAGCAATGATTGCATTGGATGCACACGAGCTTTTCATCCGGGTTGCGCTCGGAATTATTTGTCATCGTCCTCTGTCCGGGAATGCTGTGTTCGCAATCTTGTACCAACATCCGTACCATCTGAGGCCAGCCAATTATCTGTCAACCGGAGCCGATTAAATGCTAACTTGTCTGCAAGCAACAGCGAGCGTGCTCCATCGCCATCCTCGCCATCATCCAAGCAGAGCTCGGAAAATACTCTGGCTCGACTGGTGGCCATGCACGAGAAAACTGATGCCAGCATTGAAGCTTTCAGTCGTAGGCAAGAGCAAACAAATAATGAATTTCGTGCTTTGCTTGAACAGATACCGTCAATAAATAATACCCTTGCTGATCATGACGGTCGTATTGTGGACATCGAACACGTCAACATCATGCGTGATAATCGTGTTATGGAGCTCGAGAAGGCCAACAATGCTCTGAGGGAGGAACTCGAAAAGACGAACAACGCTCTGAGGGAGGACATCGCTGCACTCCGACGTGACCGTACCCCGGTTGCCGCTGCCTCGGCTACTTCTGATACGGGTGGATTGGTAGTCAGTGCAATGCCGACTCGTGACGCATCCAACGCAATGGATTTGATAAAAAAGATCTTCGACGTTCTTGGATCTTCGGAACTATCTACGCATATTCTCGCCGTGAGAAAACTTCCGACCAAGCCGAGTGGTGCTATCGGTGATCCTGCCTCGATCGTAAGGTGCTCATACATCGTCACGCTGACATCAAACTCTGTGAGGGACATACTCATCGACAAGAAACGTGGAAAGCGTGAACTGAAATGTTCTGAGGTCTACGATGATTGTTCGATCGCAACTAAAAATTTCAATATTTTTGTAAACGAGTTACTACCATCAGATGCATATAAATTACTGCGGTGTATTAAAGCTAAGGCCCCAGTTGCAGGATACAAATTCACTTGGACCAAAGGAGGTCGAATCTACGTGAGGAAAGCAGAAGGACAGCCGCGTATCGAGGTTCGATCTGAGGCCGACCTCGTGGGTGCAGATTGACTTGCGGGGACACCGAGAGTGAGCTCATCCCCTGTAGCTTGTCGTCACACAGATAAGTCAGCTCCCTCCTCGCGGCTTGCTCCTTTAAGAGTTGCCCACTTTAACGCTTGCTCGCTACTTGCTCATATTGACCAGGTTCGACTGTTTTTTTGTGACAACTATTATCACGTGATATCCGTCTCAGAGACCTGGTTACACTCCCATATAGTTGATACACTTATAAACATTGATGGTTTTTTTGTCATTCGCAATGATCGAGAGGGAAAGGAAGGTGGTGGGGTTGCAGTTTTCATACGAAATCACCTTAAAGTTGACGGTCTTGCTATGTCCCCTAGTCCATTCTCCAGCTTGCCAGAATTTATTTTATTGAAATTATCGTTCAATGGCGGGGACCCGGTACTATTCGCTTCGATCTACCGTAGGCCGCACGGGCTTCTCATTGACAATTTTGTACAGGCTTATTTTAGTTTCTCCCACGCTTATAAAAATATCGTATTAACTGGAGACCTTAACTGTAATTTATTACGTGAGTCTTTTGAATCAAAGTACTTAAAGGACTTCGTCCTCTCGTCAGCGTTAAACATCGTAAATACGGGTGCTACATTCCACACTGATTCTTCCAGTTCCTGGCTGGATGTAATGGTAGTTGACGACCTAGATAAAGTCATAGAACACTCCAAGTCGGTTATTCCATTTATCAATCGACATAATCTACTTGATCTCGCATACTCAATAAGCTTCGCGAAGTTAAATACTGGCCATCTTCGGCGCCGCTGTACTAAGTCGTTCGACACTCATGCATATGCACACTCAGTTTCTACCATCTTCAGTGGGATTGTTCATGTGTCCTCTGAAACCGCGTTGGAACAAGATGCTAATAGTCTCTCTTCGGTACTAACTTCAGTCATGGACGTCCACGCTCCTTGGAGAACTTTCCCCGTGTCGCGACCGCCGGCTCCGTGGCTAACTGAAGAACTCAGGCAACGTATTAAATGCAAGGATCGGGCATACTTGACGGCGAGGCGGGCGAACTGTTTACTCGGTCTTGCGGAATGTAGGCGTATGCGGGACCAACTCACGCAAGATATTAGGGAGGCAAAAAATGACTTTCATCGTGAAAAATTGCTTCAGATAACTGACCCTGTGGCCCTTTGGAGCGAGTTGAGGAGACTGGGCCTGATCAAAACGACCATGACTTCGCCTCTTAATTTCTTCTCAGCTCAGTTGTTAAGGGGTAAGGCCACTGTAAATTTTTTGAAAAATCGATTTTTTTTTATTGGCTTAAAAAATAGTTTAAACCCTCTAGAATAAGAAAAAAAAGGTCCTGTGCGAAAAAAAAATGGTTGCCCTTAGGAAATGAAGGTCGCCGCCAAGCGTGTCAAAACTTGCTCCGAAACGACTATCTGCGGCAAACATAATGACGAAAAGGGACGACGCAATAGGTCCCCCCCCCCATTGCTCCTAACCGCCGGTATTAACGTTCCACGTGTCCTTTCGATCCTTTTGAGCATTATCAACAAAAATTCCATTAGTTTAGAGACAGCAAGCGCACAGTAAAGAGCGATTGATTCTTCATAAGTGACGATTTTTGCGTGTTTTTCGTGGTTTCTTTACAATTTCACTGTAAAATTTACGAACGTGTAGTTGAAATGAGTGCTCGAGTGTATCTTGGAAAAAAAGGTACGAAAACCTCGTATCCAACGCGGCGTCGGTCAGGCGGGAAGAAACGACCCTTGAATCAATACGAACGTGAGAGTGATGAGCCGGGCGTCAGTGCTTCGGCGAAAAAACTGAAGGACTGCAACGAGGAATTCGATGTTAATAGTCAATTCGGCTATAGAATCATCAATTTCTGCGCCGTTTTTGCCGTTATTTCCCAGCAATAACGGCATAAAATAAAGGAACAAAAGGTCTCGGGGGAAGAGGAAAACTCACTGCCAAATTGATTGACGAACTAAGCATTTATTACGGCTTAGCAATCCGTCGAAATTCCGATTCCATCAAAAATATGAAAAATGAGATCTGGGCAACCCTTTTTCACAAAATGTCAACGGATGAAAAGCCTTAGCACGAAAAATGTTCGGAGAATTGGTGCAGTTGGAAGAAAGCGAAAGCAGAAAATGCCTTGGATGCGTATCATCACAATCAGCCAATGAGTGAGGAGGTTTATCAAGCCATCAAACCCATCTACATGGAATTGAGCCGGGACGAGTTGCTGGAGCGTTGCTTGGGGGCCTATACTCAAAACAATAACGAAAGTTTCAACGCTACCGTTTGGAGTTTGGCCCCCAAATCATCCTCAAGCGGAAAAACTGTACTAGATATTGCGACGGATATCGCTGTTTGCATATTCAATGGCGGCCTTACCAACGTCTTGCAAATATTCAAGATGTTGGAGGTGGAAATTGGTGTACAGTTATATAATTTCTGCATCGAAGCCGACGCCAAACGCATCACGCACGCGGAGACATCTCTGAGCGACGCGGCCAAAAGTGCGCGCGCGCTCCAAAAATCAACCAGGAAAGACGAAGAAGACGAAAATTTGGCTATCGAAGGACAAATGTATGGTGCTGGGATTGCAGACTAACGGTAAAAATTTTTTTGAACTTCTTTTTTTAATTTTTTCCAATAAAAAACTATTCGCAAAACTTTAAACGCGTTTTTCTCGAAACATGGTTTTTCAAAATGGCACGCAGCATAACTCGAGCAATTTTCATTTTTTTTACTTGAAATTTTAACCAGATGTGAACATTTACATTATCTTGAGAATGTCGATCGGAATTTTCAAGAACTTTATTTATTGATTTTTTATTAACAAAAAACTTGCCGTTTTTTTCGTCAAATATCAATTTTTTTTTCAAACGCACGCCAAATCCACAAAAATTGATACTTTTTAAAATCCGATCGACATTCTCTAGCTATAGCCCTCTAGATTAATGGTTTTTTTTTTTTGTTCTAGATTCAAAAGTGCACCAGTGGTGCTGCGTGCCGCGGAGCCCTGGAAGCAAAACATGTCCCGGGAAGATAGCTGTGGAACCGCCATTTTGTTTTTTTTTACTGTAAAAAAATTTTATAATAAAGTTTAATGTATGCCCGATAACACCATTAAAAGTTTTTTTTCAAATACCTTCAATTTCGGGAGCAAAAAATTAGTGAAAAAACCTTTTTTTTTGGGCCGTTACAGTGGCCTTACCCCTTAAATGAATATTATGCATCGGTCTCTACGACAAATGTTATTCTGAGCTGGAGTGACTTAGAACGCTCTCTCTCCGAAATTCCTGGACAAGGAGTTACTTTTTCGTTCCTGCCGATTAGTAGTGATATCATCTGCCGTCAATTTGACCTACTGAAATCGTCATCTCTCACTGAGGGCTCTGATGGAGTGTCAGTATTCAGTCTCCGACATGCCTCAACTGCGGTTGTGGATTATTTGGCAGACTTGTTTAACAATTCGATCAGCCTTAGCTATTTTCCAGCAGTGTGGAAGAGAGCACATATTCGACCTCTATCTAAGGTCAGGACTCCCAAATCGCCGTCGGATACTCGGCCGATTGCCAATTTACCTGAAGTTTCCAAGCTTTTCGAACGCATTATCAAGGATCAAATAGTCTCCTTCGTGGAGTCCAAGAACTTACTAGATGCCAGACAATCCGCCTATTGGGTAGGGTTCTCAACTAAAACGGCCTTGATAAGAATCTGTGAGGATGCGAGGAAAGCTATTGACCTAGGAATGCTAACTGTACTTGTCATGTTTGATTTTAGCAAACCTTTCGACAAGATGCCTCATCAAATCCTCTTATGTAAGCTGAAAAAACTGGGGTTTTCAGACTCGGCCCTTAAGTGGATTTATTCTTATTTGACTGGTCGTGTGCAGAAGGTAGTAGACGAGCAAGGCCATAGCTCATCGTGGCTTTCTACGAACGTAGGCGTTCCTCAGGGCTCGGTATTGGGTCCCCTGTTTTTCTCTCTCTTTGTCAATGACATCTCCGAATGTTTAAGGTTTTCGAGCCACATGGTATTTGCTCACGACACTCAGATTTATCGCAGATGTCTCCCGTCGGAGCTAAATCGAACTCTCGAGCTGATTGGTGAGGATGTCAATGCGATTTTTGAATACGCAACTGCAAATGGGCTGTCCTTGAGTCTGCCAAAGTCGAAGCTCCTTATTCTGGGCAGTAATGCCCGCACAAGGGCGCTGATGATGAGGGACCTGCCGCAAATCTTCGTTGGCGACACCCCATTACCGTTTGTTTCGGAGCATCGAAATCTTGGCTTAATTCTCTCGGGGTCACTATCTTGGAAGCGGCATGTGGCCAGAATCTCGCGCGACGTGCATGGAATTCTTCACAAGTTGAAATATCATCGAAACTCCCTGCCCACAGATTTGAGAGCAAAATTAGTCAGCAGGTTGATCTTTCCGCGGCTTGATTATTGTTCGACCGTCTTTTGCAACCTTCCTGCTACGATCGACATTAAGCTTCAAAGGCTCGTTAATTGTGGGATTCGTTTCATCTTCAATCTACGGAGGGACGCTCACGTCACGGTCTTCAGACATCGGTTGAGATGGGTTTCTGTGAGGAATAGACGCATGTACTTTTTGGGAATTTCAGTGTACAAAGTGCTTAATGACCTTGCACCCGATTACATTCAAGAGCTTTTAAATAGAGCGCGTCCGGGCATTCGTGTCTCGCTAAGACTGCCTCCATCTACATTTGCTATCCCTTTCGCCAGGACATCAGTCTATAGTAATTCGGTCTCCGTGTCGGCGTGTCGCCTATGGCACGCGTTACCGGCGAGTGTAACCACTTCTCCTTCGCTTGATGTCTTTAAAACGCGACTTTTTGAGCATCTGCTCGGGGGTGAGTTGCTCAGTGAGAGGCGTTGAATGGGTGGTTCGTTCGGGACCAAGTGCTTTGGTTGGGTTTGAGTTTGACGCCTTTGGGGCTATTTTGGCTATTTTGATTTTGGTTTCACTTTGATGTTGATATTTTTCTTTGAGTTCTGAATTTAGATACTTTGGTTTTCTTTTTGTGTTTTTCTGCTTTCCTTATTTTCATTTTCATTTTCATTATTTTGCTCCTGGGTATATTCTATTTTATTCTATTTTATTTTTATTTATTTGAATTATTCAAATTTAGGTTATTTGAGAGTATTTTACATACTACTTCGGGGTTTTCGCTTGTTTTACGGGTGTATGGTGCGTGTGTTATTTAGTTATTTAGTTATTTATTTATTTTTGCTTTATTTATTTTTGCTTGCGTTATTA